>CM055967.1:53332500-53785000 GCA_029531755.1 Holothuria leucospilota
ACCAGACCAATAATTTACGCTGCATTAGTATTACACATTCCATGTTACTCATATTCGCAGTTAGAAGGTACAAGTCAAAGCAGTGGCGCCGGCACGGGGGCATGGGGGGGGGGGCGTGCCCCCTTTGAAAATTTTTTGAAAATTTTAAAATGATCTCAAAAGGCGATTAAGCTATAGATTTCTGTAGGTGGTAGGTTGAGGTGTGCTTTACCCGAGTGACAGATCTATTTAATCATTTTCTATCACAAAAGTTCCTGAAACTGTCAGAATTTTCGCAAATCCTTCCCAAACTTTCAAAAATTTCGCTCGCTCCGCACGCTTCAACCCTTACTACAATGTTCTTATCATCAATACCTTCTGATAGCAACTCCCGGAAAAGTACAACAACAAAAGTTGAAAGCTGTTCACGAATTACCAGGTAAAAGACTGGCCTTTTGAGTGGCATGTAGCTTTGTTGGGCAATTGAAAGTGTCTCGATGCAGATTCTGAATGCAGGTTTTGTCTTGGAAATCTTATTTAATGAAAAATTTCGCGCGCTTTGCGCGCATACTTTACGGTTTGCACTCCATTTCATGACCAGCATTAAGGTAATAATACATGGAACTATAGTAACAACATCTGTAGGTACCTAGCATTAATATGGGATCTTTCAATCTAAGTTGTTGAAGCATGATTTGGAAAGTTGAAATTACGTATTTGCCGTGATACATTTTTAACAAAAATATCCGAGCCCTTTGAGCGCAGCCATTATCGGTATAGATGACAGGCGCGTAGCCAAGGGGGGAGGCGCGAAGGGGGCAGCACCTCCCCCCTTTTTGGTATTTTTAATGTTTACTTTTAAAATATTGCTAGTGTTTCCCCCTATTTATATGCTGTAAATAGGCCTGGGAAGTGCCATTTCCAGCGATCTGGGAGGCATTTCGAGCGAAAAATTTCTTGCGCGAAGCGCTGAGATTCTGTCTATTGGCTTTGCCCCCCCCCCCTTGACAAATTCCTGTCTACTCCCCTGATAGATGGTGATTTTTAATACACTTACGACCAAAAGGGATTCTGAAAACGCGTTTGTTTAGCCCTTCACCCCTTTTGCTGTACCTATCAGGGAGGTCTAGTACCACCTTCCTGCACCTTTATTCTCCCTCCCGCCCGTTCCCTATTGCTGAAAGCTGTTCATCTGGACTTTCTTTCAAAGTTAGTAAAAATACGATAGTTGTAAAGTGCTCTGCGTCATAATCTATAATTATCAGGAGGTTTGTTGACAACGTATTCTTCTCTTAGAGAACATACTCTCTTCTTTCACCTAAAATTTACTAAATTATGGACATTTTCCAGCTATATATAATCAGCTCCAAAAATATTCCAAACATAGCACCATTTTGCATCTAAGAAACCTTAAATTAGCAGGGAAAAGCAGGGAATATTTAAGCGTCGCCACTCAGTTCGGAAAAAACATCCAGCCAGTCGGAAAAATTAGAATTCACTAAATAAGGGACATTTTCCAGCCACATAGGTGTGTGATCAGCTCCAGAAATATCACAAAGATAGCACCATTTTGCATCGAAGCAACCTTAAATAAACAAAAATTTCTCAAAGGGGAGGGGACACCCACCTCCCCCAGGACGGCACCTTAGTGTAGTGAGACCTGACAAAGGAAGGATATACTGTGTATACGAACGCAGGAAGCACACACATACACACACCCTTACACAAAAACGCATTTTGCGCAGACTGGGGAGGTTAACTGAAGTGCCTTTACGACTTCATCTGTTGTGCCCCCCCCCCCATCACCAAATCCTGGCGGCGCCACTGAGTCAAAGCATAAGCATAATGTTCGTTGTCGCTCATGTTGATTTCGATATCACGTGAATACATTACGTACCCTGCATACGCCAAAGTATAGTTGTGGATAGGCCTACCCCTAGACTTAGTGCATTTTTTTTTTTGTATACTCGCAAATAAACAGTAGCCTACATTTTATTACATTTACAGTAAGTATACATTGTTAATACAATCGACGTTACAACTTAGCCTAGACCAGAAAAAAACTTTTGTCATGGTGGGAAGATCTTTTGCTTGAAATTTATCTAATTGTATTATTGAGCGTAGTGGGAGACTAAGACCATTAACTTTTAATACAAATCGCTATCTAAAATTCATTTGTAGGCTTCAGCCATATGGTTCCACAACTCGAACTGGGGCGGGATGGGGGAGAGTGGGGACTACCCTCTCTTTAATATTAACTTTTAATTGTTAGTCTGTTTACTTTTCTTATTATCATTTCCTTCTTTTTTTTTACCTCTTTTTTCTGTTTTATGGGTTTGTTTGTTTTATACTTTTACCATTTGCTTTTTTGTCTTTGCGCATAATGTATTTTACTAGTATTTTCCGCATAAGTGTAATTTCCTTCCCAGGTTTAATAAAGGTGATTTATTTTTATCTTCTGGAGCAATCATTAAATGTCCAAATGAAAATTTTGAACTTATTCAGTTCCACGCAGGTCTCAAAGACCCTTTTTCATGGTCAATTAGACCCGAGCTATAGTAGTAATTGTGATAAAGTGGTAGTCCCAGTTTGGCTTTGTAAAACAGGTAAAATTGTGGGCACATCCAAACCCATTTGAAACATCTGCAAGCTTCATTCCTATTGTTACTCGGCACAAACGGCGTTCCAAGTATTCCAGTTCCAATCCTCCGAATCGACAAGCAAAAAGTTCTGGAATTTGCTTCAGACATCTACAGATTACCACAACGCCTTCGCCACTGTTTGACAGTCTCCGTTTCTATGCACTTAAAAGGCACCCATAAAGCCTTCGCCCAACTTCTGGAAGCCTACAAGAGGAACTGACTATGTCATGGTTCTAAATAAAGGAATGATTTTACGACGGAACCCTGTGGAAGCGAGAAAATGCTAGAACGATTTCACTTGTCTTATAAAAGCTAACGGTCAAACTCATACAATGAGAGATAAACTTAACACTAAGCTAGGCAGACGTCATTATACTGTAGATACCTCAGGGAGATAAAAGTTATTTACCAGAGACAACACCCAGCTGAGAACTAAGGCAACTCATCCACAGCCAGACGTATTGCTGATTAAAAAGGTTTGACTTAGTCATTCCTTCGTTCGTACTACTGGTGCAAATTTGCCCATAACCTCGTGGGAAAAAAAAATGAGGCCTGCAGCCACTTTATAACGCCAGCGTCAACCTATACCAGAAGTGGCGCCGCCAGAATTTGGTGATTGAAGGGTCACCACAGATGACGTCTTAATGCCACCTCAGTTAACCACCCCCAAGTCTGCTTAAAGACAGACAGTCATCACCCCAAATTATACTTTTAGTGTAGGGGTATGAAAATTCTCAGTTGGTGACTGCTCTTTGATTGATATCACAGTTTGAAAAGTTGAAAGATGTAGAGTAGCTCACATTCCACACAAGGCAGAGAGAGTGCTTTTATTACGTTTTATAGCCTTGTATGCTCACCAGGACATGACCTTAAGCAATAAAACAGGTTTATTTCTGCACAAGGAGTAGCTTCATACAGTTATGGGAGGAGCTAGAAGTTGCATAGTTGGGAGAATTGGAACTGTCTGGAATGATGAAAATTTCCCTTTAAACTGTACTTTTTTATGCGTCCCTACGATTGCTTACAGTAGGGGGAATCCTTTCTTTGTCACTAAATAAGTGTACCGTCCTGGAGGAAGGGTTTAAGGGGAGGGGGCATCCTCCCCTTTGACAAATTTTTGTTTATTTAAGGTTGCTTAGATGCAAAATGGTGCTATACTTGGGATGTTTTTGGAACTGATCATATATGGCTGGAAAATGTCCATAAGTTAGTGAATTCTGATACTTGGTTAGGTGAAAGAGGAGAGTACAGTATCTTGTCTAAGAAAAGGGTATGTTGTCATTATACTTCCCGAAGTTCCCTACTTAACTGCCTTCTGTTCGGGAAAAGATTTAATACGCATATAGACGTTCATGGAGTCCAAAGAAACATTCATTGACTAGGCCTATTACGAAAATGTTTGTTTGCTTCATTGCGCATTATAAAAGGGCATCTAAAGATGCAGACACCGGTGAAGGCCCTGATGGGAGCCCCGGAATAATTTGTTTTTAAAATAGGACACTGACATGATGTTTATTACCTGGCATCCAAATGACACTATAGAGTATGACGCCGATAACATTACAAACTATTGTGTTTTTACTAATTCTGAACGAAAATCCAGACGAACAGCTTCCAGCAATGGGTAATAGGAGGGAGAGTATAGGTGCAGGGAGGTGATATAAAACCTCCCTAGTAGGTATAGCAAAGGGGTGAAGGAGTAACAAGCGCGTCTAAGAATGCTTTTTCTTCGTAAGTGCATTAACAATCACCATCTATACCCATAATGGGTGTATAACGTCAAATACGTATACTTTCAACCTTCCACATCATGCTACAAATTAGATTGAAAGATCCCATATTGATGCGAGGCCCCTAAAGAGGTTGGAGATGTACCTCTGTTTTTCGGAAAAATGTTGTGATAGGAATAGTTTCACGTAATTGACATTACCTTAACTTTGGTCATGAAATGGAGTGCAAACCGAGACAATTGGGTGCGAAGTGCTCCAATTTTTTTTTTATTAAAGAAGATTTCTATGACAAGACCTGCATTCAGGCTCTGCATCAAAATACTTTCAATCCCAAAACAAACCTATGGTATATGCGTATCAGGGGCGTAGATTTCTTTTCAACTTTAGGGGGGGGTGAACTATCGCAAATGTGGAAAATGTGCACGCGAAGCGCGAGCCCGTGACAGGTTGAGCCCAGGGGCCCGCCTTAGGGCCCCTGGTGGGGTCCAGGGGCAAAGCCGGTGGGGGTCCAAGGGGCGAAGCCCCTAAGCTCCTGGCTTTTAATGTCTCAGAAGTGCCAGGAAGACTGTTTTAAGGGGTTAATTTCCGTGGTAATGTTCTTTGGTAGGCTATTGGTATATTCATACATTTAGGAAATGATATTTTGAGCACAAAACTCGTTGATAAGCTACACTGGATTGAAATTGTACAAGAGCAACAATGTCCTGTTAAGCTTAAAGAGGCAGGGATCAACATATAGCATCATCCCAGACAACTGAATATTGAAGATCATTTCAAGAACTGCAAGTTGGCTTGAGATCAGGGCGTCGCCAAGTTTTTTTGTGATTAGATGATGTAGTAATAATACCTCAGTTCCCCCAAGTCTGCTTAAATTACACCTTTATTTTTCATGTGTTCCTTCATTTGCATACAGCAGTTTTGATCTTTCGTTTGTCACTACATAAAAGGGTCGTCCTGGGGAAGGGGTTCCCCCTCCGCTTTAAGAATTTTTTTTTATTAATTTAAGGTCTTATAGATGCAAAATGGTAGTATCTTTGGGATGTTTTTGGAACTGATCATATATGGCCGGAAAATGTCCATAATTTACTGAATGCTCATTTTTGGTAACGTAAAGAAAGGAGAATATGTTTTCTATTAAGAGACAGATACGTTGTCAAAAATCTCCTGAAGCCCCCTCCCTTCTGTCTATTTTACTGCCTTTTATTTCGTGAAAGTTTTTACACAAAACTATGTGCGTGGAGTCCACAGAAACATTCTTGAGTTATTACGAAATAGGTCCTTTCCTTCATTGTGCGTTATGAAAGGGTATCTAAGGCTAGCATATACCTGAGGAGGACCTCCTGGAAGCTCTGTATTAATCATGTTCATTAGGGCGGGGGGGGGGGGGATGACATAATGCGTATACTACCTGACATCCAAATGATAATATAGAGTACGACGCCGAACACTTTACAACTATCGTATTTTTACTACTTTTGAACTAAAATCCGGACGAACAGCTACCAGCAATGAAAAATGAGAGGGAGGGAGGTATAGGTGCAGGGAGGTGATATTAGACCTCCCTGATAGGTGTAGCAAAAAGGTGAAGGACTAATAAGAGCGTTACAGAGTGCTATTTTTGTCATAAGTGTATCAACAATCACCATCTATACCGATAATGGCTCAGTGCCAACTGGCGAAGTTCTGGTAAAAATTTTGGAAAAATTTATCAGTAACGGCAGATACGTACTTTCAACCTTCTACACCATGCTACATATTAGATCGAAAGATCCCATATTGATGCGAGGTCCCCACAGATGTTTGGAGATGTATCTCTGTTTTTCGAGAAGTGTTGTGATCAGAACAGTTTCGTGCATTATTACCTTAATAGTGGTCATAACATGGAGTGTAAACAGTGACGAATAATATTTCCATTACAAAACCTGCCTTCAGACTCTACATAGAGACACTTTCAATTGCCCAACAAACCTACATGCCACTGCCATAAGCCAGTCTTTTACCTGTTAATTCGTAAACTTTCAAGTTTTTGCTGCTGTGCTTCTCCGAAAGTTGCTATTGATATGATGATATTGATAATATGAGTGTCACTGAAGTAAGATTGGAAGCGCGCGGAGCGCGCTAAACTTTTGATAGATTGCCAACGATTTGCTAAAATTCTGATGGTTTGAGAAACATTTGTGATAGAAAGCGAAGCGAAAATGAAAACATTTCTTACCAAAATGAAGAATAAAATATATATACTTTCCATCACACACGTATCTGTAGACTGAAACACTGGGGAAGGGGGATGATTACATGGGCCATCCCCCTTAGTCAATGTTGGGGGATCCCCCATCCCCCGGATTTACGCCCATGAATTGCTTATCAAAAATCCAGTCTTTTATCTGGGAATTCATAAACAGCTTTCAACTTTTGCTGCTGTGCTTCTCCGGGAGTTGCTATCAGAAGATATTGATAATAAGAACCATACTGAGGTAAGGTTTGAAACGCACGGAACGTGCGAAAAATTTGATAGTTTGCGAAGGATTTGCGAAAATTCTGATAGCTTGAGAACCATTTGTCATAGACAATTATTACAGTAGATGTATCATTCGGTAGAAGACACACCTCATCCTACCCCTAGAGAAATCTATAGCATAAACGCCCTTCGGGATCATTCTAAAATTTTCAAATTTTTTTCAGAAATCGATGAAGGGGGGCACGCGTCCCATGCCTCCGCCGGCTCTACGATAACCAGATCCACGAATCAGGCCTAGCGTTACCAAGGGCTTGGAGAAAGTGCCACACTACTACTGCTACTGCTGCTACTGCTACTGCTGCTACTGCTACTGCTGTGGCTGCTACTGCTACTGCTGCTACTGCTACTGCTACTACTACTACTACTACTACTACTACTACTACTACTACTACTACTACTACTACTACTACTACTACTACTACTACTACTACTACTACTACTACTATTAGAGATAAGTATACTGGGTAAATAGTGTAAATACAGGCGTAAGTTGAAATTTAATGTATTTTGTAGAAACTAAGGAAAAGGGGGATAAACAATAAGCCAGTGAGACTTTGCATCTCATTCTTCTGCATTCTTTCTCTGTTGCTGGTTTATGGGTTATCCCTATTCCTCAGCCGTAACACTTATGTTCACAGTTGCGAACAATCCCCGGAGGCCCATGAGTGTGGTTTCCCGTAGACCGTAGACCTTAATAGCCTATACGGGTAGGGGTACCTTGCAAATTTGTATAGTAGACATTATATAACACCTTTTTGCAACGAAACAGTTTGTATGACGGTGGACGTCTTTCCCTTAGACCCCTCACCCAGATTGCTCAATGGTACTGAAGTCACAGGTTTTGCTAGGGTAGGTTTAATATGATGAGAGCTGCAGAGAAAAGATGTGTCCAAGGCGGAAACTTCCTAGGAGGGCCCGGTGCTACAAATTGTTTCAGCAGAAAATCATTCTGGAATAAACTAGTTTCTGGTCTCTCCACTATTTTTCCGATTCTGAAAGAAAGAGGTAAATATAGAGGGAGCTAGCTATCTGTCTCCATATTTATGGAGATGGGTGGGGTCCAATCCTCATTTATGTTCGCCAATTCATAATATCATTGATTACGAACAACAAAGTAACGACCATTTTGAATAGTGACTATCATTGTTGTCACATTATATATGATGACCGTACAGTTAATGATTGGTGAACATGTGAAAAGAGTCATTTATAAATGTCAGAAACATACAGCATTACTTTATACATAGAAATATTTAGAATAAGGGCTAATATAACAACCAAAGGATTTTGAAAGATATCTATTGTTGTCACAGGACATATTTGCGATGGCCCTGTAGGCAT
This sequence comes from Holothuria leucospilota, assembly GCA_029531755.1. Classification (NCBI taxonomy): domain Eukaryota; kingdom Metazoa; phylum Echinodermata; class Holothuroidea; order Aspidochirotida; family Holothuriidae; genus Holothuria; species Holothuria leucospilota. The sequence continues at coordinate 53,340,711 of CM055967.1, forward strand.
ATATCGTTCTTTGGGCATACTTCTACTGTGTGCTAAATCACCATGGTGTCATAAAAGGCATACTTCTCTCAAATACTGCACCTATCTTTTCCATACTTCATCCCTTAGTAACGACTTTAGTGCCCATTTTATGGTGATTTGATTGAGGAGCTTGGAGAAAATAAACTCACTGAACTTATGGAGCTGACCTTTAGAAATAAAGTTGAATTTGGCAGCACGTTAGTAAACACTGGTCCTTGATTTGATGCGTTTAACCTGTCACGTCGCAAAAGGTGGTTTACAGGAAAGGTGTTCAAACTAATGTGCTTAAGTTGGAGTTTCACCTCAAGTTTAAGGGCTGTTTTTCAAACAACAGAGGGTACGAAGCACAAAAGGGTCAATAAACGGAATTGCAGATCACATGGCCAACTGATGTTTAACTCAACCGGCTGACAGTGACATATCAAATTAAATATCAGGCCTCCTTGCCTATGAAATTACGTATACGCATTAGTGTCGTAACGTATTTTTCTTACGTTTTTTAACCATCAATTCAGACTCGTTTTATCTTTTAAAAAGTATAACAGCTGGCCAATTATGTTTACATCCCCAAGGTAGTTGTTCGTAACTTCGCGCTTTTGCTCAGGCTCATAGATTGTCGCTTGCACTCCTACTGTGTATGCACTACCAACTTGTCTTTGAGTGACACCCAGAGCAAGTCACTGCTTCTACACACTTTTGTATGATAACGCTCTGTGATGCTGCAACGCCATTTCCAATCATTGACAATAATTGACAACGGCATTTCGATACCACTAATTAACGGGCGCTGTTCTGTTTGCTCTGTGAACGTGGGATTCTCTGTCTTAGCCAATGATGTGCATGCTTACGCGCTCGTTGGCATGTACATCATGGTTTAAGCACATTTGAGTGATATTTAGCGTGCCCTAATGTGCCTACCTGTACCACTTTCGGGCTTTTGAGTGTTACGCTCTGCATCTTCTGTCTGCGCATTTCAGAGTAGGGTGATGCACCCTCACTTTTGCCATAGACACCTTGACTTTTTAGTAGAAACTATAGATAATAGTGATTCCTTGCGGTATGGGGGTGTTTTGTTGCACTGAGGTTTATCCCTAAAATTTATCTTTCTTGACTACATCATTTTACGATATTTTAACAATTTGACCTCTGCTGACCTCACATAAACTTTGAACCCCACCAAATATAAAAAAAACAAGAAATATGGAAGTGTCTTGAAAGGGATTCAACTCCAATGGATCTTCGATCTCGAAAATTCTTGGAAAAGTTTGCTTTTTTAACCTCTGGTGACCCCAGATGACTTTCTAAAGAATTCTTGGGAAATTTTGCTTTCTGATCTCTGGTGACCCATGATAACGATGTTGGGAGTTCTTAGGAAATTTTGCTTTTTGACCTCTGGTGACCCACAATGACCATGTTGGATATTCTTGAGAAATTTTGCTTTCTGACCTCTGGTGACCCCAGATGACGATCTTGGGAATACTTGGGATATTTCGCTTTTTGACCTTTAGTGACCCCAGATGGCGATTTGGGAATTCTTGGGGGATTTTGCTTTTTGACCTCTGAAAACCCCATGTAACAATCTTTCAAATTCTTGGGAAATGTTGCTTTTGACCCCGGTGAACCCAGATGACAATCTTGAGAATTCTTAGGAAATTTTTTGGTAACCCCAGATGACCTTGACCTCCACCAAAAACAATAGGGTTCTTCCTCTCAACATGACAAATCTATATACCAAACATGAAAAGTGTCTGTCATTGCTATCTTGAGATATCGTGATTACAAGCCATTTACAAGGTTTTTGCAGTTTAACCTCAGGTGACCTCAGATGACCTTTGACCTCTACCAAAAGTAATAGCATTCTTTCTCTCAACATGTCAAATCTACATCTGTCATTCCTATCTTGACATATAGCGATTTCAAGGATTTCGGTCTTTGACCTCCAGTGACCTCAAATGACCTTTGACCTCTACCAAAAAGAATAAGGTTCTTCCTCTTAACATATTGAATCTGCATACTACATATGAAAAGTGTTTGCCGTTCATATCTTGAGATATCGTGATTACAAGCTTTTCAGCTTTTTACCTCCAGTGACCTAATATGACCTTTGACCTTCATAAAAACAATAGGGATCTTCCTCTCAATATGACAAATATATATACCACATATGCAAATTTTGACACATACTCGTGTTCAAAATGTACATTTGACCTTTAACCACTTTACCGTTGACCTCGATTTCCATGACAACCACAAATTTTGGTACTACGTGACATTTATATTATACCTATGAAGGTCTGTGTTATTTCACTGTTTCCCCTTGAAGTTGTGTATTTTTTTAAATCCCCGGACCGTTGCCTTTTACTTTAGGGGGTCTGAGCCACAAGATTTCCCACCTTGGGGGATTTTTCCGCCAACGGGAAGAAAAATGGGGCAGCCGTTAAGGAGAAGTTTCTAACATAAATCACCACTCAAGAATGTATGTTTTACCTTTTACCACGTGATCTTTGACCTCGGCTTCCATGGCAACCGCCTACTTTGGCAGTACTTGATGTTCCAATCATGCGTATGAAGTGTCAATTGGGTGCAATGTATGCTCTTGGAATTACAACCAAAAGTTTTCACAAACTTTGATCTTTGACATCTGAGCTTTTACCTTTACTTCCGTGAGTTCATGGGAAACTAGGGGACATCCTTTGATAAGTTGCCACCACGTTTGAATAAAATTCATTTTGGAGAAAGTCTTGAGAAGAAAGGGACACGCACACTCTGACGCACAAAGACACATTTTGATCTCCTCCCTAAGTCATATACATTCGGACCCCATCATGGGTCAGTCAACGACACTATAGTTACTGAGAAATTTTTTTATTGAGCAAAATTTGTCATTACCCTGGCAACTGAGCTATGACAATAGGCAGTGGGGTATACAGTTCAACTTGCAATTATTATAATACCGTATGTCATCCTTCCTTGGGATCGATGAGATAACTAGATCTGTGTATTGTTTTAACTGAGTGAAGTTACCACCGAAAATCTCAGTCTGCTACGTAGCAAGCAAACTTTCACATTAAGGTAGTGAGGCTCTTGTTGTGCGGTAACACTTGTGGATCTTTCGTGCAGGGCGTAAATACAGGGGGTGCGGGGTGTGTGACACCCCCGTGAAAATGAAAAGTCGGTCTCCGAGCGCCAGACAATCTGCCTCAGATCCAGTTCAGTGTGCCGTTGTAACAGTAGACCAGACATGAACAACGTTTGAAGTGCAAAAAAAAAGCTAAAGAAAGGTCTTCGAAAATTCGGAACAAGATCTGAAGTGCAAAAAAGCCAAAAAAAAAAAAAATCTTTGAAAATTTTAGGTCGTATTAACTGTGGCAGCGGGAGTCGGTCCCCAACAAATTTAGTCGGTCCAAAAGTAGTTCACCACCCTGGGAATTCATGTATATGCGCCGGCCTGCTTTTGTGACCACCCTGACCTCTACAAACAAGAGGATTGACTGCAAAGATTACTCTCTTCTCTCATGTTCGAGGTAGAAGAGACTCAGTCAACGATTTTCAGCAGGTGGTGGATGTTAGTTTGAAGTCGTCTATGCTGTTACTGCCCAGGCAACCAAAATATAATTTTGGCTAATTTTGTATTTTGTTTTTGTGAAAACTAGAATAAGCACAAAAATAGAAAGAGCTTTGAATGGATAACTAATTCATCTAGCATCATGTTCGGTAGTATAGGTAATCCAGGTAATGTCATTTACTGGAAACGAGAAGTTTGACGCAGCAGCGTTCCCTAGTTGTCCTATGCGAACTTAATTCACTTCTTTCGGCAATGACAAAATAGAATCATTTGGTTAATCTATTGGTCATGAAAATTTCGTTATTTTATTTTCAGTTAGGAATAAACTTGCATTAGCCGTAAAGTTTCAGTTAACGCATTAAACTCATCCGGGGAATCAGAGATGATCCAAAACTGATGTATGGGAGCAACAATATGTACAGAAAAAGCGGGTCTCCGCCTCCTTCATTTAAGATTGTTTTTTTTTTACCTCGGGGATGGGGGTTGAACTTAATGCATAAAATCTCTACAATTCACATTTCCTCGAACGATTTCACTGTAACACTGTTTAGCTTACTGGCCGAACGTTCCCACTACCCCGGCCTGACAAACTTGTTAATTGAACATTTAAGAAACATGCGAACAGATTGTTAAATATCAAAGAAATTTGGACTCACTAATCGTAATGTCAGAACCAGTGGCGTAGGAAGTTTCTCAGGTGGTGGTGGGGGCACAACCTGTGATACGGAGGAGTGTCACAAGTAACCAGAAGGTGCACCAGAAGGTGGGAAACGTAAGTTTGCACCAGTGGGGTCCATGGGCCCCCGTTACTGCCCCTGGCGGGTTCTAGGGGCAGAGCATCCTAAAGTGCCTGCAATATGACAAAGTAAGACCCCGGGAAATTAGTTCTAGAGGCTTTATTTATCAGTGTTTTGTTTCAGACTTTGTAACATTCGATATCAATATCAAGGTGTTTTGGTTAATTAGAAGCCAGCTAATGAACTTCGAAAACAGATCCATGAAATAAACAATTCTTGATAGCCTACATTTTGTTTGCCCTATTTAAAGCTGATTTTCTCGGAAAAACCATGGTGTGGGGTTCAGGCGATGTTAGTGTTCAAAGACTGCAAGAGACATTGCGCAGGCGCAGTAATTTGTTTCCGCAATGGAGAAGAAGGTAATCCACGAATTAATCTCGTTGTGCCCCATCGACCGTGTCTTCTAGGGGGTCCTCTCTACGTTTCGACCTCTCTATATTCCGACCTCTCTATGTTCCGACTTGTCTATATTCCGACTTCTCTATGTTCCGACCTCTCTATATTCCGACTACTCTAAGTTCCGACCTCTCTATATTCCGACTAATCTATGTTCCGACCTCTCGAAATTCCGACTACTCTATGTTCCGACTTCTCCATATTCCGACTTCTCTATGTTCCGACTTACAAACGTTTTGGTCGAAACAAAGAGAAGTTAAACAATAAGGGTCACATCTCTATGTTCCGACCTCTCTATGTTCCGACACATGCAGAGTACTTTTCAAAGGCTAATTCTACGCTGAATGGTGCCCCTCTGCCCCCGCTGGTTGTGCCACTGCCCTAGTGTTTCGCCTCGATGCGCGATCAGCAAACTTTGAAATGTTGCATAAATTACGCAATTTGCGCTAATTAATTAGCGTATTCTGGAACCTTCGGACTAGTGGAACTGCCCAAAGATTGAATATGACCAAAATGCATGTTTTCATTTGTGGTCGAAACATAGAGAAATAGGAACATAGAAATGTGTAAAACGTCTCTATGTTTCGATTTCTCTATGTACCGAATTCTTCACGTTTGAAATTTAGGTCGGAATATGGAGTAGTCGGAACATTGAGACGTCCAAAGTCTCTGTGTTTCGACTTCTCTATGTTTCGACTTTTTCAAATTGCGGTCGGAACATAGAGAGGTCGAAACATAGAGACGTCATCACGTCTCTATATTTCGACCTGTCTATGTTTCGACCAAAACGTGAAAAATCGTGAAAAAGTCGGAACATAGAGAGGTCGGACCACCGGGATTGAACCCAAACCGGTCATCTAGTACACAACTAAGACATAGCCTATTTTGCATGTACACTATTTCTATTTGTCACAGGTGTGATTCCTAAATGGGGGAGGGACTAAGGCGACCTCAGCCCGATTTAGCTTAGGATTGAGGTCAGAAAATGTGGCATTCCGAATGTTACAGGTTGCAGTACACTCGCCTATACAACAAAGCTCACTGGAATGTTTCTAGTATCATGCGTGGCCGTTCGTCAGTATGAGAGAATAGCAGGCATCCTAAACGCCCCAGATTGTAAGAAACTGCATTCCAATCCACTGAGACGAATTTGTCACTAAAGTTCTGCTAGTGACATTCTTCAACCTGTGTAGCCTACAAGGCTGTCAACACCAACTACCGGGAGAAAATCTGGCATTCCCATATCCCAAGAATACAGGAAATTGCTTTCTGAATTTCTAAAATACAAACTTGCCACTGCAGTCGCACGTCCACCTGAGCTCTGCAGAGTGTTCAGAGAACTTATTTTACTCACTCTGTAATAAGATATCTACTTGTAGCTGTTCCATGAAACAAATTGGAAGACGCCAGCAAATGTAGGGACAAAAAGAGAATAAATTCACCGAGAAGACTATATCATGCCAAAAACCCCGGTACGGAACATATTTGACACACTAAGCACGCTTAAATAGGCTACACGAAATCGCACTCTCCACCATCTTGATAATTTTTTCACTGCAGATGTGATTTGTTCCACCCTGTATCCTATGTACCCTGACTATAAAGACTACTTCTAGAGGCTACCGAAACCCGCGTGAGGCGCAAAAGAAAATTAATAGCACTTTTTCCCCTAATTGGAGGTCGGTCTCGCAGTCCTGAGATATCAGAAACTTACTTGAAACATATTCAAGAGGCGCTACTTTGGGATTGACAGTTCCCTCTATGTTACTGACTGGTCACTAAATATTTAAAAGTTACTTTCTCGAAATGTCCAATTACAGTTGCATCAAATTAAACTTAGGATTTACGCCTGTTAACTTGATTACGTAACGCCGAGCTGTCGCAGGAAGTTTCTCTTTGAAAACCGGACTAGCGGAAGTCTTCGGTCGTTCACGGCTGTAAGGAAGTTCTGATTATGAACAATAGAGGATTGTTTGCAAACATGAAGGAAGTGTGCTTAGGGAAAGAAAGTAAATAGCCTTCTGTTTTGAAAGAAGAGGATTGAAGTAGTATTACATGACACTCTCCATTTACCTTACTTCCCCCGACTGAGTGATTTTCTCCCGACTGAAGGTGGGGTCAGGTGCTGTACCCCTCGTGCCCCGTGAAACACGGTACAGTCACTCAGCTCCATAATAAAATTAGATACTTCAGAACACTGCCAAAACAGGTGTAAAATGGTCAAATATTTTTTTTATCCAACTCTTTGATAAAACTACTTGGGGGATCAGGAAGTGGGTGAAAAAGAAAAAATCTAGCTGGAAGATACCTGAAGTTTTAAGAATGGTGGTTCTACCTGTTAGAGACTGTATATTAAGAAGACTTTTAAGCCTAGATAGCTTGGGAGTATAGTTCAACTTAAGTAATCATCCCTATTAGAGTAACGATACGGTAACCCCTAATAAAGTCACAGGGCCTGTCGTCAACCACATACCAAAAGTATTGGGAAGATGAAAGGCCCTTCTCCCTACAGTACCAAGATGAAATACAAATTTGTCCTTGTTAACTTTAAACACAGAGGAAGACTCCCAACGTTTAAAAACACGAACATGCAGCCTCAAGAAGGAACTGGAAATGCCATAGTGCTGTATTATCGGCGTATGAAAGGATTTTAATTTTATTACCAAAAACATGGATACCTTTTATCAAATTATTTTCATTAATACTTAAAGGGGAATTTTCATCATCCCAGACAGTTCCAATCCTCCCAACTATGCAACTTCTAGCTCCTCCCATAACTGTATGAAGCTCTCCCTTGTGCAGGAATAAACCTGTTTTATTGCTTAAGGCCATGTCCTAGTGAGCATACAAGGCTATAAAATGTAATAAAAGCACTCTCTCTGCCTTGTGTGGAATGTGAGCCACTCTGCATCTTTCAAATTTTCAAACTTTGATGTCAATCAAAGAGCAGTCACCAACTGAGAATTTTGATACCCCCACACTAAAAATATACTTTGGGGTGATGACTGTCTGTCTTTAAAGTACTGTAAGTACTTCAGCACAGAGGAGGAAAATAAACCGCCTTAAAGGGTGAAATTGCCAAAGTCCCCTTGTAATTTGCAACATCTGAACAAGAGTAACCATTATTAAAAGATCTGCTCCGTGTTCTGTTTTAATAAAGAGTTCTAATCCATTTTACAAAACTATCGCTAAAACAGAAAAAGTAGATGGAGAATAAATAAAAGTTCCGTTCTACCCTGCCCAACGTCCTTTCAAAGTCTACCAGAAACATCAGTGAGCAACCCTTTCACTTTGGTTACGGTACAATAATCTACAATAATCATTTAGGCAAAATCTACTACAAAACAAATTTCCTCTCCTATTAAACGGTTTTTATAATGCTATAGGGAGGACCTGCTTCATCCGGGTAGCTAAAACTCTGCCACATATTTTGTAGTCGCTTGTAAAATTGATCAATATTTTTGATAAATCAAGCTATGAAGCATTCCAAATTTAAGCAGTGTACGAACATTGATGATATTTTGCTAGTCTTTTAAGTTTTAGTGTGTTGTACTTCTAAGTGAAACAATATAGGCTATTCAGGTTGTAATTTTATGTAAACCTTTAGCAGTATAGTTTAAAGCTACTTTTCTCCTAAACATTTGCTATGTTTTTATATTGCGTTGTGAGATAAAGAAAATACCCCCCCCCCCCGAACATTCCTATTACAGGCCTGCTTTAAAGGATGAGCTAATACACGTTTGCCTAGAGGTAAAAGTCAAAGTGAACCACCAGCGGAGCTAAACAGGTTCAATCATGGGGGTCGAGAATGGTTTTGTGCCCCCGCTTTATAGTCAGCAGCTACCCATTGCCTCTATTCTCTCTTCAAGGGAATAGCCACTTTTGGTTTGGCTGAAGCAGAAAAGTGTTGGCTAACATGAATTGACTGTTCCACTCCTTGCAAGGATGGAGCGAAAGCTCAATAAACAGCTGAGGAGGACCCTCGGCAGGCAGATCAGTTTAGTCAGCCAGACAAGTTTTCAGATGAATACAAAATAATTACATTTTTGCTTTCTTTTTTGTCATGTTGGACTATCATGTTACCTTATGAACAAATTTCACAATTTAAAAATTCACACAAACGTCTACTTCTAAATATTTCTACCAACTGAAAAGGATATTATCAGTCGAAAAGTGTGCATTTTTACAGCTTCCACGTAGTTTATATAAGCGTAGATCTGCCTCTTCCATGCCAGAATTTTTAAATGTTTCTTACCCAAGTTACTGGGAATGGCTCTGGGTGTGTAATATAAGTAACAACTCACACTACACCAGTGAAAGTAACCGATTGTTCAGAAATTGCAGAAATGAAATTAAAAAGGAACTTACCCTCGACAGATTCAGATCACGAAAGGGCTGAAAATGTAAATGTGCAAGTGCAACTAGTACAAACTAACTAAATAATTTTTTCCGTGTGCAGTTTGCTGCCAATCTATGAGGAATCCGAGTATAACTTTCGCCGTATTGAATTCGGAAAAGGTCTTGTAACCGATATGGTAAGTGGAATGCTAAACAAAAAAGATATAGTCATTTGTTAAAGTACATATGTAAGCATTTCTCAGTCACTCAGTGACAATTAATTTTCCATGACGTGGCCGCACACGTACTCCACATGTCTGATAGTGTTGATTGCATTTAATGTAAGCGAAAGAAAATTCCGTGTGGTTGAACAGAACGGCATGCATTTATGATAGGACACACCTGTTACAGTTGAACCTGTTGTTGATAAGTCAATGAAAGACACTGTCTTCCAGCTCCCTGCACTGACAAACTGATTTAAACTTATTGTTTGCACTTCAAAGTTCATCGTGAATGGAACCTACCAGATGTGGTTTCATCAGGGACCCAGTATTGACCTCCCTGGTAGGTAGCACCAAAAAGTTCAACATATGCATAGGTCAATGTAGCTACGGGACCCGTCGGATATTAAGTTAGAATTCCCCATGGACTTGGACAACCGTAACTGCCACGAAAATTTAATTTGACATTAAATAGGTGTGGTACAAATACCAAAATTGTTGAAATATGCTTGACAAGGGAGCTGGAAGACCAGCTCACTGGGTTGACTTACAATGAGAGTAAAACCGAATAATTGCACTAATAACAAGACTGTTCCAGAAATTTTATCCCTTTTCGGAGTCATTTGAGTATCAAAGGTGTTTTTTCGCTAATTGGGGGCTTTTTATTCTGGAGTACACTAGGAGTAGACCTACTGGTTCCCGTAATGTTGGTAAAGAAGATAGCAGTGCAAATCTGAAACTAAGTGAAAACACCGGGTCACTATTCAGGGTTCAAATCGTAAAAGTAGAATGAAAGAAAATGCCATTTTCTTATCCAAAGCGGTCTTAAAAATGTGAGACCTACCACCAAACTCTTTGAAGCTTAACGACAAATTGTGGAATTTCTTCACATTTTTGTTTTAGTTTTATTACTGATGTGGTGACATTCAGGCAATTTGCAACCGCAGATGAAAGACACTTTGTGCCAAAAGTTCACGGGGAAACGGATTCTCCTGGCAAAAGAAAAGGAAATATCTTGTTTTTGCGGGCAAAATCCATGACATGATTGTGTCTCAATTAGAGAGATTTGCAGGTCGGACCAAGACCTCTTGAGAGGTGTCTTGCTATATGACAATTTACATTATTCTGGGATCAATGTTTTACTTTGTAGCCACTGGGACGTCATAAAAACAGCTACATAGCTACATAGATTCAGAAGTTTGTATTCTAGTTCTAACTAAAAAAATTTCCCCATGATTTTAAAGTAAACATTAGGGCCTACTAAAGACCTGTATGGTGAAACCTTTTACCACCCTAACTCTGACAAACATGGATAGCAATAAAAATAAACAGGTCTTACAAGTTGTAAACAGTATATAACATCCAGGTCAATAGCCAGCCTATCTTAATCAATCTAAATATCAGCAAAATTGTTTTCACCCTTGTGAACATATCCAAGCAGCAAACCTTCGTAAACTTTCTTCAAGGACCCAAAATAATAATCACAGCGACAAACAGTTTGATTACGGAAACGAATATAAAGGCAACCGCCTGGCCACTGTCATACCCTCCTCCACAGATTGCAGTCATATGTCCTCATATGACTATTCTACTTACCATATTTGAAACTTTACAGCCCATTCTAAACTCACAAAGCTATGTGGGAGGAAACCGTAAAGGATGAAAGTACTTTGGCAATTTCGGTGACGTAATTACTGTTCGATTTTGCAGCATACTAAGAAGCTTAAATGTCGTATATTATGTCATGCACTTACCTAGATCTAGATTGTATGTAAAGCTTGGAATACCCTTGTGAAAACTTAACAACATACACTCGAAAAAAAAAAATGGTTAAAAAGGGATGTGTAAAATTCAAAGTGCCCAACCTGGGCAGTTTGGTAACCAACACAGTTTCAAAACAGATTAACCAAGTGGGTTGGTTAACCTTCAGGTTGGGTAAAGTCCATCTCCCTCGCAATATTACCCAGGTTGGTTAATGTGAACTTATTTGTGCGCCATACGTACGGGCACAATTAATGAAAAGGTACTATACTGTACTGCAGTAGGAACGGTACGTACGTACCTAAGTACACTTGTACTTGCAGCCGGCCGAGATGACGGCAGACTTGCTTTCAAAGTCTGCAGAAAAAGGCTGAGTTTTCTGAGGAGGCTTACCGCCAATAAATTCTTTTAATAACACCTATTTCTAATTTTTTTCATTCACAGTTTAACTGAACATTTTGCCAAACGTTTACTTACACTGTGGGAATTTTTGCTCCGATAATTTGAGAAAAGTGCATGTTGAAAGTGTTGTGAAATCCTATTGGAATACCGGGTTTCTGTACCTATCCTTTGAATGGAGCATTACGAATTTTTCAAAGGAAATTTGTGTTTATCCTTTATTACAGGTCTAATTGTAATAAATTGAAGCTGGCAATGGTCAATTCTTGCAGAAAATTATGTTTCTCAGTTGTACAATACAATATAAAGAAGGAGAAATTGAAATATTGTGAAGAAAATTGTATTATCAATGGTTAATAATAACAAACAAGTCTCACTGAATATATATGCGAAACCAGAGCATTCATTCATATATGAGTTTCCAATTAAAATCCTTCAATTTTCAAAGTGGCTAGCATTAGCAATGCCGGTAGCTTTTATAAGTTGTAGAAGGTAACTTCTCTAAGCTATTCCAACCACCGTTGGGTAACTTGTTTTACCCAGCCGTTGGTTCCGTATGACTCCTAACCAACTTGGTTGGTCAAATGTTTTGGCCATAAAGTTGGGCAAAATTTTTGACCAATTGGTTGGGGAAAATATTTGCTCAATAAGTTGGGTAAAATGGTTGGGCAAATTTTTTGCCCAACTACTGAGTAAAACCTTTAACTAACCAAGTTGGGCAATATTTTCCCAATTCCTGTTAGGAGGCATACGGAACCAACGGCTGGGTAACTTTTTGCCCAGGTTAGGTAATCATTTTTTAGAGTGTAAGGCTCTTTTAAAAGTTGAAGAGGTAAGCATGTGAATATTAAAGGTTGTTAAGCCCTTAGGCTAAGCCTAAAAGTGTCTATTGTAAAAATGGAGAGAAATGTTCCTTGAAGGTTCACAGTATTTTATTGTCTTGGATAACAAACTCGAACAGAACACCGGGGAATTAACAAGTCGGGAAAAGAAATAAAAGCGGTATTCCTAAATACGGGTCTGGGTGAGCTGATGTCTAAAATCAAACTAACTACAAATCATACCTTGGGCTCTGAAGGACAAAAATCACAAGAACCTGCGCAAAACTGCGCACAGTCGGATTGATCTAAATAATGACGTTATATGCATAAATTATAATAACACTCTTTGAATGGCTAGGTCAGACATGAGTTCACGCAGTACCGAGCACGTCTGGCTTGTGCATTTCTATGCGTTCTATCTCAGTAACAACAACTCTACTATGACATCATTCTAAAGCTGGCATGTAGATTAACTAGTGACATTGTCATACGATTATAACCTTGATCATGACCTTCATTCAGAGTGCAAATAACAAACAACACAATATAATATGTAAGTATGAGAACTAGATCATAGAGAATAAGAGTATTACGGTTTAAAACATATGGAATGACTAAACTTAAGTCTCACATAAGATTCACCCTTAATGAGAAATGTCCTTATTTCTACTTCATAAATTGTAAGCTTCAAGCTACTTCAAAACTTTTTTTCTTTAACTTCAAGACAAAAGTCATAACAAATGCAGAAGTACCTCAAACATTTTTTTGCTAACAAATAAAGATAAAATTCAAACGTACGCAAGTGTACTATAAGAATATTAACCTACATTCCTCATTCTTGTCACCTGTAAATTATATCATTCAATGTATGATGCATCATAAAACATTTAAGTCTCTTCTGAATAGAAATACACAAACATTTCCTGAAGAGATAGTAACAATCTCCACATTTTATTACTCATGAATAAATAACTTGTAATATCGACATGTCATTAAATAGATTACACGGCTTCTAAAATGATAACCACCTACCTAAAAGCTCACCTTTCTTTTAACTCAGTTCTTTAAAACAGCAACCATCTTTCAGTTTCGAGCCACCACCAATCCACAACTTCTAACACCAATCTCATAACTTTGTTTACTTAACTTTTCAAATTTAAAACCATAAATGATATGCATGTAAGGTCCAAACTGGTTACATAAAAAATTTCTCTTAATCCAAAGCACTACTGTAATACATATGAAAAAAGTAAAACTGAATGTTTAACTTGAATTGTGGATCTCACACTCTTTCTGCCTGCCACACAATGAAAACAACAAACACTATCCTCTACCATAATAAGCTCAGTGCACTTGAATTAGAACAGAGGACCGAGTTGAAGGGGATCAGGGCTCACATAGCATTACCATGGCTGATCAGACCATGGCTGCCACACCACAACCGTGACACAAGAGTACTCCTATCTGTACTTCTGCCGCAGCAGACCCTTTAGCCTTCAATCTCGACACAAATTTTCGGATTAGGGGATAAACGCCACCTCTCCTACCGTCGTTTTGAGATACGGTTTAATAATAGGAGTGCAGTTAATCCCAACATAAAGAAAAAACAAATCACAAAATTGCCACAAACAATGGAAAAATTCCCGGGTATGAGGTAATACAGTAGTTCTCAAAATCAAAATTAGCATCTGGCAATACAAAGACAACCATACACATAATATCATCCACTTTATATAGTAATATAGTATGTTCTTTCTATAAGCTTTCAACTTAAACCACCTGGTGACTCTTAATCAAGCAACTTTACCTTTAAGACAGTAGCAGTTTTTTTTATCTCCAAGAGAAAGAAGACGTCTCTCCTCTCTCCAGAAGAAAAAGCAGAAGATAGTAAACCAAGAACCAAGCAGGGGTACCAATCTATATACACAACAACAAGATTAATATTGAGTTTACTTTTACATAAACTATTTCAGGAAACACCTGTTAAAAATAAATTGTCAAAATGAGAGAAAAAAAGAAAAGAACTTTTGACACTTACAGTAATGACTTAAATTTGTAATGCATTACCGTGCATCAGCAATATCAAGCTAAGGCATATCATGTGACTGTTCACATGCCACAGTACCTACCCTGCATCCTTTACCTCTGCCTAAATTGAAGGGAGACTGGTCAGGTTTCAATCTGGTGCGATGAAGAACCTTGATTGGCTTACAACAGTTACTCAAGTCCTGCAGCTCACATAAGACACCATTATTGAATATTCATGACTTGAAATCACTTAAATTGAACCTTTCCCTTTAGTACCTAACTCATCTTTTTTGTACTGAGTCATCTGCCCAGACCACATCACCAATTGAATATGGCACCTGATTTGTTTGACAATTTACAATCTTCTGTACAAAAGCATCATCATTGGAAGTATTATCTCCAAAGCAGGAAATCTTACCTAAAATTACACTCTCTTTGTCATCGTCATTAGTAACTTGGTCATTTTTTTTGAGAATGGTCCCCATTACTCAGCTTTGAATCCTCTTTGTCATTGTCAGTAACAATATTAACATCTCGAGATTTTGTCACATTACTCGGATTTGCCTCTACTACTTGTGAAGGAACTTCCACACTGATGCAGTTTTTACCTTCTGCAGTTGCCTCCCATGGTAAGGCTTCTCTATCATTGCTAGCCCCCTGTGGGTGGGGGTTGTAGAACATGCCCCCGGTATTCCCCGCCTGTCGTAAGAGGCGACTAAAGGGGAGGACTTGCACTGTATTTGAACAATATTTGAAACCTAACTCAAACCGCATTTATCTACTTGACACTATATAACACATTCGTGTTGGTGTGTCGTTAAATCTCATCTAACTGACTGACTGACTGACTGACTGACTGACTGACTGACTGACTGACTGACTGACTGACTGACTGACTGACTGACTGACTGACTGACTGACTGACTGACTGACTGACTGACTGACTGACTGACTGACTAACTCTATCATTGCTAACTACAATAGCTCCATCACATTCCTTAATATATAACGGCTTAAATGTAGTATCAGCAACATCATGAAAACATTGATCAACTGAGACAGAAGTAATGCTTTCTGGATCATTGACAAACATGTTGCAAGTATAGCCTTTGGTGCCTCACTTTTTGACACAAAAAGGTCAGCTCCCCCAGACCCGTATTCCTTTTCCCGACTTGTTAATTTCCCGGTATTCTGTTCGGATTTGTTATCCAAGACAATAAAATGCTGTGAACCTTCAAGGAACGTTTCTCTCCATTTTTTCCGGATTCTCCTGTTGATATTTTCCCGCTCGGACTCCGTAAACATTGGGTGAGGCCCTACTCATCGTCTGAAAATCGGCCTTACACCTGTGCTACCTAAATGTTGTTGCTGAACCCTAAATTATTTAATGGGATCTCCTAAACTAAACTATGCTTATCTAGGGCTACGCTGATACTGGAATACTAACGTTAACGTTAGGTTAAGTCTAACGTTACACCGTTGATTACAGATGAACAGAAGTTAGTCCTTTAACTGGAACAGAAATTCAAATTACCACGTCTGGGTTCAGGAACGTCACGGGAAGTGACCGTCTCAACTTATTTTACCAGGTTAATTGGTCAAAGGAACTTTCCGTAGACGGATCAGTTTCTGTTAGCCTAACGTTAGGGCCAATTAGCGAGTTCTGTTGGATTGTGTGTCGAACCAAAGGTTTTGAATCTAGAATTCAGCACACGCCGGGCAATGACAATTATGAACAATGTTCCCCACAAAATATTTGTTTTTGCTGTAGTTACGAAGTTTTAGTCTGAACCTTTTATAATTCTGTTCTGTGTGCAAATGATGACGTCCTGTTACTGGATCTACCCTTATAAAAAAGTCCCACATATTTCCTATATGAAATCAGCATGTGGGATTTATGTGGGTTTTGGGGCATGTGGGAAAAAATTCCCACATAAATGTGGGAAAAATTCCCACATAAATCCCACATGCTGGTTTACCCTTCCCATATCGGGTTCTTCCATTATAGAATGGGGGATATATGCCTTTGCTCTAGCCTTCATCATCATTTTTCATTCATCATCCTCGGAGGCCCTCTAATGTATAAAACTGCATTGTACAGTCAGAGTAAATGTTCCCGTGACTTTACAGTGATTCCAAAAGAATATTATGGCCTAAAATGTAATTTGCACCTTAAGTCCTTGCTGAACTGCACACTTGTGTTGTTTTTAAGTAAAAAATTTTGCCGGACGGACAGTCTATAGGTGGCATGCAAATCTGTGCGAAAGCCCGATGCAAAAGACAAAAATCCCAGCAACTTGTTTGAGTGTGGCAGCCTTAAAGCTAAATGATTATCCAAATTAGGCCACTTAATTCATATGTCCTTCTCAGATTGGTTACAGTAAGTGTCGTTGTCTTCGCTAAAATTAACTAACTGAGCCACACAGTTTAGAAGTAGTTCCTTTTATAGGCTCCATCCTTAGTCCAGTATAAGACAGCAAGATATAAGGTTACTGCATGGGCATGTGTCCTTCTCACATTGGTTACAGTACCTGTATTTCTTCGTTAAAATTACCTATCTGAGCCACACAGTTTCAGTTAGAAGTGGTTCTTTTTATAGGCTCCATCCTTAGTCCAGTATAGTCTGAATAAGACAGCCAAGATGCTATAAGAATACTCCATACCATTGAGCTCAAAAGAAATAGCACTGCATACAGCATAGTCCCTTACAGAACAACATACATGTAGTCCACTGAATAGCTCCACTACAACTGTGAGCAACCACTCTCATTGCTTGCTGTACACCAAATGCTGACCACTGTATTATACAACACAGTGTTCAAGTACACACTGTACTTGCTTTACTATACAGCTCTACACTGTGCATGTACCAACACAGAGAAGCCAAATTTGAAAAGGCCTTTGTTGTCCAAAGGGCTTTGAATAACCAATCACAATAGACTTCCTTCAAAGCTGTTCTCTGCACAACTTACATAGCCATTTTGTGTCTTCCCATATGGGGAATTGGACTTCCTATATGGGGAGTTTGACTTCCCACATCGAAAGTTGTCTTCCCATATGGGGAACTGAAATCCACATATGGGAATTTAACTTCCTATTCAGTTTCACCATGTGGGAAGTTGACTTCTCATGTGGGAATTCAACTATTCCATGTGGGAAAGCTCTCATGTGGTAATATTATCCCACATTATTCCTGTAGGAAGTTGCAACTTCCTACAGGAAATTGCAAATTCCCACATACTTCCTACAGGAAGTATGTGGGAGTTATGTGGTTTTTTTTTTATAAGGGTAGGCTAGAGGCTATCCCAAGTCTTAAAATTTGAATGTCAACTGAACGATGAAACTGTTGGCTGTAAGCTGCTTAAATACGTAAAAGTGCGGTGACATCCGTATGCGGTGGTAATTAATAAGTGTTCGGGCTGTTCCACTAAAATGCGAATGATGGGACGGTCTTCTATCGGGAAATGTAATTGTTCGCTCAGGAAAAGTATTGAAAGTCTTGTGATTCCGGGTTGAAGTAGGTTAGGCTAGGCCTAACTGCTGAATTTCCGTAAATTTGCAATGTCCTCCGGGATAAGAGTTACAAAAATTCCATTTGATTGAGAGTTCCATGGAGAATTTTGTCAGCTTATACTATGAAGTGTTGCGGTCCGAGAAGCCGCTGCCACCAAATTATGTAAGGCCGATTTTCAGTCAACAGGTAGTTTGCGGGCTTCAAACAAAGTTTAAGGAGTCCTAGCGGAAAAATATCAACAGGAGAATCTGGAAAAATGGAGAGAAACGTTCCTTGAAGGTTCACAGTATTTTATTGTCTTGGATAACAAATTCGAACAGAATACCGGGGAATTAACAAGTCGGGAAAAGAAATAAAAGCGGGAGTCCTAAATACGGGTCTGGGTGAGCTGATGTCTAAAATCAAACTGACCACAAATCATACTTTGGGCTCTAAGGAACAAAAATCACAAGAACCTGCGCAAAACTGCGCACAGTCTGATTGGTCTAAATAATGACGTTACATGCATAAACTATAATAACACTCTTTGAATGGCTAGGTCAGACATGAGTTCACGCAGTACCGAGCACACCCGGCATGTGCATTTCTATGCGTTCTATCTCAATAACAATAACTCTACTATGACGTCATTCTAAAGCTGGCATGTAGATTAACTAGTGACATTGTCAGACGATTATAACCTTGACCATGACCTTTAATCAGAGTGCAAATAAAAAATAACACAATATAAGATGTAAGTATGAGAACAGATCATAGCGAATAACAGTACTTGAAGTCTGAAACATATGGAATGACTAAACTTAAGTCTCACACTATCGATAACTTTACCTACAACCCCTTGCGATTTTAGTGAGAACTGAAATTATTCTTTCCGTTATTAGGACACAGCACGTATACTGGAACTACAGTAAGACTTAACTTAGATAAAAGATACTTTCCAATACAGAAAAATCTTCGTTCCTAATTGATTCCCAATTCACGTTCCTATTGATGACAACCTTATTGTCTTAGTCAGCTTTATTTAAGCGGCTACCATTTCGTTCCAAAACAAAGGAGGAGAGAGAATTTCCACTTCAATCTCTTACCGCCTAATCTCAAAGTAACGCCTTTGTACCTTAGGTTAGCTAAACGTATAAAGAAATAATGTACGAAGTGGTATTATATGAAGAAAGATTGGTATCCCGTGTAAGTTGCGTATGGCGTATGGTTCTGCGAATTATTTATAGTTATGGCCCTCTTAAAGTGTTAATGATAGGAGCATAGGGCATAACGATAATGCCGCCAATAGTTCAACATCTCCAACTGTCCGAGACAACTGAGGAATCTTTGACACTTATTGAAATCAAGTGGCTTAATCTTGAAGAAAACGCCTATACACCAGACGTTGGTGTAACGAACAATTTCTAACATTTTAAAAGTCAAACTTTTCGCTATATTTGGAACAACCAACTGATAAAATAAGATGACAATCTTTTTAAGTTCTCTGTTTTACAATATGACAGCACTTAGTACCTCACACAAGATGAAACTGTCTCATAATATAAGGAAAAAGTTGGAATCATACCCAAACATGCAACAAACCATATCTGCATATTTTGTTTGGTTTTCAAGAGAGACCGATCGTTCTAAAGAATGATTCATAACAAGAGGGCAATCAAAGAGTTGCTGATCTCATCCCAATACATCCTTTTGCTTCTTCCGAGTCTGGTGTAGCACTCTGTAATTTTATTGTTATGGGTTGGTGATGATCGACATAGGCTAAGAAAAACTCTACGAGGATAATTCATTCATGTTCTCAGTTCTATGACTGTCGTTAGTTTGAACACTAAGGGGAAACTGGAAAAAGAGAAGGCTAATCTTGAGCTGGGGATGTTTGTTCATTCCAGCATCTTTACGGTACCCGCCAGCTTCCGGTTCTGATTGCATGCAGTGTGGTATTAGCACGCAGTAAGCACACACGCACAGCAAAACGTGACACAATGGACGCGTGCCCTTCAAAACCTCCAGAGACGCGCGATCTTGCCCTTCAAAAACCATAGAGACGCGCGATCTCGTCTCGTGAAACCCCTCACGTGACTTTAACCAACTAGACGCAATTTTGAAGGGCAAGACCGCGCGTCTCTTTGGTTTTGACGGGCACGTGCATTGTGTCATAGTAGTACCTATGGTTATGCCGTGGGTGTGATCTGTAAGTTCGTTTACTGCGTGCTTGTTTTGCCCTTCAGTGCCTGGAAATCCATTGCGCATGACGTCACATGAAATCCCTCTATAGAGGTTCTTCACCGACGTCACTGCGCTGCGCGTCTCTCTATTTTGATGGTCAGACGTCCATTGTACAACAATTGTACAGTAACTAAGGCCTCATTCACATGATATGATTTTTTCACGCGATCTGTGGTACGCAACCACCGCGTGCAACAAATCGTTTCGTGTGAATGGATTCTCACGCAACCTTTCATTGCGCACGACTTGTCGCGCCAGATTAAGCAAAATTCGTGGCGCACAAAGTTGTTGCGTGTGAACGACTTGTCTTTGGTTCCGCGCGACTTTGTAAGGATTTCAAGAGATCGTTCCAAGTTCACCATTTCTGCGTTCAAACGATACGACCAATGTGAGTGCGCGATTTTATTCAATGTGATGCAATGGATGCCGAAAAAGTCGTCGTATGAGCGAGTGTAGTTATAGATCTAGCCAAACATTAATGAACAGTCTTTTGTTTTTCTTTAACTTTACAACCAATTTTCTCCTCAACAATTCCATGTTATCGGAATGTGATTGCATGAGAGGCACAGGAAAATTACAAAGTTTACATTCCCTATGGAGAAGTCCTATCCCATTTAACTTCAAGGTCAACACAGCAGACTGAAAAAATTAAGGAAACAAATCATTCCTTTTTATTGTGAGGAAATTATATAACCTTTACTTGCAAGGGTGCAGATTCATCTTTAAAGGTGTGGGGGAGGACTTTTCCATTTGTGAATCGCCGTCCCGGGGAGGGGTCTCAGAGGAGGGGTGTCCCCATTTTGAAAAAAAAAAGAAGTTTGAAGGTGTATATATGGCAAATGGTGCCATATATTTGGGAGCAATTTAGCTTTTAAAATGTAGTGTCAATTCGTAATCTATGTTATATTATTGAAAGAATGGGGAAACTTTTTGGAGATGTCCCCCCTTCAAAAAAGGTGAGGGGACGCGTCCCCCGTCCCCCATGATCCACGCCCATGTTTAAAAGCCTGGCTCATATTGAAAAGGGTGAACTGGGTCAAAAACCATTGCTTTATAGTGAATAACCAACTCAACCAATTCAAATGTGGTATTAATCAATGCCCGGAACTGACGTTAGTCTTCAAAGAATCGTAAGTTTGGTCTAATCTTACCCTAAACTCAACCCTAATTCTCAATTTAAACCATATATTTTAAGTCACTTATTCTAGGTTAAGCCTAGGCCTAAATGGCTTTTCAAACCCCAAATTTGGCACATTCTCACCAAAACCTTAATCCTAACCATCATCACTAGTCTTCACTTGAGCACTGATTCTAAATTAGAGCTTTGAAACTTGTCAAAACAGGGTCTTTGTCAAAATTACTACTCCTCTCTTTCCTACTTTCATCAGGTTCAAGAGTGACGCACTCGCCTCCGCAGTGCATACATATATGCTTGCACACTAGTGACTACGCGAGTGGTTTATCCACGGGGGAATGAGAAACGACTAACTTTTTACCACATTATAAGTCAACATGAACACACTTTCAGTGTAACGTTAGTTTCTTATTGATCTCATATCTTTTTTCGTCCCATTTCTTCTTCCAGGCTCTCCACTCCCACTTTGACCAACGTCTGTCATTTTATTTAGCTACTTGTTGTCGTGCTGGCCAAAAATCGCACGCAATAAGTTCAACAGTGTTTAACTTTCAACGACAAGGTCGCGCACGACAAAAGTTAAGCAAAAATCAATTCACATGCAACGACAAGATCGCGCACAACTTTTCAGAAAATCGCACGCAGCAAAGTTGCGTGCAATGATTTTCATTCGACTAAAAACATCCATTCACACGCAACGACAAGGTTGCATACAACAAGTCGCACGCATCCAAAATCGCACGCGATCTTGTCGTATCGTGTGAATGAGACCTAAGGCCGTACCGTGCGTGCGTATCGATAACACACCTTCTGCGCATGATCACTGACAACCAGTATGCCAGACTGAAACACTGAACTATATGCTAGGAAGGATCATTCCACAATAAGGTTTTGAAGCCATCATGGAGGGTCACGTGATGTAGGTTAGTTTACTCAAGTCGATTTCACCGCGTATCTAGAACTGAAAGCGCTGATACAATGATGTACATGCTAACGCATCGTAACGAGCCTTAGCGTCTCTTCTTCCCCTTAGACGCTAACTTGCGCCCTTTCACGCGTTATCGTATACACCATTGCGCCGAGGTAAAGTTGCCTCAGCAACTTCATGAAAAGGCCTACATCACAATAGAGGTTTTTCACGTGACGTCAGCGCGTTTCAATTTGGCTCACTGGCCGTCACTGCTCATGCGCAAAAGACTGCAGGATCTTAGTTACGATTGTTATACACTGGGCGCCTGGCCGTCAAAATAGAGAGACGCGCGAACGCAGTGACGTCAGTGAAAAACCTCTATAGCCGTATAACATATACAGAGCACCAAACGCGTACCGTGTAGGAGGATTCGAGGCACATCATTGGCCAAATGCAAGCGTGCATATGCGCGCGTGGGTTAGCTTTCCTTCACGCGCCTTGGTGTTTTTGTGTCAAAAAGACGCTTTCGACGCGTTGTGCAGATCATCTGTGCACATGCATGGACAGTCAGTAACAAGCGCGCCTACCCTGTCGGTACTTTTCAATGACGGTACTAGCCTATCGCGAATTTCACAAAGTCAACGCGTCTCGCTCGATGCACTATTCGAAATGTGGTCACCCGCGCTGTCCTTCGAATAGGCAGGACCACTCCTAAAATCAAGAAACGTTTGTGAAAAACAATCTTTTGATCACACAATCATAGTGTAAAGATTTCCTACTCAATGAAAATACAACAAAAACACTAGAGACGTAATGAGTATAGTGAAAAATAATTGCTCTAGCGTGTACATCAATGATTCAGATACGCGTCTCTAGGGTAGTGTAATCGACTTGAGTAAGCTAACCTACATCACGTGACCCCCAAGTCGGCTTCAATTTCGAGGCATATTCCGCATTGACGTGCGTCCTCCAGTTATAGATAGTTCTCACATGACGTCATGGGAGCTTTTCACGTGTAATATGTCAGCCATCTCATAGGTCAACCCCGGCATGTACGTACAAGCTTGCCCTATGACATGGCGGTTGCCAACCCCAGTTGTGACGTCACTGAGAACTATCTATATAGCTCAGTGGACTGAAACGCAATGACGTCACGTGAAGAACCTATGTAAGACATGTGTAGGACTGTCCCTTGGGGACGTTGTTACTCCTTCAGGGAGCAGAACTTCTTCGGGAGTATTGTTTGTTTTTCGCCCCTGGCTCTTCGCCAGAGAGTCAGGGGACAAAAAAGAGAGAAAAGAGAAAGAAAGAAAGAAAAAAAAAAAAAAAACTAATGTCAGTCCTACATTGAGATCAGTGGATTGCCTCTGGCATCACTCCGCTCGTCTCCCTGATTTATCAGTGTTGTAAGAGTCACTCAGTTTTGCAGAAGAGTCGAATCATTTACTACTTTCAGTGTAACTCGAGTCATTTTCCTTTTGAAAATTAATGACTCGAGTCATGAATCGTTACAACAATGTGATTCATAGACGTTTTTAGTGCTTAATGTCCATACACCCCTTTCCGAGTAATTGTTGGTGGTGACAACCTAGCGATCAATGTCCCTTCCAATTTTTCAGGAGCCTCTTGTATTGGCCCTATCAAAACTAATGTGCTCTGAAAGAAAGTATGAAAAGCGCAGACTGGAAATTCCCGATATTACTGACAGTGATTACTGTTTAAGGAATAAATCGCATTCGGCGGACTAGGCGAAACCGAGTCTGTTATTTTGCAAATTGGGAGTCCAGACGATTTATGAGACAATAAAAGTCCGACAAATGTGGTTTATTCCTCTTCTACCACCGAAAATGTGTGAAAACTTCATTTTTATCAGTGCATAGGTTTACTGACCGTATGTTGTGGAAAGCAGGTCAGTGTTTAACCAATCAGAATGCAGGATTCTCGATAGCAGATGGCTAGAGGTGGTAGAATCCATGATAAACGTATAAAGATGCAATTACTGAGACGCATAAGCGGCGAATGGGTGGGGGTTGGTTGACTAAAGCCTATACCCCTGTCAAAAATGTGGTGGGCTCCTTCCCCTCATTTCCAGGACAAAAACGCTCTGTAAAAATGTCAAAAAATTGCAGTCTTATTGCTTAAAATTTGCTCAAATATTGCACCAAGTGCATCTAAAATACTTTCTAAAGGAGATGGGACCCCATACCCTTGGGTTCTTCTCCCAGGACGACATTCCGAAAACAGTGCACAATCCCCCACCTCAATGGATCGAGTACAGCTTCTACGTCCATGAGTTAGTCTGTTAGTGCCCCTTCCCTGCTCATTCATGCATGGTAGTGGGAAGGAAGTTGCTATTTGACCCCTGGTTCATATCAGTGTGTTTGAGTGTGTTTGTGACGTCATTTGCTTCGAACTCGTAACTGCTGTGATGTTAGTTAACTTGGTTGCTTACAAGCCAATATCAGGTGTGTATAGCACTATTGCACAACGTACGTGGGGGGGGGGGTGTACGCTTTCACACTTACTTGCGTACATTGTGTATGAATGGCCCATCATGGAAATAGCTAACCACGTCCCAACACACTCGTCTTTTTTTGCTATGTCAGGCTGGCCGGTCTGTTCTATATACCGCACTTGAAGGGAAGTAGTGGTGTGTGCATAATTTATAGAAAACCCATTGTTGTCTTTAGTATAAGTGCATTTAGGGCCATTTATCAATGAATAGGAAATAGCACCCGAAAATCCCAAAGTGACACTCGCAATGGAATTGGGTTTTTTTTTTTTTTTGAAAATAGCACCCGAAATTGAAAAACGTATCTTGGACCAGGGAGTTATTATTTGGAAGAAGATACATCGCTTTGAAGTGAAGTTTACACCGCCAAGATCACACAGTAATCTGCCTCTTGTATCCTTCTTGGCATTTCTATAAGACTTACACTGGATTACGTAATTTAAACAAAGGGGATTTGTCGTCTGCTACATCAACAGTAAAACTAGGGGTTTGTCGCTGGAAAATTAAAATTTATTGCATCTTTGGACCTTCGTGGACGCGGATCAGAGTATACCAGTAAGGGTTTATGTAAAACTCTGAATCTGATTGTATACCCAGTTATTTCAGGAAGCTTCCGGAAACTTTCCAAATTGTTGCGACAAAATTTAGACTTCTGCCTCTGCAACTCATTTGCATGACGTTCTTCTTTAGGAAGGGGCAGACCTCATTGGTTTATTTCAATGAAACAGTCGTTTCGAGTTTTGTAGGACCTGCCCCTAAATTGGTGGTGGCGTCATACCTGCCACCTCTCACAGTTTCACCGTGAGTCTCACGGTTTTTGAGGTCGTCTCACGGTCAAATCTCCAAACCTCACGGTGAAAAACTAAGTTAGAGTCGTTGAAAAAATATTGTAATCACAAATATTAGCCTATACTCACGGTGATTGCAAATCAATTCTTAGTTTAGAACCAGAACACGGAAAATTTCTCTTAACAGAAATTTGGGCAGGATCTTCAAAACGTATCATATTCAGTTGCAAATTCCTGGAAACAATCTTTCCTTAAGTTGGTAAGTTCATTTTACTTTGCAGAAAGGTAAATTCACCGATCGAGCTCGATTATACCAGGGAGCTGGAAGACATACGAGCAGAGTGAATCATTTTATTTATGAAATTGAAAGATGTTAAAAGGTTGCAGATTTATAACTGAGTTTCAAGTTTTCCACAGCCATAAAGGAAAATATAGTTAGTGTACCATCCACGATTCTATTCAAAACCCTAGTTTTGTTTGATTTTGTATAGCATTAGCAGGGGTGGTGCCACAGGGGACAGGGGGCGACCGTCCCCTATTTGCAAGAAAAGGGGGAAGGAGAAGGAAAATAAGAGGGGACAAAGGAGAAAAGAAAACGAAAGAGAAGAAAGGAGGAGGCGAAAGAGCAAGAAGAAGAGAAGATGAGGGGTGGGCTAGGCCAATATCTGATCCACATAACTAATTTAGAGCTTCCAGGAGGCCCCATTCCGGTGTCTTCCAGACTTAAGATACCCTTTTATAAAGCACAAATGAAGTAAGGAAATTTTCCGTTATAGTTCAAGAATGTTTGTGTGGACTCCGCTCACATATTTTTGCGTAAAAACTTACCCCGAAGAGAAGGCAGCAAAGTATCAAAATGGGGGGGGGGGGGGGCTTCAGGAAACTTTGTTGACAACTGACATTTCCTTAGACGACAAGGGCTTTCCTCTTTTACCCAACCAAAAAGTAGAATTCACTAAATTTTGAACATTTTCTAGCCATATTTCCAAAAATATCCCAAAGACAGCACCATTTTGCATCAAAGTAACCTTAAATTAACAAACATTTCTCAAAGGCGAGAGGGATAACCTCTCCCTATAGACCCCTCCCCAGGACGGCCCTCTTTCACCCAATATAATCAGTTTAAAAAATATACAAAACATAGCACCATTTTGCATCTAAGTAGACTTTAATTACCAAAGATTTCTCAAAGGGGAGGGGACACCCCCCCAGGACGGCGATCACTCACCCCATGCCCCCCCCCATGAAAATACCCATGCGCCTCCGGGCCCTGAGTATAAGATCTGTTTAGAGGTACTACAGCACAAATTGTAAATCTCCAGGTTTGATGTACCATTCTCCAGGGTTTTTTGGTGAAAATCTCCAGGTTTACAAATTTGGAGGTTGGCAGGTCTGCGGCGTAAACCTACTCATCAAAGCATTGTCCAAAGTAAGCCAATTGTGATAGGATTACTAGACCTGAATGATGTTGCTAACATATATCGATGTCACATTGAAGCGAACGAATAAAAGAAAGAATTCCCCATTAACGGAATAAGTAGCTTATCATTAATAATCTCCTCGGTATTTAGTGGATCGTAGCGTATTAGCATAAATTAAACTTCCCGTTAAACCTCCTTCCGAATAACAACTCCCAGCTCGGAGCCTGGAGTACAGTCAGTGTGGGTGCAGGAGCTACACACGCCGTCCGCCGGGCGGCCAGATCAAAGGTATAGCCTGCATGATTCACAGTCTATTTGTGACGTCATTTGTTTGGAACTTGGCGCTGCTTATAGTGTATCCACTATGTACTAAAGCAGCGCAGTCGCTCTCAGTCTCACACCATACCTACTGTACTTGCGTGCGTGCATTGTGTGTCACGGTGCGTGTGTCAATTGAACTTGGCCCCTGCAGAAATATAATATATATATGCACACGTGCGTCGTTGTTGCCATGCAAGAGGAGAATAGTTCTTCAAGAGAAGGTAAGCAACAGAGTGACAGACAGCCAAAATTCCGTGATGAGCCACAGTGCTCATAAATTTGGTCAAAGTTCTTAATAACCTGGCGTGTGTTTCAACTATTAGGCCTAGGGCCTACATGCCTAGCTTGTTAGCGTTATTACTATTAATAATTTAGCGTAACCTAAGCCTAAGTTAGGCCTAGGCTAGGCCTAACATCAGTTCCACCGTGCGCGTAGTTATGCTTCATGTACTGGGACGCGCTTGGACTTTACTACGGTGGGGACACGCGTATAGTTTTACTTTTATGGCGCCAAGAACTAGTCATGCTTGACACGCGTGATCGCAGTTCACTGAAGGCCAGGGTTTTTACTTAGAGTTAGAGGTGGTCAATTTTTGAGCAAGATAAGTGTGCATCTGATCATGCCATTGTGTGGCTTTTATGGTGGAGTTTGTTAAAACGCAGGTGAAAATTGAATTTTGAGTGTCAGGAAAAGACAGTGGTCGATGTAACAGATTATTTACCATTTCTTTCAGTGTTTACTGCCAAATTTAAAAAAAAAAAAATTGTTCTTTTGAACATCTTGACCTTTGACCTCTGACCATTGACCTATCATGCTGAGGGTACTGGAGGCACAAATTCCAAGGACTGTGCACCCCCACACCAAGTTTGGGGTCAGTAGTACCTTCAGTTTTGAGTGAGCGCACGGCACACTTTTGACCCCAAAATTGTCGTTTGACCTTCTGACCTCTTGACCTTTGACCTCAGAAGGTCAAGTGTAAAGTTGTGTAAAGTAGGTGTCTATCAGAAAGTTATGCGAAGAAATGAGGATCGTTAAATGTTTCGTTCAGCTTTTACAGCCAGATTTAAAAATTTGCTTATTTTGACCTATTGTGACCTTTGACCTCTGACCTTTGACCTATCATGCTGATGATATTGGAGGCACAAGTTCTAGGGACTATGCACCCCCTCACCAAGTTTGGGGTCATTAGTACCTTCAGTTTTAAGTGAGTGCGCGTCACAGTTTTGACCCCAAAATTATCGTTTGACCTTCTGACCTCGTGACCTTTGACCTCAGAAGGTCAAGTGTCATGTTGTGCCAAGAACACTTCAATACGAAAGCTATGTCAAAAAATCAGGGCCATTTATTGTTGCATTCAGGTTTTATAGCCAGATTTGGAAAATTGCTTATTTTGACCTTTTTGATGGTTGACCTTTGACCTTTGACCTATCATGCTGAGGGTTTGTCAGGCACAAGTTCCAAGGACTATGCACCCGCCCACCAAGTTTGGGCTCAATCTTGTTCTTAGTTTTGGAGGAGTTCGCGACACACTTTTGACCTTGTGAATGTCATTTGACCATCTGAGCCTTTGACCCAAATTTTAGGCATATTTGGTCACATGTCCAGGAAACAGGACCCTCACCACTCCATTTTGCCCCACCCTTGAGTAGCGGTCATAAAGCCCCAAATTTCCCTACCATGCATTTCCATGGTTATGGTTGCTATGGCGACTGGCAGAGGCAAACGTGTGCACTTTTCAATGGTAAACGAAGCACAATAACTCATCCCCCACATACTACGTATGTGGGGATGAGATAATTATGGGGCTTTTTAAACCTTATGTCTCAGATATTGTGCTTCTCTTGGTAGTTTCTTTTACATGTTAATTTTCTCTTTGCTCAACTAATACTATGTCCTTGTCGGTATCAGATTGCTTTTCTCAACATTCAAATTTTAGAATTAGACCTTGATTGGCTATTCTAATTGATAAGTGTAAGTAACTCTTCAACTAATATATATATATATATATATATATATATATATATATATATATATATATATATATATATATATATATATATATATTTAGACATTTGATGTTACC
The DNA here is from genome assembly GCA_029531755.1 of Holothuria leucospilota. NCBI lineage: Eukaryota > Metazoa > Echinodermata > Holothuroidea > Aspidochirotida > Holothuriidae > Holothuria > Holothuria leucospilota. The sequence continues at coordinate 53,369,966 of CM055967.1, forward strand.
TTTTTATTAAGGCTAACTTCAGGTTGGAAAGAATGTGACCGAGAGAATTGAAGTGTATGGCAGTGGGAAAGCCGAGCCGGTTTAAGTTGATGCTTTTTTGTGGTTATTAAAGGCCTTGTCCGTTTGACCAGGGAGTTGTTGTCCGAACCCCTAGGTTAAGGTATAGATAACTTTAGTGCCGTCGCAATTGAAGCAGGGAGTTGTTATCCGGATAACAACTCCCTGATGGAAGGACTGGGATAAACTTGTTTGCCTTTAACAAAAAGTGATCCACTTCGATTCATGTAATTGTATATAACCTGACATCTGTTCTTATCTTCCCGCAAAGGGGTGTTACCTATCAATTGGTGGTTTGGGTTGGATAAATTGCTTCTACCAAACATGCTCCATAGATAAGGGGGGTGGGGGGGGGGGTTGACGTCTAGCTACTACCATTTGGGAATGGAAAAGTAAGTTAAGGTTTTTGTCTAACTTTCGTAAGTCTTAGTCAAGTTTGATATTTTTGCAGCTAATACCACCTCCTTGGTCCAGGGAGGTAGTTGAAAAGAACGATCACTGGAGTATAAGAAACGCTGGGATGCGTAGCCATGGAGTGGCATGAGGAGGAACGTGCCACCCACGACAAAGCTGTGCCCCATGTGTCCCCCCACGTGCCCCACGACAAAGTCGTGCCACCCCAGATGCCCCTCCTGTGGAAAATTTTTGGAATGAACAATTTAATATATTAGTCCCATAGAGAGGGACAGAATTCAGAAATTGCGCCCCACCAGGAAAGGTTCGTGACCTCCCAGTACCCCTGCTCAAAACTCCTGGCTAAGCCACTTATACTTTTCATCCCGCTCAGCCTACATTGTTAGAAGCTGTTCGTCTAGATTTTCGTTCCAAATTAGTACAGGGTAAATACGATAGATGTAAAGTGTTTGGCGTTATACTCTCTATTATCATTTGGATGTCAGGTAATACGCATTATGTCACTGGATTTGTTGACAAAATACCCCCTTTCACCAAACCAAAAATTAGAATCACTTAGTTTTGGACATTTTCCAGCCGTATATGATCAGTTCCAAAAATATCCCAAAGATAGCACCACTTTACAGCTGAGCAACCTTAAATTAACAAAAGCTTTTCAAAGGGGGAGGGGACACTCCTTTCCCTTCGACCCCTCCCCATAAAGGACCTGCTGGAAGCTTTGAGATCAATTCTATAAAACGGGCCCAGTATGTGGCTATCTGCCAGCCTTAGATACCTTTTATAATGCACAAAGAAGCAAAGGAAAAATTTCAAAATAGTCCACGAATGTCTCTATAGACTCCACGCAACTATCGTTTGCGTAAAACTTTCCCCAATAGGAGACAGTAAAGAAGCCAAAATGGGGACTTCAGGATCTCCTGGAAGCTCTGGATCAATTAAATAAAATCCAGACGAACAGCTTTTAGCAATGGGAAATGGGAGTGAGGGAGAGTATAGGTGCAGGGACGTGATATTAGACCTGCCTGATAGGTATAGCAAAAGGGGTGAAGGACTAATATAGCAAGTGCTTTCAGAATGCTCATTCGTCGTAAGTTTATTAACAATCAGCATCTGCACCGATAACGAATGCGCGCGAAGCGCTCGGTAAAATTGTATGAAAAATGGCAAATACGGCAAATACGTGTATACTTTCAACCTTCCCCATCATGCTACAAATTAGATTGAAAGATCCCATACCGATGCGAGGCCCCTACAGAGTTTGAAATGTAATTTTCGTTTGAGGAAAAGTGTATTAAGGGTGCATGTATTATTACCTTAATAATGGTTATGAATGGAGTGTAAAGCGTGACGAATGCGCCCGAAGGGCGCTGAAATTTTTCATTAAATAAGATTTTCATTACAAAACCTGCAATTCTGCAATTGTGCTCTGCATCGAGACACTTTCAATTCCCCAACAAACCTATTTGCCAATCACAAAGCAAGTCTTTTACCTGAGAATTCGTAAACAGCTTTCAACTTTTGCTTCTGTGTTTCTCCGGAATACCTTCTCAGATGTAACAAATTATCTTTGAATATTACTAAAACTACTTTCATAATATTTCACCCATCACAGCGTAAAACTGACACCGTGGAGTTGTTGATTCCTTGAAGAAGACAGGCAAGGATTCTATGCGATGGTGATGTCGTGTGTGTGTGTATGTGTGTGTGTATGCGGGTGTATGTGACGCTTAGCTTGTAAACACGATATTTCAAGATAGCAATGACCGATACTTTTCATATTTAGTATATAGATTTGTCATGTTAAGAAAAAGAAGCCTATTGTTTTTGGTGGAGGTCAAAGGTCATTTGAGGTCACCAGAGGTCAATAACCGAAAACTTTGTAAACATGATATCTCAAGTTAGTAATGACCGACACGTTTCATATTTGGTACACAAATTTGCCATGTCAGGGGGAACTGTATTGTTTTTGGTAGAGATCAATAAAGGTCATCTGATGTCACCGGAAGTGAAACTGCGAAAACCGCGTAAACAGCTTGTTAACACGATATCTCGAGATAGCAATCACCGACACTTTTCATATGTAGTATATAGATTCGTCATGTTGATAGAAAGAATCGTATTGTTTTTTGTAAAGGTCAAAGGTCATCTGAGGTCACCGGAGGTTAAACTACGAAACCTCGTAGACGGTTTGTAAAAACGATATCTCGAGACAGCAATGACCGACACTTTTCATATTTGGTATATGGATTTGTCATGCCAACAGGAAGAACGCTATTGTTTTTGGTAGAGGTCAAAGGTCATCTGAAGTCACCGGAGGTTAAACTGCGAAAACCTGGTTGACGGCTTGTAAACACGATATCTTGAGATAGCAATGACCGACACTTTTCGTATGTGGTATATAGATTCGCTATGTTGAGAGGAAGAACCCTATGTTTTTGGTGAAGGTCAAAGGTCATTTGAGGTCACCTGAGGGAAAAAGCCGGAAGGCTCGTAATCACGACATCTCAAGATAGAAATGACCGACACTTTTCATATTTGGTATATAAATTTGTCATGTTGACAAAAACCCTTCTCTTTTTGGTGTAGGTAAAAAGTCATTTGACGTCACCAGAAGACTGAGAACCTTGAAATCGCAATATGCCAAAATAGGAATGGCCAAAATAGATTTGTCATGTTGAGAGGAAGAATGCTGTATGTGACGCTTAGCTTGTGTACACGATATCTCAAGATAGCAATGACCGACACTTTTCATATTTGGTATACGGATTTGACATGTCAAGAAAATGAAGCCTACTGTTTTTAGCGGGGTCAAAGGTCATTTGAGGTCACCAGAGGTCAAAAACCTAAAACTTTGTAAACATGATATCTCAAGTTAGTAATGACCAACACTTTTCATATTTAGTATACAGATTTGCCATGTCAAGAAAAAGAAGTGTATTGTTTTTGGTAGAGATCAAAGGTCATCTGAAGTCACCAGAGGTTAAACAGTGAAAACCAAACGGCTTATACTCATGATATCTCAAGATAGCAATGACCGACACTTTTCATATTTGGTGTATAGATTTATCATGTTGAGAGAAAGAACCCTATTATTTTGGTGAAAATAAGATCATTTAAGGTCACTGGAGCTAAAAAACTGAAAAGCTTGTAATCACAATATCTCAAGATAGGAATAAAGGACACTTTTATATTCGATATATAGATTTTTAATGATGTAAGAAAGACCCCTATTGTTTTTGGTGGGGGTCAAAGGTCATCTGGTGTTACCAGACGTCAAAAAGCAAAATTGCCCAAGATTGTCGTCTGGGTCACCGGGGTCAAAAAGCAAAATTTCCCAAGAATTTTCAAGATCCAAGATTCATTGAAGTTGAATCCCTTTCCAGACACTTCCGTTCTTCTTTTTTGTTATATTTGGTGGGGTTCAAAGTTCATGTGAGGTCAGCAGATATCAAATTGTTAAAACATCTTAAAATGATGTAGACAAGAAAGATAAATTTTAGGGGTAAACCTCAGTGCAACGAACCATCCCCTTTCCCAAGGAATCACTAAGTCTTTGGGCTTTCTGGTTTATTGATAGTAAAAAATCCCACTAGGAAACAACACATTGACTCATGGGCGCAGGAGCCCAAGTTAATGGGGGTGGGGGCTATAGCGACTTGCCCGAAAAATATAACCCAAAATTTCCGCGCGCTCCGCGCACCTTCAACATATTAATGTTACTAATGTACATATCATATAGGCATATCGGTTATCACACATCATGCAAATTGCATACAATCAGTTGCCGTGTTACTATCCTTCCATATTGATTGTAATTTTGGGGAAAGTCTTTACACTAATAATGATAATAATCACAGTGGCGTAGTCAGGATTTACGTCATTGGGTGGGGGGCATGCATAATGTTGTGTGATCGCCGGCCTGAGGGAGGGGTCTAAGGGGACGGGGTGTCCCTCCTCTTTGAAAATTTTTGAAAAATTAGGTGTCCTTACATGCAATCTGGTGCCACATAATTATGCTTCCTTTGAAGTAAATTTTGTGTTAAAAAAATAACGTATTTTAGGTACTAAAAAAAACTCGGCATCAGTGAGGGGGCCATGGCCCAATGCCCCCCGTAAATAACCCACTGATAATCATACCATAAGTTTAACCATAAATAACACTGGTGAATTAATGCCGAATATGTGCGTGCTGGTGCAATTCAAATCACTGAGAACTTCATTTTAATTACCAAGGAAGTTTTTTAAAGTATTGATTACTTTTAGCTACATCATTGCATTATTTTACAGTAGGTGCCCGAAAAATTCTCAGCATATTGCCCGAATTTTCACAAAAGTATTGGATTGGGGACTGCAGCCCCCAGCCCCCCCCCCCCCTTACTTGACATAATATGTTCCAAGATTTTAAAAGTTATAGGAATCCTGTACAAAGTTACGGTTCCGTAGTTGCATTGTCCCTCCTTATAACATTAAATCTTCATATGATTCATTAATTCATTCTCAACTATCCTACTATAACATTATTTGGGAAAGCACTTACTTAATATCCTACTTAAATAGTTTATATTTTTGCAAAAAAGGGCTGCTCGTATTTTATCACATTCTGATTATCTTGCTCCATGCAAACCACTCTTTTTCATTCATAGGATTCTTAATATTTTCTATGTATACAAAATTCATGTTGAATTCTTCATGTCTAAGTGTGTAAAGGCCCTCTTTACCAATAACTATTGTTAACCATCTAAATTACAATTATGGATTCTACTCCTGATATACTAGGTCATCTCTGTATTTTCTTCTAGATCTCTCATGCAATGATATTTCCTACAAAATTTTTCTTAATAGTAGTGTAAAACTTTGGAATAGTCTAGATAATGACTGTCACAAGCTAGCATAAAGATCAAGACTTCGAGTGAGCAGCAATTACAACATTCCTTCACCCATTCAACCACAGGAAAATCCACCTGCATCGTATTCTTTGCGAGCCAGAGAGTCACTCTCCAGTACTTTCCCAATACAACACACTAAATAATTACCCAGTTAGCCTACAAGACCTGCTTAATTTTCCTTACAAATTTTTGGTATGATGACAATGAAATTAAGTCAGAAAAAGCAATACGTTCTCCTTACAAAGAAGGTTTAAGAATCATCTACTGAATCACTATAATTGCTTCTAAGTTGTTTGCTGCTTCTATTTGTTGTACTTGCTTCCTTGTGATATGTTCTGTAATTATGTTGCCTATATTATTTAATTTGTCTGTCAGGGGAACTGCTTGTACAAGCTTCTGCTTAATTTTCAGTCTTCCTCCACCTTCTTGTCGCAAATTCCATTGTATGATTTTTATGATTAGTGATGTGGAAATATAAACTCGAATATTGTCCAAAAAAAGATTATAGGCCTAACAATGAAAACAGTACTGAGGTACGGTTTGAGGCGAGCGGAGCGAGGGAAAAATTTTGATAGTTTGCGAAGTATTTGCGAAAATTTTGTGTCATTTTAAAATTTTCAATTTTTTCTGAGATCGATTTGGGGGCGGCATGTGCGCCATGCCACCCCGTGCAGGCGCCACTGATTAGTTGTAAACTTTTGATGGACGTGGGTTTGACTAATTGTCATCACATTTAATACAAGTACCGAAAATTCTCATGCCCTAATGAAAACTAAACTTTCAATGAATATAACTAGTAAGCAATGTTCTTTTAATAACCTCTTGTAAATTACAATTTGGTTGTCTACCTCAGACTTATGTTGTAGATATACTAGTATCATGGAGGCCTACTTGACTGCTAAGTAAGATTCCAGAAACTTGGCCATGGATCTGGTTATTTAAAGAGATCTGTGTTTCCTCCGGAAACCAACAAATGTCGGACTGAGTGGAAAGTATCTCATCCAATGTGTTCTTCTGATCCAGTTCATACCAAAAGGAAGATCGTAACATCTCAGTTTCTTGTCTTCTTCGTCCTTGTCATCAACATCATCATCGACGAGGCCTGCCATCTCTTCCCTCCAATTTAGCCCCTTTTCTTCTGTTGTGCCTGAGGAAATCATATTTTTGAGACAGTTTGGCTAAAGCGCAGCAATATTCGTTACATTTACGGCTAAAGCTATCATCTACAACATATTTTAATAAAGCCTATATGTGCAACATTTAAAATGATTATTTAGAAATTAGCAATACGTGTAATAAGATTATTAGACCGGCTGTGATACGTTATGGTATAGGCGTGCGAGCCAATGGACTGGGCGGCAGCTTCTTTAGTTCAGACAAACAATCCTTGGGCATATTTTGGTAAAATGTCGAGCAATTTTCTCGAATTACTAAACCTAAGAGAACTTATGCCCTCATGGTGACCCCCTGTTGGAAGCATATTTTCTCCCATGATACCTAACCACTCACTGTTTGGAAACAGTCAATACACACTGATGCAAATTTAAACGTCAAATACAATTGTTCGTCTAACTAGAAACGAGGGCGCTACATTTACCAATGCATGAAGGATTACCCGCCCATGAAGTTTGCTTGAACTTTTCGTGTCACATCTACGAGAAGGGTAGGGAATCCCCAGATAAGCTATTACTAATCGTTGTCACTTTTGTGCTATTTCATGTTTTTTACTCAGCCTGTTATTCCGTATTCCCATAATTTTTAATCAACGTTAATGAGTAAATTGAATGAGCATGGGAAATGGCGTGTAACTGAAGCTAACAGCTGCGTTCCTATTATAAAGAAAAAAAAGGTGAAAAGATGACACTTCCACAGGAAGTGTAGCAAAATTTTGGCCTTTCGGGCAGTCCAAGATTTTTCGAACTTGTTCAAGGTAACATACTACTTATTATTTTCCTCCATTTCCTTACAAACTAATTTGGGTCTGTTTCATGGCTTCTGGATCCTTGTAGAAGTTTTCAACGGACACAAGCTACCCCACATATGAAAGCTCAAGAGAACAGCAAAGCGGGGATTCTTAAAATAGTTTCAGGACTTTCAGGACAAGTTATTTTGTTATTTTTAACTTTTTTCACACATTTTTTTTTCATTTAAAACCGTCTTGGGTTAGCCAGAGGTGGTAGGTACTTGAGACAAACACATGACTTTAATTCAAGGAACTGGAAAATATTTTTCTAGCTGTCTCTAGCATAGCCTACAAGACACTAAACAGGTTTTGCAAATGGCTTCAAATAAGCTAGAAGCAAGGGTGAAACTCTGTTTGAAAGATAATCCCCCACCTCTTTCTCTGTCCTCAAGTGGGGATACGATACTTGAGACACTTTCAGAAGTATTTTAATATTACATTAGAAATGTAGGTTTAGTCTGGGTCATTGCAACCTGTCATTCAGGGACTTAACACATGTGTGTTTTGGGGCAATTCTCTTATTCTTTTGCAGTTTGGAAAAATATTTTTTAATTTACTTAAAAAGTGTCTCAGGTTACCCAGTGGAGTTGGATTTCCATATAACTGGTAACTGGTTCTTGATGATGATGATGATGATGATGATGATGGTGGTGATGATGATGAAGGGCATGAGATACCTTCAGTTCACTTTATTTTTACATAATGAGTGATTCAATTCCTTTTCGACAAGATGCACATCACAAATTGAACATGATACTTAAGCAACATCATCTATACTGTGCCCCGAACATTTTCCCAGGGTGTTTAATTCTTATAGGGTAATATCCTCCGAGGGGATTTTCCTTGAACAAGTGGCGTGCTACCATAAGAAAAAAAGAACTGCTTCCACAAAAAAGTGCCACCTGGGGCGGATCACCCCTCCTCCCGCCACCAGCTCCAGCAACACAAATATACAGATTCTTCTGATCAGTTGAGTAATTACAAGGGAAAATAGATTCACCTAAATCTGAACTTTCAATAGTCCACCCTACCCTGTATCCTAATTTGTTTATGGCTGTTTTTCATTATAAGGTAAAATTTTTGTCACTAGATGGCTAAATTTTTCCATGAATAAAGTTTACTCTGCCATTTTTATGCCTGAAACGTTTGTATCTTATAAGTTGTATAAGGCTGTTTCCGAGATTTAACTGCTTTGAGAATAATTTGAGAGAATTTCATATTCCCTTTAAATCGGTTAACTTTTTCACAGACTTCTTGTTGCATATCACACACAGTTTTAACAGTTAAAAAGAAACTTCAAGTTTCGATTTCAAACTACCTCGTATTATGTTATCCAATATACAGGCACCAACGCCGCCGACGAACATACCACTTCCAAAAACCACGTTTAAAACCTGATCCACCACTGCAGAACCTGCAACAATTAAAGCAGTTAAATATATGAAGTTAAAATATCATTTCTACAGAAGAGTGGCCATTCAGACTATTTCATATATTCATAAACTTCAAGCTACTGCAGCAGTGCATATTTCAATATTCCAGCCGTAGCCATGGAGAGGGAGTTTCCGGCGCTTCCCCTCAAACTCTCAAAGGCTCCAAAGTAAAAAAAATATCGTCGATTATTTTCTGCAGGTGGTTTTATAGTCCACTATTTCACCCTATGCCGGCATTTCCTTCGAAGGCCGTAGACACGGAGCTAACAGTTCCTTTTGGGTAATTTGGACTTGCCCCAAAATTCATTTCCTATTATACTAATTATACCAGTTTTCGTGGATGCACGGGATATTTTTGCAATGTTCAGGGTTCCGTTTTCGCCTAATCCGTATCGATGGAATGAATTGCCTTATGTCTTCCCAAACTCTGCCTAAGAGATCAGTTTTGCCCAACAGGAGAAGGGATGGGGAGGCGAGCTGCAGCATCAGCTCCTGGCGTGTACGTCTACGCACATTTGTCATAGACAATGATTTCCGCCGGTTCCATGTAAGTTTGCCGTAACCCTCCAATAGCCCCCTTAAAATCATAAAGTTTCCTGTTCCCGTGCCTGGCCCTTGGCCCGGATTAAGAGTCTAGCAGTCTCAATTATATCAAGCCATACGCTGCCCACTTTAAATTAACAAGTACTTATAGGCTAACGCCTTGATTGATATACCGTTACTGGAAACCTTTGGTTTAAAAAATGTTGTGGCCTGAAGTTTCCTTTATTATGTTTAATTCTTAAGTGAACAGGCCCCAAACCAGATTTTCTAATCGGGAGGTTGGCTTTCCTTCGAATGGAACTCGAGGTGAAATTTGTTACGTTTGAATGATTGTATGAATAAGGCGGCAGTAAAATTGTTGCCCAAGGCCATGGGGAGGTTACCATTGAGAGTCTTTGTGTTGAATAATCAAGTATTTTCATTTTCTAACAGTGTAGCATTGTACGAATTTTTGAGGTAATTTTTCTTCAAGGGTTGTCCTGAAAGGAACTTTTTATTCAGGGTTAGAGGGCCGGAGTTTCCCATCACTTCTGACGACGAGCATGATCAGATTGTGTTTTCACACTTGTGTTTCGAATCCACTCTTGATCTACAGAATTCGCATTCGTATGTTCTATTACAATTAGTTGAAGGGGCATGTTTCATCGTGAAGAGACACAAAATAAGTTACCTGTATTGATCGCTCCGGGGTTCTTTCTGAGGAAGTTAGGGATTCCGATTCCCAGAAACAGTGCAATGCCAAGAATAAACAGATTTCTGGAGGTGTCCACTTTAACGAACGCCAGATTGGCAAAACCGATAGACGCAACCATTCCTGAAGGAAAACGAGGACTGATAGATTTAAATAAAATACAGAAGGCTAACTCACTGAACGTAAAAGACCAATAATTCAGTTGAAAATTTTATGTGTAAGCCCTTTTCAATCGGTGTATAAAGTCTGTGAATTTTTCATGTCAACAAATTAATCTTAAAATGGAAACCTCCTTGCATTTATCAGATATTACCTGCTATACAAGGGCCCGGCTAAGGCAAATGAAGTAGGAATGACGTTTTGAGATTAGTAGGGAAGTCACTGGGACTCATCTTCTTTGGCTTTGAATCTTGTAATATCATGTTCACAATTAATTTAATTACAAATTGAGCTATTTGTGGCATTAAATTTATAAATCAGTACTCAAAGGGAAAAAAATCCAGGAATTATTTGTCAATTTTCACAAACTTTTCCCCACCCCCACCACACCCTATTTACTCCTGTGGGTACTTGATTTAGAGTCAGAAATGAGATGCTTCAGTAAGGTTTTACGTGATAACGTTCTCATACATCTAAAAAATTGATTGATTAAATAAAATGTTTACTGTACCAAAAGTTGTCGCCATAATGCCTCCAATAATTGGTTCCGGCATCCCAGTACAGAAAGCATTAAACTTGAATATCATTCCACTGATAACAAATAAGCCGGCAGCGCAGTACACTGTCACACGACTTGCTACCTAAGAATGAAGGGTAAAACATCGATATACACCTGAATAAAATAACACAAGAACTCACGTGCCATAATTCCTGGCTGAAAGGAAAGAGTGTATGCCAATTTCTTCAATTCTGCCAAGGGGTGCCGGAGGGTGCCGGTAGGAGGCGGACGGTAGCAAAGTGAAAGGCTTTGATAAGTACTATGAATTGTACATAACATGTGTAACATTTTCACACTGTGACTTCTTAGACCCGTGATGACCTTTCACATTCACCTTAATCGATTTCTGTTACTATAAGAGTTAGCACCTATCTGCATGTATGAAGATCATCAAAGAATTTGATGATAAACTAAATGTGGAGCATCCACAAGAATGGTATGAGATCCTAAGCTGGTTACCCTTCTTTGACATAACGTTGTTAGGAGTTTTTCACAATTAAATTTCGGGTGACCTCATATGACCTTTGACTTTAACGAAAACAACAGACTTGTTAATTCCTTGTGGAGCGTTTTCATGCTAAATATATGATCCATCAAGATTCCCTTTTATGAAATATCGTGTTCACGAATTTTTCACCGTTGACCTCTGGTGATTCCATATGACTTCTGACCACCACGAATAATTGGTTCTTGTACATCCAAATGCTAAGTAAGAGATTCCTCAGCGTCACCCTTCCCAAGATATCGAGTATAAGAACAGTTTACAAGATTTTGCCTGAAGCTTAAAGCTATATTCTTACTCTTTGAATAGAGTTGATGGCCGTTGCCATATTATGCCTGAATACCTGTAGGGACTGCAGATAGTCAAAAATAACTAAAAGAATTTATTGCGTGTTAGCTCTAACGGTACAATTGTGAATTCGTATAATGACGTCCCATACAAAAGTTTTGTAAACAATTCTATAGAAATGTCTATAGAGCCCTTTAGAATTCTATAGAATCAACGATTTTCTATAGAAATGTTAAGAGTCCTCTAAAGAAATTTGAACTCCCTTTAGAGTTCTGGAGAACTTCTATAGAAGTTTCAATAGCTCAGTTTCTACATATAACAATCTCTGTAGAACAATCCTACAGGATACTCTCTATAGAAATTCTATAGAAACATATTGCTACATTTCTATAGAACTTTCACAAAATTTCTACAGAATTACTATACAGTTTCTACAGAACATTTAATTTGCATATCAATTAATTAAATAATTTAAAAATTACATTCAAATCCCCTATCTTTGATCCTTGCAATGATATAAAGGTTCACATAAAATATTCTTCTAAATTGAGCAAAAATTCCTGAAAATATTCCTTCTTTATTCACTGAAATTACTTATGGTATAAATTAAGTGGGTGTGGCCAAAATTGTGAGACAAAAAATGTAAATTTATGCTTCGGGCAGGTCTACATCAATTAGATATGTAGCAAGAGACGTTTTAGCACAAAAGATATGTAGTTTGTTAAGACAGATAAAGAATATATTAAGATGTATGAAATATATTTCTTAAAAAATATGAAGTAACATTTTCACTATAACCAACGTGGTACAAATAACATAGCTCATATTTTTCTGTCAAACAATGTCTTCGAAAATTACACCGAACTTCGCTGTCGACCCCTGGCTGTCTTACCTGGCGCAGGAGTATCCGTGATCATGACGGCGGAGCTCCCAGGATGAAGTATCCGTGATTACGACGGCGGAGCTCACTGGCGGAGGCCGTTCTATTCAGCCAGCCTAGAACGAGACTTCGCACGTCAGGTTGTTCGGTAGTTAAGTTGTCCCTTTGGGACGAATAGACCCATAAGGAAGCAGAACTCCTTTGGGAGTATTGTTTGGTTTTCGCCCCTGGCTCTTCGCCAGAGAGTTGAGGGGAGTTTTGGAAAAAAGCCGGGCTGTCTTGCCTGAGATTCGAGGGGGCATTGAAAAAGTAAAAGCATCTTGGATGCAAAAGACTCATGCACATTATGTTCAAGTATTGAATGGAAAATGTCTATCTGTTTTCACGGAGAGTAATTGCAGACATTTAAATTTAAACTTCCATACAGTTTCTATAGAACCTCTATACAGTTTCTATAGAGCCCCACTCATTCTCTATAGAAACTTATGGTGTTTCTTTAGAAAAGTGGCCCACTTTTCTAAAGAAAAGCCTCTACACGGTTTCTTCAGAGTTTCTTTGGAGTTTCTTTAGAGTTGGTCTAAAGAAACTATAAGATTCTATAGAGGGTCTAGAGGATTTTCCTTAAGAAGGACTACAGGATGTTCTACTGGAATTTCTACAGAAAATCTTATACAGTTTCTATAGATTTTTTTCTATAGAATCCAATAGAAGATTTTTATATGGGGTAGAGGTAGCCCACAAACATTTGATAAAATGTTACGGTAACCATAAATAGAAAAAAATTCATTTAGTGTAGTCCATTAGATAACATGTCTACCTCTGATGCAAAACAAAAAAATGGATTTCAGGACTCTTCTAATACAGCATTTGCTCAAAAAAAATTGTGTTTTACGGAAAAAATAAGTAGCCGATATTCACGATACAGGTATTTTTTTATGTCCAATCAATCGGCCGTAACCAATATTGAATACCGACAATCGATCCAACACTATTAAAAGCTTCAACTCACCTTTGTGAGACTTATGATGGAGATATTGTTACTGTAGGATGTAAATCCAGATGATGCACCCCAAAGTCCAGCTGCTATACATCCCAAGCCCTCCATCGCGACACCGCGGTTTATGGCGTGGACAGGTGGAGGCGGTGTATTGCAGATAAATGCACAAGCGTGATAATCTCCTAAGGATTCGACAACACTTGCCATGACACCACCTAAGATGCCAACAAACCCAGCAATGCTCACTTTTGGCACACCGAATTGACCTAAGGAAAAAGGAATAATTTGAGTTCACTCTTTTCTGTTGGTATCAAGACTTCATTAGTGATGGATCAATCTGATTGAAGCGAAAAATTAGTGGTTTAACTTTCATTATCCTTCACTTTTACAATTGATACAAATAGTTGAGGGACAAGGAAGGTACAGTTAGTAAAATTTGAAAGTGACGATAGTTCCCACACTAGACCTTTTTTATTTAAACTATCTTGTGACGGTTCAGCTTAGTAGGTAGAACAGATGTTCAATATACTTGCAGGATTGGATTGAGGACACCTGATGACCTAAGCACAATCCGCTTGTCTGACAAGACTTTAAGACTCGATGAGTCCCCGTTTTAGAGAAAAGGGGCCTTTCTGTGAGAGCGAAAATCTCCACATTAGAGAGTCGAAGGCGCATTTGTACCGAAGAACTGTGTGGCATCCGCGGAACGTTCGGAAAAGAAGACCTTAACCAAAATTCTACTGGGTTTTCGGAAAAGATGTCCTATGAGGATGAAATTATCCGGGTTTTGGAGGCCTTACAATCGAATTTAGGGCAATGACATTTTCGTGAGCAATGAATGTCAAAAAATAACTTTTGAACGAAATGGCAGAATATTGAAAAAGGAAAATTATTATTTTGAAGTGAGTATAACAATGAGAGAGTTGAGGGCATGATTGCTTGACTAAAATGGAAAATTATATGGTACCCTCCTTGGTTTGCTGCCCATAGCACTTGCTTAGGTTCTTTTATGAATAATCCAGTGATGTACATGTACCTGGGTATGGGAACCGAAACCAAGCCGATTCTCGAAGTACGTCACTGTATACATCAGTTCTAGCCTTGTAGCCATACTCTGCGGGATCGTCAGGAAACGCCCCTGCAGCTGTCAGTATTAGACACAGGATCCATGTGACCGCAACTGACAGGAGAATCTGAAAGGGACAATTATTTATTAGGACTCACCAGTATCTAAAGAGGGTAAGGTGGGTGGGGTGGGGGACAATAATAAAAACGTGAATTTTCAACTGAATATCTGCAAGGTACTGTGAAGATAAAATATGTGTTTTACAAAATAATTCTTACTCTCCAGTTTTGCATAGCTTAATATTTTGCTGACAAAGTAGTTCAAAAATAAGGCTCCAATAATCTAGCGGTCGTCAGGAGCAAACACTTAATTTGCACCAGTGGTAGTTGGCCTAGGGTTCGAGACTCCTATAAGGGCCGTTTCCTGGAAATGTAACAAATCCATTTGGGTTGTTAGTTTCAATATTAAATACAAACACTCATCACTCCAACTACATTTTGACTTGGAAAACCAAAATCCTCAATTGGTGGCAGTTCTTTGATTGACATCAGAATCATAAAATTCAAAAGATGCAGAGCAGCTCACGGTACACAGCATGCACAGAGAATGCTCTGATTACACATTAGGGTCTTGTGTGGTCACGAGGATATGGCTTTAAGTATTAAATTGGGTTTGTATCTGCACAAGCTGGAGGAGCTTAAGTTGGGAATGCCTAGAAGTAACTTAGGTGGGAGAATTGGAGCTGCCTGGGATGAGGAAAATTGCCCTTTTAGTATTGAGTATTGCGGTACACAAGGAAAAGAACAAAAAGCTTAGATCTATAGACCATTTAACCTTCTAAACCTACTTCCGCCGCAATTTAAGCAGTCCCTTTGAATGAGTATTGGCAAAAATGTTTAAATTAATCAGGCTGTTAGTTTCTCAATTCTGGTTTGCGATCATGAAACTGACCAAGGATGTCTGATGGAGTCGTAGGGCCGAAAGGTTCAGAACCATCGATTTTCATCAAGTTCTGCTATTAGGTTATTTAATTGATCTAAACCTCAAAGGTATAGCACAGTTTGATGAAACCGATGGAAAAATTCCTTGGCCCTAGCATATATATCTTAAATAATTAATTTGCACCAATTTATCTTTTTACTATTTTCAATAATTTCCAAAATATCTTTTTACCATTTTCGTTGAAAACGTTAGACAATATTTCATTTTACAAAAGAGTGTCCCTGTAAAGACTGGAGCCTACAAAATTTAAACGCACCATACAGAAATTAAACATAATGTACCCCAAAATCTTTATATACGGTACCAAGCTGAGGATTTCTGTCAATTTAGCGCTCGATGTAATCCGATTAACCGATAGTTTAAAATAATGAAGTAATAATCAATGAATAAACCCTATACTTAATGCAAATTCTAGAGTTTCAAGGATGAAAATTAGAGAACTATTAGAAACAAAGTCGATTCCTTTGAAAATGAAAACAAAAGGGCAATCCATGGAGTTGCTTATCTCATCGCCAGCACAGGCACTTTGCTGAGCCGTATAACTAGAAGACGCAAGTCAATGTGGAATCACAGAGCAATATATATCCTGCTCTATGTGTGGAATATAGATAGTCCTCAGTGACGTCACAGTTAGAGGTTAGCAACCGCCATGTCTGAGGGCAAGCCTGTACACACATGCCGGGGTTGCCCTCAGACATTGCTGAAATAATACACGTGAAAAGCTCCTATGACGTCACGTGAGAACTATCTATACCGAGCAAAACTGAACCCGAATGGGAGGTCACGTTATGTAGGTCACCTTCGGAAATAATATAACACTGACCAATGTGGGCATGGTAACGCGCCCTACACCTGTAGCGTGTCTTTAACGCCTCTTTGGCCTCAAATGCTTTAATTCGCACAATCACGCATTAGCTCTTATCCACATCATTGCACTGTGTCTAGTACATGGATTGCCTTAGCAACTTAATGAAATGGCTACACATCACAGTATCTGACGCAAATGTACTAATGTGTGACAAAAACGATAAGTATCCTTACTTATTATTACCTTTGGGTTTACAAGTAAATCCAACCCCAAGAATACGAATCTAAAACTCCATTGGCCTACAGACTTCATAATAGCACTAATTGTAAATAGGGTGTGCGCTAAATGGAAAGACATAAAGATAGATTCCAAACTTAAAATGGCGCATTGACTCCCCATGGAGCCACAATACCGGGCCGGAAGTGCCGATCATGCTCTGTTCAGTTGTTTTGAAAGCAAACAGACAGATGTCTTACAAAAGTATGAACACTTATTATTTTGAAACCATGTAAATTTAAGGTGTATCACTCCTCAATAGATTTCACTTAAAAGAAGAACTTTATTTCTTCCTTGCGGCGTTTTGCATTGCATTAAGTGCACTTGAAAATGTACGCACAATGACACGTTTGAAGCTCAGTTCATGGGCTTATTTATTAGTCAGTTTTTATTGAATCTTCAGGTAACACACTTTTAAATGAACCTTTAATATCTTACGCAATAACAGCAGGAAATCAACGAGCGCGTTTGTTTCCGGAGCGCGCAAAAGTGCCAAGTCAAGTATTCGGGATAAAACACAGAGAACTTTATCCTGCGTGTACACAAAGCTCAAGCAAGCCACGCTATTTTAGGAATGAAATTTCCTGTGCGTACCTATTATCATACGCACATCACCGAATAAAAATGCGGGTATGTCAAATCCACACTTGCAAACCCATATTTGCGTCTCCATGAGGATTCAATCTCCGTAACAGTGTAGGTATAGGACTTTGGCATCTACACTTATAATAGACCTTATGCATTGACATCACACTAACGTCATTTTG
The DNA here is from genome assembly GCA_029531755.1 of Holothuria leucospilota. NCBI lineage: Eukaryota > Metazoa > Echinodermata > Holothuroidea > Aspidochirotida > Holothuriidae > Holothuria > Holothuria leucospilota. Next base: position 53,387,257 of record CM055967.1, read on the forward strand.
GGTGAAAACAATGAAGCACACGTCTGAAACGTGCACTCACGGCCTAGATTTCGCCGCACGTATAGTAGACTTACGCGCGTGTACGATTGGTTACAAATCAGTCTGCATTTATTGGTGTAACTTGCAACGATACGCACTTTCTCCTTTGTGACATCATATGCATAAAGTCTATAGCTTTGAAAAGATAACACACAATGCGCCGATCGCGGATGGTGCACTGCAGTGGCGTAGCTACATATTTTTGGTAGGGTGGGGGGCAAAAGCAAAAATTTCCTACAGATTATTATCTTGAAATAATGATGTACTATCCAAAGATATTATAAGCATAGATTTCAAACTTAAAATGGCGCGCTGACTCTTCATGGAGGCCAAAATATCAGGTCCGAAGTGCTGATCACTGTTCAGTCATTTTGAAAACAGTTAGACAGATTAAAGTCTTGCTCAAGTGTAACAACATGTTAATTCGGAACATTCAACAGCGTGACAACTAAAATCAAGATGTGACATTTATTGAATGATGAAAATTAAGAATTTCTTAAATCTGAGAAATAATCACTCCTCAATATATTCCATTCACAGACAAGTTATGCTTAAATCTTTCCGCAATCTACAAATAGGTCAGTTACCATGGTTTCGTCAAAAAAACTATTAAAATTGTGCGTCGACTTCGTACAAGCATTTAACGGGAACCCAATTAGCGTGTTCTTTTTTAAGTGCGCGGTAGTGAGTTTCTCTGTGCACAGAGAAAGGTATATTGCATGTATGAAACGCGCTGTCAAAGCGCACGTGGGTCAACCTTTTTATAACAATGGCATTGTCCGTAACGCGTTCTTTTTCCGTACGCAGATCGTCGAATAGAACGGCGCACTTGTCAATTCCACACTTCCGCCCCGATATTTGCCTCTCCATGAGGAGTCAATTTCCGTAAAAGTGTGGAATCTATGCTTATAGTATCTTTGGTACTATCTAAGCGTAGCGCCACCATCATCTGGCGTGTAGCGCGCTGAAAAAAAAATAGATTAAAATATCTCCGAGATTGCCTTAAATGACATTTCCAGGACTTGTCAGTAATCATTTTGATGTGTAGTTCTGCTTAAAAACATAATAAGTGTTGTAAGTAAACCCCTAAGAATATAATTTGAGCAACTATTTTCCGTTGTAAGAAGTTTTAATTAAGGTGGTAAAAAATTCCGACAGAGACTAGAAATTTCCGACGGAGGCCTTCGGGGACTTTGTGGGAGGGGGGCGACCGCCCCCTTGACACACTGATCTATGTGTAGGATCAACATACATAAACAGATCAGTGTGACCGTGTTTGAGGCGTCTGCACGCATACTAGTTTCCCTTCATGCGCCCTTTTGTTGTTGTGCAAAAAAAGAACGCCTTCAGCGCTCTATACAGAAAATATGTGCACATAATACGATGTGCATGCTTGCTCGTGTTAGCATGCACATCATTGGAATGGACAGTCAGTACCAAAAATATTACAAGCATAGATTCCAAATTTAGAATGGCGTGTTGACTCCCCATGGAGCCCAAAATATGGGGCAGAAGTGGTGATCACTGTTCAGCAGTTTTCAAAAAGCACAGGCTACAGGGAAATGAATGTCTTACAAAAGTATTAATACTATTTCGGAACATTGTAATGTAAGAATTATTCATTCCTCAACACTAAATTCTACTTGCAAGAAGTTTAATTCTTCCTGACAGCATTACAAATAAGTACACTTGAACATGAACGCATGACTGGTTTAAAGTTCATACACTTATTCACCTACATTCATTAGTCAGTTCCTATATCTTTAAGTAACGCAGTTTTATATGCGCGTTTAATTTCTCGCCCTCACAACGGGAAATCAACTAGAGCAGAAGTGTGCCTCAAGTATTTCGGATAATACACAGAGAAAAAAAATGTATTCCGTGCGTATAGAACGCGTTGTAAAAAGACACGCACGGTAACCTCTTTTAACAAAGAAATTTCTGTAACGTACGCGTTCTTATTTCCCTACGCAGGTCACCGAAAAGAACGGCGCACATGTCAAATTCACATTTCGATATCTGCGTCTCCACGAGGAGTCACTGAGCGTAACAATGTAGGTACAGTAGTTTGGAATCTATGCTTATAATATCTTTGGTCAGTACTAGTAACAAGCGCGTCTGCACTGTGTACTGTTGATTTACGTTGCTATCATCAGTGTTAAGTCTTTGTGTACCGAGACGCTAAAAATGTGATTTCTCACAAATATTGATCTTTGACCTTGGTCACCATGGCAACTATATATTTTGGTAGCATTAGACACGTTCATCATATGTGTGAAGTTTCATGTATGTGGAATGTTTCCTTCTGGAATTATATTAAATATACTACAAAATGTGATTTTTTTTTACCAAAATTGACCTTTGACTTCCTGTCACGTTACCTTTGACCTTGGTTGCCATGGTAATCATATATTTTGGTACTATTTGGCACATTCATCATATGTGCGAAATTTCATGTATGTGGAATGTTTCCTTCTGGAGTTATACTTAAAATACTAAAAAATGTGATTTCTCACAAAAATTGATCTTTGACATTGGTTGCCATGGCAACCATATATGTTGGTAGCATTAGACACGTTCATCATATTTGTGAATTTCTGTGTATGTGGAATGTTTCCTTCTGGAATTATACTAAAAATACTAAAAAATGTGATTTTTCACAAAAATTGACCTTTGACCTCCTGTTACGTGACCGTTGACCTTGGTTGCCATGGTAACCATATATTCTGGTAGTATTAGGCACGTTCATCATATGTGCAAAGTTTCATGTATGTGGAGCGTTTCCTTCTGGAATTATACTAAAAATACTAAAAAACCGTGAATTTTCCCAAAAATTGAATTGGACCTCTGACCTTTGACCTCTTCTGCCGGAAGTCACTTAGACACAAGTTTACACTCTGGGGTACCTACCCACCAAATTTCTAAAGAATCGGTCTAGCCCACAAGGAAAAGTTCATGGAACACTTTTTCACATTTTTTCGCTTAAAATGTTAATATCACGTGACTTTTGACCTTGGTTACCATAGCAACCATATATTTAGTGCTAGACACTCTTATTATATGTGTGAAGTTTCATGTTCATGGGATGTTTTTTCTTGGAGTTATTATAAAAGAGTGATTTTCACATAATTTGACCTTTGACCTCTTACCTTTGACCTTTACTTCCGGGAGTCAATGCAGAACTGGGGTTCTGCCTAGGGCACCTTCCCACCAAATTTGAAGAAAATCGGCTTTACAGTTTTGGAGATATTAAGAAAACAAAATTGGACACACACACACACACTCACACACACACGGACACGTTTTGAACCCTCCCTCCGTTATGGACTTTTGGTCACCCTGGGGTACCTCACCATGGGTTAGGACTTTAGACTAGTAACTTGTGAAAATTAACTGTTACCATGGCAACGGTTGTTATTTCTGCTGGCATTGCCGAATATAGCCCAACAGGTTAAGTGACTACAATATCTCATCCTCCTCACGGAGCGATGAGATAAAAATTACATTAAGCAACTTTAAAGAGTACCACAGTTGTGTCTTATTTCCAACGCTTGGGGATGGCTTTAAACAAAAAGCTGAAGACATCTCGCATCGACAATCCCTACCTAGGTGTTTGTCGATACACGCAATATCGGTCAATCCATTGAGCTCTTTCACGAATAACATGATGTAGTCTTGAAATGATACCCAAAATTTCCAGTTTTGTTGAACATAAGAATCTCGTTTCATTAATGAGAACAGTTCCAACGTTGCAGTGAATTCAATATAAGAGTATATTACAGGGCCCAGGAAGACGGGGGAGTCTACGGGGCTTTTGCCCCCTCACTTTTTCTGCCGGGGGCATTTTGGGCCCCCTTAAAAGGCTTTTCTTTTCTTGAACATATTGGGCCGCTTCTATGATTAGCGCCCCTACCCCAAAATTGGCTCCGCGACCCCTGTATTGACCGTCACACACAGTTTCCATCCAAGTATGTTTCTTACGTTGTTAGCGCGTACAGTAATGACGAGATGAGAACTCACCGGGAAAAAGGTGAATACTGCCAGCTTATTACCTCTCGGAAGGGGAATATCATACTTATCCAGGAACTGAGAAAACAGTATTACGAGAAAAATACATCTGGAATTGAAACCAGAAGAACCTGTCAAAGTTCTCGAATTAATGTGGAGACCTTTTGCTCTCAGAGACAGTAATCGCCACCATTTGTTTATAAGTACAAACCTATTGCCTAAATGTATATTCACATCAATTTAATTGAAGCAATAGTAATAAATAATAAAAATAATAAGTAATAAATTTCTACACTTTAATTGTGTGGCTCCCAGCCGTTGGAACAGCTTGTACCATTTAGCTTAGAGACAGGAATAGTGAATACTCCGGGAACATGCAGGAAAGGACTGCTGTGAAGAAGGAATAATAAGTGTCATAATAATAGGCAGTCAGTAAATCATTCGCCTTTATGGACAGCTTAATAGCCTACTCCTTGCAGTAAATTCTCATTCACACTCTCTATGGGTCTCTGTACAGTTTATTTTTGTTTAGGCTTCGTAGGATGTAACGAGCAGAATGGGGTGAAAATTTGCTTATTTGCTTATTTCCTTTGCTTCAGAGTTCAATTTATCTAATCTTAGGAGTTTGGTTAAGCAAATTTTCTCCCGAACTGGCGCTCTCTGCCAAGCACCAGTACCGCGGCGTCTGTTTTGTGCATTAGGCAAACACCTTATATAGCAAGATGTTCTTGTTTAGTAAATAGTATTTGCAGCTACATTGCAACCCCACAACTTAAGTCACTCAGTTGCTATGGCAATTATCGCCAACGCAGTATAATATTTTAGCTAAACTCTCTCAAAATGATCGCTCCATATATTTAAGATAGAGCAGCACCAAAGGTTTGGGGGCAGAGTAACCATGCAGAGTAGGTGGGACCTGTAAACTAGGCTAGAGTGAGTAAATGCAGGATTGACGAATGCTTTGTGTGATTTTTACTTGTGTATTATGCATACCAAAGGTATCCGAGACAAGAGGGGTGATTTTGGAAGTTTTTGTTTTTATTTTTACTCTTAACCCAAAAGTTCATGGTTTTTTTCTACCGTACAATTACAGGCTAAGGTAAAAATCTAAACAAAACTTGAACATTAACGGTCTTCACACAATAAGTTTTCAAATAAACACATTAAATCTCTTCCAAAGTTCCCTCATTTTTCATGATTAAGAATATTTCTTGTCACAGAAAATTTATCAAAATATTCGTTGAACGAACTTCACTTGAAATCGTCACCTATACGTGACAATTAAATGACGATTAATGCAAAAGAATAGGCCTTCCGAGAAGTGTGTTGGTCTGTCCTTCTTTCCATGAAGGACACTTCATCTGTATCACTCTCTCCCTGCAACAAGCTGTTTGTCTGACTTTTTGTTCAAAATTAGTAAATTTGAGATTTAGTGGAGAACTAGTGATTTTGTGGAGAACTTATGATTAGACTGACTTGGTTTGCTAAGGACAGAAGGAAGAAACTCAATATTACTTCATCTGGCTTAACGTTTTGCACCTTTCCAGGTTGATCGTAAGAAGAACCTATGTCGGGAAACCAGAATGGTACTTTAAAGTGATCTGGCTTTCTAGGTTTACCATATTGCACCATTATCAGCGAACTTCACTCTCGATGGTGTTTACAGCCATGCCCAGATTTCAGGAGTCCAGAGTCTAGTGGGCAGCCTCCAACCCCCTTCCCAACCCCGCGAAAAATGAAAGATTAAAGTAGAGAAGAAAGAAAAAAGAAAAGAGAAGAAAAAGAAAGGGAAAATGAACAAATTCCTTACAACACTATTAACTCATTTGTATTATGAATCCATTAAAATGGCTGACGACGAGAAGGCGAAACAGCTGAATGGCTGAGTAATGATACCAGTATTTAAATCTATGGAAGTGAACATAGTCCGGGGGTGGGTGGGGGGGGGGGGTGGTGGGCTAACTGTATTCAACTGTAGTAAGGAATTTGCGTTACATGACAATATTACGGTACTGCAACTAGGGGGATAGAAATATCAAATTCTTCCAATACAGAGGTCTCAGACTGACCAAAGACATCAGGCTAGAAGGAGACCTGCTATGGGGCGAACTGCTCCCCCTATTTAGCAAATCTCTTTCCAAACGTACACTAATGACAAGTCACACCAGCTCGTATTGCATGGCGTCGAGTGCACGACTAACGGTTTCCAATCGAAATTGAAAAGGATCCAACAGAAACTATGCTATTACTTAAGAATATATGCGTACGAAGGTTACACCAACCCCCAAGTTCAGGAAAATAAAACGTACTTCTCGGGCAGAATTTTGGAAAAATCCTGCAAATTTCACGAAAAGCAAAGGTTTTTCTGGGACAAAACTGCCCAGACCCTCAGGAGGGGAACGTCAGCTATAGAAAGTATAGCGATATTTCTTTATTAGCGTTGAACGATTGGAGTATTTTAATTGTTATGTATCACAAATCTTTTGCAAACTGCATACAATTTTAGTGCTTTACCTGTAGTTCAGTTTTTTATTTCTTATTCAATAGGTCAAGGATGTTTTGTCTCCATTCAACAGTCAATGTGTTACATTTACGCCCTTCTAAATAGGAGTAATTAAGCAAGGAGGCAGTCTGTAAAGAAGGGGGATTCTTTCCCCCCTCCCCCCTCCCCCTTCCCCCAGTTTTGAATATAAAAATAGTTTAAAAGAAACAACTGTTCTCAAGCGGATTACAAACAAGGTAGCATTTTTGTTCCTGGCAGACTCAGTTTTGTTAAATAATTGAAGAGTCTCGAAGAACTTCTAGTTTGAAATTTTACATATGCCTTACATGGAAAATTTTGGCCCGCTTTGCGCCCAGTTGTCGCCGTTCTCACCCCACACCCAACTACCTCAACTTAAAAAAAAACACTTATTTTGGCAAAAACCATTTCCTTAAAACTAAATGTACATTTCGCGCTCCTCGCTAGCATCGAAATTTTGCAATCTTAACCTCAAATTCGCCCATAGACCTCACCAGGTGCCTTTATTATAACTTGTACAGCGGATTTCACAAAATATTAAATGCTGTTAAATCTTCTTAACAGAGTAACTGTAGCCGGCTGTGTGCTATTTCTGTATGCACTACTGCGAGTTTCCGGGGGTTTCGCCTGGACTCCCTATGTATAGCACGCCCTTTTTGTCTCGTAAGGATTTAAGAACGGACGAACATAATACTTGAAAGTTTGCAATAAACGCTTATGATTGAAACGACCCGAAAAGAGAAACCTTGGGAAGTCATCGACTTATAATCACATTTCCACATTTACAAGGCCCCGTGAAATCCATGCTCGTGCTCCTGCTCGTGGTGCACCTTCCGTGGAAGGTGCACTTGGCATTAATTGTCGTGCCCTTCTCAAAAATTTCTAGATCCGGGTCTGCTTACAGCGTTAGATTAACCCCTCTTCTTTAAAATTCCATGTCCTTTCTTAATACAGTACTTACAGACTGGATATACCCCAATGGGTACCACAGGAATCTGATGCCCATGGAAGAATCTCTATGCTGATCAACAGAAGAGTGGTAGTGATTGTGATTGGACGAATAAATCTCAGTAACAACCCAACGAGGCCTGTAAAACCAAGGAGAACCTGGGCTAAAGATGCCAAACAAAAGGATCCTTGCATCTGGAGAGAGAGAGAAAAAAGTATTTCATGTTAGGAAGATTATGGCAATTTCCAGCCTAAAAATGTCTTCTTAGTAAGTGGTAGTAATCTGCTTTCAAAGGCACAGAAAACTATCCGTTTACCAACCTGCTGCATCCTCTCATAGGCCACTTCTTTAACGAATTGCCTCTCTTCGATTGTCGAGTTACCTTTAAGAAAAGGTGAAAATTCACAAAATGGAACATCTCCCTCCAATTTTATTATGTCATGATATTTTGCTTCTCGGATAACCCTCCTTCCCTTCCTAAACAGCTGTCACCTGACAATACCCCGGACAGCTCCCATCGGAAAATTCTCACCAATCTCAACCCGGACAATCATTCCCCTTCGGGCTTATATACAGAACTGTGCATTCCAAAATTTTCCACGGGGGGCACCAGGGGTGGCACGAGTTGTCGTGGGGGGCACGTGCCCCTCATGCCCCCCGTAGTTACGTCAATGGTAGGAATTGTCCTAGTGGGAATCACCCAAAACCTGAAATTCTTCCCGGTAGAAAGTGTCCGGCTGGAATTTCCATTAGGGGAGTAATCCGTGGGAAATAGAACCCCTGGGAATTGTCGGGTGGGGAGTTGTCAGGTAAAGGGTTTTTCAAAAACTTAAAAGCTAGCAGGGAGATATTTCAATGAAGATGTCCTCCCTTAAATGGTATCTCTTAAAATATCAGCTTTTGATTACAGCTTTAAATGGAAAAATATAAAAGGTGAATGGTGATTCAGATTTAAGGCGCTTCAAGTGACCTTACGACTGTAGGTTTATACCTGTTTTCTTCATGCTTTTCACCGACAAATTAAGTGCAAACATGTTGAGAAATGGTTAAATCATTCCTCTCATAACTTTGGCATTGATAGCTGATCTATATTTCCATCCCTCAAAACACCTCTGTATGCTTACTGGGTTAATATTTATTTAACCATCGAAAAGGAGCTTTAAAATCAGATGGCACTTTGCCAGACAGTGTATCATTTGTTTTTGCGAAAATGACTTCTAGATTGCCGGATATTACACTTCCATGTAAATTGCATCGATACAACTTTCATATAGAACTGTCATGGTGTATAAATTTCCACTTTTAAAAAGATAAACTGAACTCAATAAATTGGTGTGGTTTTTGTTTTGCTTACTCGATCGGACGCAACCCTCGAACCACTGTACAAGCTCGGCTACCAGTTCTGGACTCGCAGTACAAAATTTGGGAACCGCTGACTTGAATCAGGAGCTCACAACTCCCTGTCTAGCATGGTATAATCCAAAGTTACAAAATAGACCGCATTTACCGTCTGCCTACCAGAGCATTCAGAAACGACCCTGATTAATGTTAATGAGAGATAAGGGAATTCAAAAGCCTAAAAAATTTGCTCAAACTTCCGTTTTTCATTCGCTTTTAGTCCTTACTTACTGGTTATCGGTGGCGGGCATGGCCCTTGGAGGCTAAAGAGAACGAACACCGGTATAAGGAATGCTGCGCTGCAACCTTGAACAATTGGTAATCTGTAAGGATAGAATGTTTCGTTCAAACATGCATACGTTCATATTAGCACCCATAGCGGACACATCACTCTCTGGTATACTTTTTTTTAACCACTTAAATTCAGGATAAAAACCTTGCCTTTGTCAAGTCAGATATCTACTTGGTCAATGTCCATGTTAAAATTGTAACGTCTTTAAAGTGAACTGAGTAGAAAGGTCCATACGGCAGTTGTTTCCAGTTTGACCTAGTAAGAGTGAGTTCATCTGTTATGCTATCCAAAACAGTGTAAACAAAATTGCCCCAAAATCAAAATTTAAGATTGTGACGGTGAAGCAATCATCACAAAATATCCGTCCTTTCCTTTTCAATATTACAGGACTTTATTGGATGTGTTGCTTGACATTCCTACATTTGAAAGTTGTTAGAATTCTTCTAGACGGAACGGGAGTTTAATATTTCATTCTTCTTTCACTGTCGTCGTTAATAGTAAACACATAGTAGTTGGACTGTGACCTTATAGTTGCCTGTATCAAAAGCAATTGTTAGTTTCGGGGAATGAAGCAACATTTTCCTGTGGTGAACTTGAGTTCTCTAAACATTTGCAGAATATTTAGATGTTCAAGACAACACTTGATATGATCTACATGAAATAGGCCATTGAGAAGGTTGAGAGTGTTCTTCTCTAATCTAAACCTCAAAGAGTCTATCCTTGAAGAAATACCTGGTCCCTAAACACGACTGAAGGAAAGTTGTGATCCCAGCGATGAAGAACGAAGTCCCTAGAAGTTGATTCAGGAATTCCCGATCTACGTCGAAGCAAAGGGGTTTTGCTACAATAAGTGGAACAACAAAACATCCACTGAAGGAAATCGAAAAGTGCTGGAAGGAGAAAAAATAACAAAGGTTCAGAAGAAGAAAGAAAACGAAAGAAGCTTTTGTATTCAATGAATGTTTGTTAATATTTTAGTGTTATTAACATCATACAAAAATATTATGAAGCTTTTCCTGTGTACAACTTGTACACCAATTAAGCTAGGTTTGTAGTGCATAAAACGCACGCCTGTGTAGAATGTTCAACAAATCGTCAGGGCCCGAATAGGGCGGGAAACTGAGAGGGCTACGGCTCGAGGCCACAGAATAATAGGCCCCCAAAAGCATTGAAAAAGGTATTATGACAGGCTACCTCTTTTTTATTTTCTATGTTTACAGACTTTTTCTTTGGTGTTAGGGGTGTGCAAGGGGTCCTTCAATGCGGTATATTCTCAAAATTCAGGTAATGTATACCCTTCGGAGCAGGTGATGAATACGTACCTCTTTAATTTTACACGCACATATTGGTATTACAAATGCATCCATCATAGATGCAGGAGTAAAACACGTTTCACGGGCGGGCATGGCAATATATTGATACAAAATTACCAGTTCTGCAAAAGCTAAACTGCAATGAGGAAGTTTCGTGAAAATCTTCTCGCCAGATGAGCAGACTAACGTTGCAAGCGTGCTATAATGTGACATCGATGTGTGCGCAGGGACTCTTGTACGCAATTTCTCGAGACACTAAAAGTACGCAGGGCCACCATAAAAATTCTTCCCCAATATGCCTCTCAGACTGTTAGAAATGACACTTTTTGTCCTCTGAGATGCATCTACAAATTGTTTGTTTTGTGGTTCCATGTCACAGGGACCTACACTCCTAAACGATGATTAAATAGCAGAACTCAATTCCACAAGACAACATTGAAAGAGGAAATATGGCTTATATGGTTTGATAGCTCTTTCTTTCGTCGTTTTACACAGGTAATTAGAGGGAGCTAAAATGAAAGGAAGTTATATTTTGATGGGCTGGGAAAATCCAGGACTTGAAGAGAGAGAATGGGGCCATCCCTGGGGAGTGAAATCATTACACAACAGCATTGAAAGCGTTCTCATGACGTGAGTCTGGGGCTACCTCCGGAAAAGTGATTTTAACGTGTACCTAAAGTTAAGAATTACAAGAATATATATTTTAGAGGTTAAAAAATGAACCTCATTCGTCCAACTTGGATTTTTCAAGGCTTACTCCTTTGCTGCGATATAAAATGTTGAAATTTATTCACTTAATTTTAAATACCCGCTTGCGCATTTATTTGTGATGTCCTTCTTGTACAACTCACATTACCTGCTTTTGTTCCTTTTTAATTAAAATGTTTATATGACCTTAAAACATTTACTGTTTTCTTGTATAGCATGTTGTACGGAGAGGTCTTGAATAGTCAAGTCACCCTATTGTAGGAAGACTGATCACATTTTGGCACAAGGTTCAGTGGATTCAGGAAGTACAAAACCAGACACACACAGACCCACACACACACACACACACACACACACACACACATACAAAGACTATAATTTCAGTTATAAAAGATTGACATCAAAAAAAATTGCGCAACCTACAATTTTAAAATTAATTAGTCATTATTATTCTTCCTCCTTCAGAGCTTGGGAAAATATTCCCTGGGAGCCCTCTGACCTCCCACCTTACGTAAATCACCGCTGCTCTAATAAAACAGTTTCGCCCAAGAGAACGCCCCTTTTCAGACCCTGATTGGTGGCACTTTATTTTGGTGGCACGTCATTTTGGTTACCTTTTGGTGAAATCATCACAGTCCCGTCAAAAATATAAATAGGGACTTGTACGTCCATAACTGTGAAACCAATATATCCAACGGCTTCACACACAGTTGCCTGGTTGAAGATGTTTTGAAACGGCAGTGATGACTTCGTTTGAATGTGTTTTAAGAGTGGTTGTCTTACGTCTCTGATAAGAGCTCAGCCTCGGGCCAATTAAGTTTTTCCTGCTCTGGCAGTGTGTGGAACCTTGAGTCAAAATGGGCACACCCACGAACATTTCATAAGGGACGGTTCCTGAAATGGGTACCCTATTAGGGGGATTCTTATCCGACATCAGCCCCTCGATAGCTGAGGTTAAGGTAAAAAATATTTCATTGCAAATGTGCTGTAATCGGAGGAAATAGAGAAAATCACAACCTGAACACACATTCGTTACTGTAACAATGCATGGATTACCATTTTGGGAATCTTGGGCGTACCAACCGTTGTGTATTTAAGGGAATTGCATCCTTAATCACAAATTATGGTTACTGCAGTTCTTCTTGGTGAAACTTTGGAATCTCGAACGTCCTAAGTACAAGTGAACTCGCAAACAAAGACATCTCTCCCAGAGGAGTTTTGTACATGTACCATGCATAAGTACAAGAAGGCCTAGCTAGGGCACCACTCTAAGTAAGTGGGACGCCAATGTGGGGTTTTCAGGGAAGTCCCACCACTAACCTTGTATCCTCCACTGGTCAAAAAGTATTTGGCCTTAACCGAGATAATGAACGCTATGACAATTGTTGCCGATATCTTTTATATTCATTCATTTAAATCCTTGCTCAACCAATGGAACAAGAAATCCAAAAGCGTATCTGTTTCTTAGTAACGAACTTACACACAAATAAGTCATCAAAACAGTAGAGCCTTTTTTGTTCAGTACATTAAATTTTATATCCCAGACAATTTAATTGCTACAGTGTTAGATAGCAGCTTACATTAGAAGATTAATTTTTAGAGAATTCTGAAACGTAATGCGGATATTTTTTGTTTCAATTAGCCAAGGTGGGTAATTACCACATAGCAGCAAAGCATGTATTTTTCGTACATGACCTTTCAAGCTTTGGGTGTATCGTGTCCTTGAGAAAACCGTTTTGCTTTTAAAACTGTGGAAATTAAAAACATATATTAACTACTACTTTGGAATCTGCGATGTTTCATTCACCCAATAAAGGCTTTAGGCATACAGAATTATTACTTTCAGTAAGTTTGCAATCGTTTGCAATCGTTAAATGTTATGATGCGATTTATAACTTTTCATACGTGTCCGCAGGATATAATTATTTAATATATATTACAGTATTTTCGGTGTACACAGCTTTTACATTAGAAATATATAAAACTAAAGAAGGGATTTGTACATGCATTGTTTTCTTGTATACCTTGGACTGCCGTCAATGTTTTCCCAAGGAAACACACTTTTAAAGTGGCATACCTGAAAACTTCTCTATACTTGTCTGTGCTCTGGTCCTTTAAATTACACTTTTTTTATTAATTTGTTGTCTGTTTACTCATTTGGGGCAACAATGAAAAGAGTGAAGGGACCAAAACTTCTTAAAAGCTCGAATATTCTTTTACAGATTCCGCCATTTGAAGGTTGTCCAAAAATGGGTTCACATCACCTCACCTTATACCCCTCTCTAAAGTTGTCGGTTCACAGTCCATGCTTCCTGTGGGATATAGACTGGCTGTAGAAAATCTTGGAACAGATCTTATTATCTTAAAAGTACTGAAATAGTGCTAAATTGGAATACGGTAAACATGTCAATCATTTCAAGTTGTATATATTGAGCTGGTACAGTTCCCACTAACCGCATCATTCGGAGAGACCACCAGACAAACGACCCCACTCATATCATTAATTTTTCCTTCTAATGGCATTTCGCCAACTGAACTGAAGGTAACTAAAATTGTCACTGTCTTCGAAGCAGGAGATCCACAGTTGTTCTCCAATTACAGACCTATCTCTGTGCTTTCGTCTGTCTGGATGATCTTTTAAAGCCTTTTCTATGTAAGACTCATGGATTTCTTAAATAGGAATAATTTTTGACACCTTGTCAGTTTGGGTTCCTTAAAAATTATTCTACTTACATGGCTGCTCATAAACCTCTGTGGTCAGATATCCCGAGGAATCAAAAATAGTCTCATTTCAGTTGTAATATTTACTATTCTTTCAAAAGCTTTCTACACTATAAATTACCACATTCTTCTACAGATGTTGTATGCGTATGAAGTGAGATGCGCGCATGTCTGTTTTATATCTTACTAACAGAATAGGTCTTATTACATTATTCGAAAAGGTGAAGACCCCTCTCTTCTCCTACGCAACATAGGTTTTACTCAGGGCTCAATACTCGGTTCTCTCCTCTTTCTCATTTATATTAACGGCGTTTATAATTCTTCATTAGCTGTTAAATTTTATCTTTTTGAAGACGATACCAACTAACTTTCAAAAATAAAAAAACACTAACCACTGTGCTTGTTGGCTCTGTAAGAATTCGCATGCAAAAAGTTGAATGACTGAATTTAAATAAGCTTCCCCTTAGTATATATAAAATCAAGCGTCTCGTTTTTGACAATAAAGTCACCAAGACTGAAAATATTGTTCTTACTTTGGACAATGCCAGAGTCCCTGCAAGTCGCCATATAAAGTTTCTTGGCACTATTATTGATTGCAAACTCAGCTTAAAAAGAATTTCGTCTCTTTTGCAGTAAAGTTTCTCCGATTAATTGTGTGCTCAATAATTTGAAACATTGTCTTCCCCAAACCACTTCGCTTTTCCTCTACAATGCACTTATATTTCCACAGCGTGCGTGATGTACGAAACATTTGTACGGTATCTTTCGATTATCATGCAGGCCGGCCCACTCTTCGAATCACTTGATGTTCTTTTAATTAATCTTTGACCTTTACAAATGTTGCCTTCGCTGTTTCCTATTTTCAATTGGGCGAACAGACAAGAGGATTTTTTCTCTTTTTTCGTGTTTTTCAAGTTATTTTGCAGCATGTTGAAAATTGAAAGGTACCTTTGTTTGTAAATTTATTGTTAAAAGCAGCCTCAAGTAAACCTGGAATATTATGTCATAGTTTATTTGATTTGATACGAAAACATGTGGTCAGGGTACCGTAACCGTTTCCTACCATAACTTAACTTGTCTGATCAAAACATTTCTTTTCCTTACCTGAATGCCCATTAAGAAAACAGTTGGCCAGGGAGGTCTGTCTTCCACACCATAAATGAGCTTGTCTCTAACAGATGGGGGTCGGTTAGTGTTGTTATTTTCATGCACTTTCTTGTCTTCGGTAGATATTCCTTCCTCAGCCATTAAAAAATGGTTGTTTGCATTAGTTTCTGTTTCTGCCATCTTTTATACTGTATAAAGTTTCAGTTCAAAGGGCATCTGTCTTCTTGGTTCAGGTATAAATATATTCTCCAAATCCTTGTCCGTTTGGAAAGTAAAACACACAATCGTCTCTGGTGAAAATGGAAGAAGGTAGAACAATCAGAAAGTATCTGAAATTTCATTACGTTATTGTTTATCAAGTATGTCAATGATCGTCAGCAAACCTCTTTTTTATGAAAATCTATTATACTATCTGGACCCTATTCTTACGAAGATGTATAAATTCGAGTCGTAAAAAAAGAGCCATATGCTCAATAGACAGATTTCAAATTTGACTTCTACAAATGATTTATTCATAACCTTTTGCATGTGCAGGTTCTGCAAATATTTCTGAATTAAAAGTTCTCACGCTGTGCTCTTAGTAGGTTTACTCTCGCTCTTCAGCCCTGAATGCTAGGACTTTTGAAAATTAAAATAGTTTCAGGTTTGCGACTAGCGTCTCTTTAAAAGGTCCTGTATTATAGAGATTCCTTATAGACCATATGTATATGACGTCACAGAAGAGAAACTACGCCCTCGGCTGAGGTACCAACACAAATGTAGACAGCTTATTTTGCGAAGGGTACTTCGTACTGTGTGTGTATTAAAGTCATGTACCTTACTTCATCTAGCTAGCTTCAAAGTTTGTCCTCTAACATGACGTCGGCGTGACGTCATGCATAGGGTCTACAGCTCGAATCAGTCCTGACCGCTGAGAAAGGGCCAGTCAGTGGTGAAAGAAGATACACATTTTCCACATTTTCCTCTGTTCTGTGAAGCGCTCTCTTGACTAATCATTGAATCCCATTTACTGATTTGAAAGCTGGAACATTTCGGACCGTTTTCGTATAGCTCAACTGAAGGCATTTAGATGTTCCTCAGAAAGTCTGTGTTCAAGCCCCTGGTCAAAGTTATCGCAGTTTTCAAATTTGGTTTGTTCGAGAAATGTCTGCGTATGTTCTAAAAAAAGCTGTTCTTTCAGCTCCCTGATGAGAGGAAGTTGTGTTTTACAAAGTTTAATTGGGATTTTTTTCTTTAGGAGGACCCTCACACCCCATCAAGTCATCACTCCTTCGACAATCGGACTTCGGTATCACATAGTAAATCCCCATGGGTTTGTGCTTCCCTTGATGCCTACATACAAAAACCGTATTTAATACCCTTTATCTTACTTTAATGTGGTTTTATTTTCTTGTCACTCATATTTTTATAGACATAGAAAGTTCTTGAATTTCCATTCATATTTTTTAGACTGTCACGAGTGACAAAGGTAACAGCCTCATTATCTTACGTTTCTTTGAACACTTTAATTAAGGCTCGCATCCGCAGTCTTGAAAACTTTAGAGAATCACTGAATGGCCGGTAGGATCTTGAAATAGTTAAGGGGATTAGTAAGAGGTAGGTGGGCAACGCACAATTCAGTCGGAATTATATTGCTTTGTTTGGAAAATGAGAGTAGGTCGTAGCAAGGGAGTAGTACCTCACTTGGAATTAGCCTGTCTTTGAGTACGTATAATTAAGGAGTGAAGTGCCGCTGAGAGTTCGTAGCCTCTACGTGTAGAGGGACTGTAGTGCTGGCCGCTGAGGGCATAGTATCTACTGAGGATAATGACAGGACCGTTGAGGGTCAGCTAAGGTATTCCTTGTAATGCAACCAAGTTTAGTGCAGCAGACTAGCATGTGAGAATTGAGTAATTTCTTTGACTGAAACCTAGGCAAAGTGGGACAAAAACGGGATTATCGCAAGGGGAGACATTTATGTAAAATTAGGATGTAAAATGCAAGGCAACCGTAGAAAAAATAGGAAAATTAAGAGCCTTGTGATAATCAAAAGAAAATGGGCTTGACGGGAAGGGATCTTGAAAGCATGCCTATAAGTGTAATACAGGACCTGTGTCTTTCCACAGGATTTTGTTTGATTAATTTAATTTCCGGCCGTACGTGGTGTGGGCCATTTACATCGAGACCGTCGGTACCTGTTGAGGAGGACCGTGGGTTATAGATTAAGCCGCACCATAGAAGAGATGCCAATTATATTTAGTTTACAATAGCCGAGAAAATCACTCGCTTTAAGTCAAGTTTGCAATGGATAAACTTAAGTCATTTATGTTAAGAGACCTCTTATTGAGTTCATGTTTATTTGTATATATTTAAGTCAGTAATAAAGTAAATAAGTTGAAGCTAAAGCTACAAAAACGTTTTTGTATTTCATTATACGAGTCCGGTTCTTTACTCAGCGATCAAGTATCCTCTAGACCAGGTGTGACATAGACATTAGGTGCACCGAATGGTGTTGAGCGAACGCCATCCGGCGATGAGCCGAAAACGTTAGAAAGCACTGGTGATACAAGGTAAGCGTGAAGTGTACTTGTAATTATGGGTAAGGGTTTTGCATTTGAATGGCGATTGCTTCAATCTGTGCTGCACTCCTTACCGCACAATGTACTTTCGAATGCATGAAGGAAAACTGCATTCTGTTCTTAGATAACTTTATGGAGAAAAATTCATGCTACACTCAGAGACAAACATTGTCATTCCATGTCGCCAAGTCAAACATGTTCAAGTCAAGTCATGTCACAAGTCGTTTTTCTTCTTCATGCCAAGTTGCAAGTCATGTTTCTTCAAGTCAAGTCGCAAGTCAAAAAAAATGCGAATCGAGTCGGACATGAGTCCAAGTCAGTCACTCCAGTCAACGACTCTGCTATTTCTCCGGTATTTACGGAATTATGGATTTAAGATTGATGTTGCAATGGCATTGACTGAGAGATAAGCAGGCCATGACAACCGCAATACAATAATATATGAGGATGACATTTTATCAATTAGAGAAGGAAGAAGGAATACAATGATTGAGAAGGTCACATGACTGATGTGAGTAAAGTTCCAAAAAGCTTTAGGATGCTAGCCTTACATGCAAGATGTTCAATTCACCAACTGCTAAAAGTTAAAGTGGTAACAGATAGACTGGAATGAGCTTTAAACGACAACGTAGAGTTACAACTTTGGCACAACCTTTATTAATAAACTCTATTAATAATCGTCACTTTCGAGCAAATTCTGAAGGAATATCTTGCAACTGGAAGAGGGAAAAGATGACCAAAAAGGGTTCCAGACGCTCTACAAAAACATTTGATCATCATACCATCGTAAACCGTTTATGAATGGACGATCGCGAAGAGCTAAGAAAGAAGAGAACAAAAAAAAATCTTAATTATTTGCGGACAGTGGTCTTACCTAATTTTGAATCTTTTCTCAAGGTACCTATGCGAACCTTTTGAAAACCTTATTGGTGTTTCCTTCGTTATAGTTATACAGTACTGCGAATAACAAACCCATCATCAACAGTGCCTTGCAGAGTCCATTGGGCAACAAGTGTTTCATTCTGCTTTGCACTGATATGGAGCGCCACAGGGTGAGCATGGTTAGGTCTCATAACACGTTCAGGAGAAAATACGATCATGAAGAATCACATGGTTGACGGACTGGTAATCATTGAACACCAATATATTTTGATGGATGTGTGGAAGGATCTTGTTCGAAATCGAGTAACATGAATGGGATCAATTCGCAGTGTCGACGCATCCTACGTAGTGGCTGTATTTGGGGGAGAGTGTAGGCTACCCCAATTTATCACAGCCCTCGTATAAATAAAGTTATAAGTATATGCAAGTGGTTAAGAATAAATATGGTATTTATTCAAAACCACTTACATCTAAATATCAATGTATGTTATTAGTGTAACCTTTCATCTCCTTCGAAAAAGCATACTAAGCATGAATGATCTTCGACCAATTGCCCTCACTTAGGTTGCTTTGAAATTTGTCAAAGGCTAGTTATTAACTATCTAAACAGTTAATTCAAGCCGAATGTACCCGTTGCAATTTGCTCACTTGAATGTGGTCGTAACAAAGGAGATGCCATATTGCATTTGTTAGACACACTTTATGCTCACCTTGAGGACTCAAGACTGCAAAGTGTTGGCTGGATTCATGTTTTTACTTCTCTTCAGTTTTCAATACCATACATCCATACCGCTCCGCTGTAAAACGTTCGATCTAAGGGTGTTCCTAAATCACCCATCGGGTGGGGTCTTAATGATGTTTGTAACCGCGACTCTCAGTATAATAGTTTGGGTACATATTCGGATGTAATCCATTGTAGTGCTGGTGCTCACGGAACGGTTCTTGCTCCTAACTACAGAAAATTTGCGTATGACATCAAAGAACAGAAAACGTGTCTTCCCTTGCTCTCCATTGCAACTTACACCAACAAATGCAGGACCCTGATTTGTGTTCCGGTCGGGTACGCGCGTAAGTCTGGGGTACACCTGGCCTGGAATACACTTTCCTCTGTTTTTCGCAGATAGTTGCTGTTTGCAATTATTGCTGATGAAAATGCAATAATTTCCGACAGTTTCCTGATTATGACTGATGTATCTCTGAACCCCAGAAATCGCATATATTTTTTTCTACTTCTCTCTGCTGAATCCAAGGACCCCGAAATTCGATGGGCAAGCTGCGCCTTCGTGTATTATTTTATAGCTTTTCGATCCAACCATGGGGGGGGGGGGAGAACAAACCAAACCCTTTGTAGATTAATCACTAAAAAGGAAAGGTAGTCACCCCATTTGAATAAGAATACCCAGTATCCTTATTCAGGATTGGCTTCTTTCAATTATATGACAATATTTTTGTCACTTACTTTGTAAATTCAAGCAGAACTCATTGGTTTACCTTTAATACTCAATATTTTTTGTTCAAGAACATAATGAAAGACACTTGCATGGAAAAAAGGAGGAGATCTGTAAGGTGTATCTGATGTTTGAATATAAATTTGGGGTGACTGCATATTCCCTTTGAATCATGACTTGGACCATGCTGAGGTATGTTAAATACTAAAATTCAAGCTAAGGAGATCTGTTTCCATAGGTGCGTTCAATGATTGCTTTAAGAGAAGTAACAGTTACATTCTACAAAATAAATTGTTTTAATTCTGAACCACTTTAGAATTAATGTCTTAACTTACATTATGCTGCAACGTAAAGAAAATGAGATGTAAGGCACTTATCACGCAATGCAAAGAAGTGTCATCAGCACGGGCTTTAAATATAATCTTATGTTATTTTACAAAAGGAGCTGTTATAACTTCAGTCTTCCTTGGGAAGTTCAAGTTATACAAATTCAGGTTAACGCCGAACCTTTTTCAAAAATGAGTATTCAGGGAGGACCTGTCGCAGGAAGTTTCTCTTGGAAAACTGGACGGGCAGAAGTCTGAGGTTTTCGAGGCTGTACGCAGTTCTGACTATGAACAAAGGAGGATTGCTTGTGAACAGGTAGGAAGTGTGTTTAGGGCAAGAAAATAAATTCATTTGCCTTCTATTTTAAAAAGAAGAAGATTGAAATAATATTACATGACACTTCCCTTTTACCTTAATTCCCCCGACTGAGTGATTTTCCTCCGACTGGAGATGGAGAGGGGTGCGATGCCCCCCCCCCCTTAAACACGGTACAGTCACCCAGCTCCATAATAAAATTAGACACTACTGAACACTCCCAAAACAGGCGTAAAATAATTCAACAAGAAACATTTAAGATGGATTTTGAACTGATTGAGAGTCGTAGAATGCCGGAAGGTTAGAGATATCTTTTTGTGGTAGACCAATGAGGAGCCCGTTGTTATTGTCTAACCTGTAAGTAACAAAAGCGTGTACTAGTTTTTCAGTTGTTTGTTTATCAAGGTATTTGCGGATTTTACTGATTTTTCTCAAGGCACAGGATGTTCCACGGCATATGTTATTGATACGGGGCGTCGTATTTCAGTTGGTGTCAAAAATAGCTCCTAGATTGGGAGCAGACTGTGTCGACTGGACCTGAGAGACACCTGCAGTTAATTAAATGAGTAATCTGAGGGGCATTTGAGAATTTAGATGTGACATGCAGCACTTCGGTCTAACTGTCCTTCAACATGATGAAAGTGGCTACCATCCATCCCTTGATATCGTAGATACAATCTTCAACTTTCTTTACAGTGAATTCTCTGTATTGGGATTTCATTGTACATAACACATGAAAGCCCATGAGCCCTGATGATATCTTTAACCGGAGCAGTATAAATAATGAACAAAATTGGGCCTACTACAGAGCCTTGGGGAACACCCAATTCTATACATGGCGCGTACATTCCCCTACCACGGTTACAGCGAAAATGGTCTAAAGAAATCAGCCCAAAGGCTTCAATCCCTGCACGGTCAATTAAACAGATTTTCCAGTTTCACCATGGAGTTGAAATCTAATCACCAAGACTATTAGTGTGAATGGACTTTGAGGTAATTCACACCATAGAGTTACCACCTCCATGTTCAAGCAAGCTGCTATCTAAATGTGTTACGTAACACACACACACACACACACACATACAGAGAGACTATGCACACAGCAATATATTGTCAGTACTGTGTGTACTACGGTACTGTATATAGAAGCCATGACAGACTGGCATAGTAAACAGCTATAAATAAAGCTATAGTTAAAAGCTGTCAAATCAGTCTTGCAGAGAGGGAAAGCAATTCCTCTAAAATGATGAAATTACTGCATCTTCAAACTGGATTAGTTGAACGTTAAGAAGGGCAAAGGAAATGGTGATTTCGTATTTAACCAAGTTATAGTCTGTTAATCTGAATATAAAGGAGCCCCTTGCAGTTGGAACAAATGATAATGACAGGGGATGCACTTAAAAACAGAATGTTTTATTTGATAATATTCTTAAGAAAATGTTAAAGTGACTTCTCCTTGGGAAGGCTATGTATGTGTGCAAAGTGTGACTTTGACATGTGTTCAACTTTTGCAGTAGGCCTAGAATTTATTACATCCTGATGCCCCCCCCCCCCCCCTTGAATACGGGCCTGACAATGTGCCGTTGGTTCTTAACATCGTGAGTTTAGAAATCAGACGGGAATTAATAATTTGACCATATACTTTAGCGCCGCTAGTACAAATTTTAAACAAGTCCTATCATTACCTTCTGTGGCTTTGTGTCCAAGTGTGCCGTAAAGTGTGCATCGGAACCTAAAAAATAACTTCCAGTTTGTCACCAGGCGCGGTTTTAAGGGGGGACTTTGGGGGCTCAAGCCCCCCCCCCCAAAAAAAAATTCAGAGGTTGTGTTATGCTATATTTGCGTGTACTGAGAAAAACAAAATTGCCCAATACACTTGTGCACATCTTGGTCCAGTGGATTAAGTTTGTCAAGGGAAACTGTCATCTCTGTCTCGAAATCACATATTAGGTTCACGATTTCATACAATGGAAGTTGTGTCATATAAGTAACATAAGTAACATCTATGATAGTATGTACGTACATGTAAATCAAGTTAACGGATTAATCATCTGTTGGAAGTTCAAAACGAGTCATTTCGTTGCTGATCTCGTCAAGCTATACTAGCAGTCCTTTTAAGTCAAATCTACAGGCCGAATTGTTATTCCCATTAATGTGAACAGGTCCAGTTGTTCGTATCTCTCAGTAACGTTTGCTACATTCTTCCAAATAAAAAAAATATATGCCTGTATATACGTTATATCTATGTCATGGTCAGGGGCGGTGCCACTCAGGGGGAAGGGAGACCTACTCTCCTGTAATTTGCAGGAAAAGAGAAAAAGAGTAGGAAAAGAAGACGTAAAGGAGAAGAAAAGAGGAAGGCGGGGTAGGCCTATATCTGATCCATATAGTTAATCCAGAGCTTCCGGTTTCTATCAGCCTTTAGATACGATTTTAGAACTGCACAAATGAAGGAAGGCAAATTTTCTTAATAGTTCGAGAATATTTCTGTGGACTCCACGCACGTATTTTTGCGTAAAACTTTCCCCGACTAGAAGGCAGTAATGTGTTCAAAAGGGGATTTCAGGAGGTTTGTTGATACATACCCTATGACAAAAAAGGCTCCTCTTTTACCTAACCAAAAATATTAAGAATGTTTTGAACCCGATGTGATCAGGTCCAAAAATATCCCAAAGACAACACCATTTTTGCATCTAAGCAACCTTCAAGTAACCAAAATTTCTCAAAAGGGGAGGGGGACCCCTCCCCTTAGACCTATCACCTATGGAACAGCCCTCTTTTACCCAACCAAAAATTGGAATTCACGAAGTTATGAACATTTTCCAGCCATATATATCAGTCAAAAAATAACCCAAAGACCCCACCATTTTGCATCTTAGCAACCTTAACTTAGCACAAATTTCCCAAAGGGAGGGGAACACCCTTCCCCTTAAACCTCTCCCCTAAGAAGGCCCTCTTTCCCCAACCAAAAATTAGAATTCACAAAGTTATGAATATTTTCCAGTCATATAGTCAAAAAATTACCCAAAGAACGCACCATTTTGCATCTTAGCAACATTAAATAAGCAAAAATTTCTCAGAGGAAGAGGACACCCCTCCCCTTAGACCCCTCCCCCACGACGGCGATCACTCAACCCATGTCCCCTATCAAAATAACATTGCGCCGTCCCTGGTTATGGTACAATTTTTATCATTGGTTTCAGGGTGCGTGGCCGATTTACATATTTGAAAGAAAATTTTATGACTCTTCCGTTTCAAGCCCCCAGGCTCCCCCCACCCCAAGTCTCGATCCCCCCACCCTAAGTCTCGATCCCCCCACCCCAAGTCTCGATCTAGAACCTAGCCTCACTGTTTGTCACTGCAACTTCTGTACTGTAATGTACCTCAACCATGTGTTCAAATTTCTCTTGAACTGCTTTCTTGTTACTCTTATGAAAAATCCACTACTACCGTACCTTCATAATAATGACAGTGAAAATCTTTCTAATGCATCTCCTGGCCGAGATTTCACCCGCATATTACCGTTAAAAATGTACGGTAAGATACGGCGGACACCGTGCACGTACGAACGTTCATTTCGTTGGTTGCCCGGGTCACTCTACCTCTATGTTGTGCATACTGGTACTTTGGCACGTTCCACTTTTCGCGAATGGGGGGTACGTAAAATACTGGAAAAATATTTTGCTCTTTTTTGCAATATATTTAGGAAACTTTGGACGAAAAAATTTGTAAGTAGTTTTTATAGAAGTAAGAAATTACGAGCAATATGAAGATAGGAATCATTTTAGTATGTAAGGTAGTACCAGGATAGGAGTAACAGGGAAAGAAGATTTTTTTTCGTGCACACAGCGCATAATACACCTTGAAAGAATGTGTACGATTTAAAATCTGATGGAGTGAATTTTGCGTCAGAAAAAAAGTTTCTCCACCAAATATACGAAGTTTTGGCTATTGATTCGACACAAAAGAATATTATTGTGGTTGAAATAAGTGCATACCTTATGTAGACATAACTGTATCACCAAAATTTACTTCTTTAGATCATGAAATTATGTCATGTTAATTTTAGTGATAACTTGACAAATATGAAATCTAGCAGCACCGAAAGTCGAGCCACGTGCGTGCCGTCTATTCATTTGGGTATGTGTTTATCGGGCAATCATATTTGTAAAGTTTCTAGGTCTTTCGCGCTACTTCTGGGCCTTAGTTTTGGAACGTTACCCGTCCACAGGCACTGGGTGCAAATATTTATGAGCTGTCTTTTGACGTTCATTTCTAAAGATAGGCCTATGTTGTTTCGTTATCTAGTATAGGGGCGGCTTGATGTTAGAAACACGCATCGCTGGGCTCGTTTCTGGTGAAAAGTGCGATTTAACAAAAGCTTGGTACGGAAAAAGACAAAAACAACTCCATTTCAACATACTATTTTTATAATACTTTTTTTTAAAATTTGATTCAGTAGAATTCGTGTAATTTTCTCAAAACGAAGAAATTTCATTCAAAGTGGAAGCCTGTGTGTAATTCTACGAAGCACCATGATACATTCTGTGCAAAATAATATAATGCAGGTGTATGCACACAGTGTCAACATGTGTGCGTATAGTGGTATGCACTGCATTGTCTGGCTAGTTGTAATCGCTACCTGTAACCAGGGAGTTGTTTCGTAACAACTTCCTGCCGTAACCTGCCCTGCTGTAACTGAGCAGGGATCATTTACACCGGGCCAGCCCAAGCGTAAAACTGCTCCCTCGAGCACGGACTGGAGTTGGAAAATTTCTGACCCTCGAATCTCCATATATTACTCGGGTCTGCCGTTTGCTGTAAACTGGTACGGCCGATGTACACGATATGACACATTGGTTCAAATCTATCATCCCTGATTCTGATTATTTGTCTTTTATTTTGTTTTTGTTTGAAGTATTTTATGGTCTATACTAGTAACAAATGCTGCTGTAAGGTCCAGAAGCACACGCGACTTACCATAATTGCGTAATAATAAAAAATAACTTCCAGTAAGAATCAACACCCTCTATACAGCGCTTCACCCAGAAGCATTTTAAGCTGTAAATAAAAGATACGATATGAGTAACCTTTAACCCTACACTACGTATTGGGAAAACCTCATCAGAAGCTCCATTGCATATGAAGCGGAAAATATGTTTTATTCAACTCTTTGATAAATCTATGTGGGCCGGATCAGAAAGTACCTGAAAAAGAAAACCCTAACTGGAAGATTCCTAAATTTTTAACAATGGTGGTTCTTCGTACAGGAGACCGTATATTAAGAAGACTTTTAAGCCTAGATAACTTGGGAGTATAGTTTAACTGGAATTATCATCCCTATAGAGAAACGGTAACTCCCAATATAGTCACAGGGCCTGTCGTCAACCTCATACCAAAGGTATTGGGAAGATGAAAGGCCCTCCTTCCTACACTACCAAGATGAAATAAACATTTGTTCATGTTAACTTTTAACTCAGAGGAAGACTCCAAAGTTTTGAAACACGAACAGCCTCATGGAGGGAACTGAAAATACCATGTAAAAGAATATATCGTCGGCATGTGGAAGGATTTTAATTTTATTACCAAACACATGGATACCTTTTATCAAATTATTTTCATTAATACTTAAAGTGAGTACTTCAGCACAGAGGAGGAAAATAAACCAGCTTAAAGGACGAAACTGGCGAAGTCAGTTTGAGTTTAAGTAATCATTATTAAATATTCTCCCCGTGTTCAGATTGAATAAAGAGTTCTAATACAATTTACAAAATTATCGCCAAAACCAGAAAAAAAAGTGGAGAGCAAATATAGTCCCCTTCTACCCTGTCAAAGGCCCTTTCAATATCTTTCATTTTTGCCACGGTAAAATGATCATTTAGGCTAAATGTAGTACAAAATGAATTTCCTCTCCTATGAAACGGTTTTTATAAAACCCGTTTGGTTAAGACTAAGAATACTAGGGAGGACGTGTTTCATCCGAGTAGCTGAATCTCTACCACATATTTTGTAGTCGGTTATAACACATCAATATTTTTCATAAATCAAGCTATGAAACATTTTAAATTGGAGCAATGTACATTGATGATATTTTGCTTGTCTTTTAGCGTGTTGTACTTCTAAGCGAAACAATATAGGCTATTCAGGTTGTTTTGTAAATTTATGTAAATCTTTAGCAGTATAGTTGAAAGCTGCTTTATTTGCTCCTCAACATTTGATGTTTTTATATTGTCTTGGGAGGTAAGGATAAGCCCCCCCCCCCCGAGAACATTCTTACTACAGGCCTGCTTTTAAGAATGAAATACAACACGTTTGCCTAAAGGTAAAGGTCAAAGTGAACCTGTAGTGGAGCTAGGCAGGTTCAATCATGGGGTGGGGGGTCGAGAATGGTTTTGTGGCCCTCGCTTTATAGTCAGCAGATACCCATTGCGTCTATTCTCTCTTTAAAGGAAATGGTCATTAATGGTTTGGGTGTATCTCAAGAAGAGTATTACGTAACATGAAATGACTATCCCAGGCCCTGCAAGGATGGAGAAAAAGCTTAATAAACAGCTGGCAGTTCATTTTAATCAGCCAGGCAGGTTTCCAGGTGAATACAAAAAATGACATTGTTGTCTTCTCTTTCTTGTCACGTTAGACCATCACGTAACATTATGAACAAACTTTACAATTTAAAAGTTTATCACAAACGTCTACTTCTAAATATTTTTACTAACAGAAAAGGATATTTATTGCGGTATCAGTCAAAAAATGTGCATTGTTACAGCATCCAC
Organism: Holothuria leucospilota; assembly: GCA_029531755.1. NCBI lineage: Eukaryota > Metazoa > Echinodermata > Holothuroidea > Aspidochirotida > Holothuriidae > Holothuria > Holothuria leucospilota. The sequence goes on from CM055967.1 coordinate 53,414,616, forward strand.
GTTTATATATACGTAGATCTGCCACTTCCATGCCGGAATTTTTAAATACGTCTTTCTGGGAATGGCTCTGGGTGTGCAAGTGGCAACTCAGACTACCTCAATGAAAGTAACAGATTTTTCAGAAATTGCAGAAATATAAAGGAACTTACCCTTGACAGATTCAGATCACGAACGGGTTGAAAATGTTAATGTGCAAGTGAAACTAGTACATATTAACTAAATAATTTTTCAGTATACAATTTGCTGCCAGTGTATGAGGAATGCGATTGCAAGTTTCGCCGTATTGAATTCGGAAAAAGTCTTGTATCCAATATGGTAATTGGAATCCTAAACAAAAAGGACATTGTGATTTGTTAAAGTACATGCGTAAGCACTTCTCAGTCACCCAATGACAGTGCAGTTCTCATGTCGTGGCCGTATACGTAACCCACATGTCCGATAGTGTTGACTGCATTTAATGTAAGCGACAGAAATTTCCGCTTGGTTGCACCGAACGGCATGCATTTATGATATCACGCACTTGTTACCCTTAAGCTTGAAGTTCAGTCAACGATAGACACTGACAAACTGATGTGAAACGTTTGCACTTCAAAGTTAGTCGTGAGTGGATCCTACAAGATGTGGTTTCATCAGGGACCCAGAATTGACCTCCCCGGTACGTAGCACCAAAAAGTTCAACACATGCATAGGCCTGAAGTTTCAATGTAGCTGCGGGACACGTAAGATATTAGAATTCCCCATGGAATTAGACAACTTCCACGAAACTTTAATTTGGCATTAAATAGGTGTGGTACTAATACCAAAATTGTTGAAATATGCTTGACCAGGGAGCTAGTCTTGACTTCCAATGAGAGTGAAATAGAATAATTCCAGTAATAACAAGACTGGCCCAGACATTTTGTCCGTTATTTTGAGCCATTTGAGTATCAAACGTATTTTTTCGCAAATTGGGATCCTTTTGTCCTGGAGTACACTAGGAGTAGACCTAGCTCTCATAATGTAGGTAAAGAAGATAGCAGCGCAGATCTGGAACTAAGTAAGCAACCGGGTAACTATTCAGCCTGGTTCAAATCGTGAAAGTAGAAGTACAGAAAATGCCATGTTCTTATCCAAAGCGGTCTAAAAATGTGAGACCTACCATCAAACTCTTTTAAGTTTAACGACAAATTGTGGAAAACCCTTCAGTTTTGATTGTGAAAGATGTCCAGGAGTATAAAAGAAATAGTACCAAGTTACAAAGACTATAAAACTGCTGAAAAGGAATGAACGTAATCAAACATAACACCAATCTACAATACTTTGACATTAAATAAGAAGAATACTAGCTCATTGAGTTGACTTACAATGAGAGTAAAACAGAATAATTGCACTAATAACAAGACTATTCCAGACATTTTGTCCCTTATTTCGAGTCATTTGAGTATCAAACGTATTTGTTGGCTAATTGGGGGCCTTTTGTCCTAGAGTACACTAGCTCTCTCAATGTAGGTAAAGAAGATAGCAGTGCAGATCTGGAACTAAGGAAGGAACCGGGTAACTATTCAGCATGGTTTAAATCGTGAAAGTAGAAGTACAGAAAATGCCATTTTCTTATCCAAAGGGGTCTAAAATTTGGTGGCCTACCACCAAACTCCTTTGTGGAATTTCTCCAGATTTTGTTACAACCCTTCAGTTTTGATTGTGTAAGATGTGCGGGAGTATAAAAGAAATAGTACCAAGTTGCAAAGGCTGTGAAACTGCAGAAAAGGAATAGACGTAATCAAACATAACACCAACCTACAAATACCACCTGTTTGTAAATTAGATGGAGTAAGAACGACAGAGGTGACCTCACTACTCCATTCCTTTGGTGACCAGTGCTGTGTTTAATGCGGAGGAAACTCATAGGCAGTCATTTTGTTTTAGGTTTATTACTAATGTAGTGACATTCAGGCAATTTGCCACCCCAGTTGAAAAGACATTTTGTGCCAAATAAAAAGGTCATGGGGAAAAGAATTCACACCATGACATGATTGTGTCTCAATCAGAAAATTTGCAGGTCAATAACCTTTGTAGAGGTATCTTGCCATATGGCAATTTATTTTATTCTGGGGTCCATGTTTTACACTTTTTAGCCACTGGGACTTCATCAAACCTTCTCAGCTATATAGATTCAGAAGTATGTATTCTAGTTTAAACTAAAAATAATGTTCCATGAATTTGAAATAATTATCCTAATTTCCTGTATGCTGAGACCTTTCACCATCCTAATTCTGACAAACATGGATAGTAATAAAAAATAAACAGGTCTCACAAGTTGTAAACATATATCACATCCAGGTCAATAGCCTATCTTAATCAATCTAAATATCAGCAATATTGTTTTCACCCTTGTTAAAATATCCAGCAGTAGACCTTCATAAACTTTGTTCAAGAACCCAAAATAATAATCACAACGACAAACAGTTTGATTAAGGCAACGAATATAAAAACAATCGCCTGGTCGCCTTTATACCCTCCTCCACAGATTGCAGTCATATGTCCTCATATGACTATTCTACTTAGTACTATATTTGAAACTTTTCAAGCAACCCATTTTAAACTCATAAAGCTATGTGTGAAAGGAAAACGTAAAGGATGAAAGTACTTTGGCAATTTCTGTGAGGTAATTGCTGTTCGATTTTGCAACAAACTTAGAAGCTTAAATTACGTCAAGCTTATATTATGTCATGTACTTACTCAGATCTAGATTTTATGTAGAGCTTGGAACACCCTTGTGAAAACTTACAGCATAAGGCTCTTTTAAAAGTTGAAGAGGTAAGCATGTGTAAAGTAAACGTTTTTTGGCTCTTAAGAGTGAGAGGCTCCAAAACTGCAGTTAACTTAGCTTTAATTAAGCCTAACTGATACCTTTTTGCTTAATGTTTAACACGACGAATTCAGTCGTCTTCAAACACGGTACATTAAAGAAAATTGAAACGAACATTTCAAATGTATCGAAGGTACAATAAACTAGAAAGTCAGCCTGTTACTGTTCAGGAAATACCAGAAAAACTTTGACCACGCAGTAACAGGAAACAAAGACAAACAACACAAACATTAAACATAAAATGTACGTCCCCGAAATAAGCTTTGTTGAATAATCCTATTTGCAGTTACATTCTTGCTACTAATTTAAATGCACAAACATTGCATGTCTTATCTCTTTTAAAGCGTGCTCACAAGACACAACAGTCGTCTATGTTTGCCCACCTATAAGTGTCTATCGGTAACTTTACTTACAGCCACTAGCGATTTTAGTGAGCACTTAAATTATTCTTCCCGTTATTAGGACACAGCACGTATATTGGAACTAGAGTAAGACTAGATAAAAGATACTTTGCAATACAGAAAAATTTTTGTTCCTAATTGATTCCTAATTCACGTTCCTATTGATGGCAACCTTATTGTCTTAGTCAGCTTTATTGATTCTACCATTTCGTTTCAAAACAAAGGAAGGGAGAGATAGAATATCTACGTCAATCTCTTACTGTCTAATCTCAAAGCAAAGCTTTTGTACCTTAATTTAGCTAAACGTATACACAAATAACGTGGGGAGTGGTATTATATGAGGAAAGTTTGGCATCCCGTGTAAGTTGCGTGGCTCTGCGAATCATGTTTTATTCATGGTCCTAATAAAGTGGGAATGATAGGAGCATAGGTCATAACGATAATACCAGCAAAAGTTCAACATGTCAAATTGTCAGAGACAACTGAGGAATCTTTGACACTTACTGAAATCAAGTGGCTTAGCCTTGATGAAAACGTCTTTTTACGCCAGACGTTTGTGTAACGAACAATAACTGACATTTTAAAAGTCAAACCTTTCGCTATATATGGAATAACCAACTGATAAAATAAGATGACAATCTTTTTAAGTTCCCTATTCTACAATATTAAAGGACTTATTACCTCACAGAAGATGAAACGGTCTCATAATATAAGGAAAAAGTTGGAATTATAACCAAACATGCAACAAACCATACCTGCTGGTTGTCAAGAAAGAAAGATCGTTCTAAAGATTCACAATGGAGCTTTTAAAACTTATGTCTCAGATATTGTGCTTCTCTTGGAAGTTTCTTTTACACGTTTCCTCTTTACTCAAAGATACTATGTCCTTGTCGGAATCAGATTGCTGTTCTCAACATTCATATTTTAGAATTAGAGCTTGATTGGCTATTTTAATTGATAAGTGTAAGTAACACTATAAGTAAAGATAAGTATAAATGATGAAAAAGCAGAAAAACACAGTGATCCCCTATACAATACCAACAGTTTTATTCTATCCAAATTTCGAACAACTTCGTCCTTCTACAGATGAAATTAAGGGTTGAATTAAACACTAAAATACAACTGTAAACTAATCTTAAAGTACTGAAGATTTGAGGGGAACGCACTGACTTTGTTAGGGGAGTCGGCTATGTTCGTGCCAAGGGATGTCATCAATTCAGTCTCCCTGAGTGGTCTTAATGCAGGGGATTTGAAGTTGCCTTTCTATTGTGACGAACTGTAGGTTGCAAAGATTGTGACCGAGAGAATTGAAATGTCTGACAACGGGAAAGCCGAGCCGGTTTAAGTTGATGCTTCTTTGTGGTTATTAAAGGCCTTGTCAGTTTGACCAGCGAGTTATTTTCCAAACCTCTAAATTAAGGGATGGATAACGTAAGCACTGTCGCAATTGAAGCAGGGAGTTGTTATCTGGATAACAACTCCCTGATTAAAGGACCGGGATAAAGAGGTTTGCCTTTAACAAAGAGTGATTTGCTACGAGTCATGTAATTACATACCTGACATCTGCTCTTGTCTTCCCGCAAGGAGTGTTACCTATAAGTTGGTGGTTTGGGTTGGATAAATTTCTTCTACCAAACATACTTCATAGATTAGGTCGTTGGCGTCCAGCTACTACCATTTGGGATTGGAAAAGTAACCTAAGGTCTTAGTCTGACATAAGTAAATCCCAGTCACGTTTGATATTTTTGCAGCTAATACCACCTCCCTGGTTCATGGAGGTAGTTGAAAAGAACGCTCACTGGAGTATAAGAAAAGCTGCGCTGCAACCTTGAAAGACAGGTAGTATGAAAGGACGGAAAACTATATAAGAAATAATACAAACAGAATCGGACGAGGTCGAAAGCTTTTCTCAAATGGCGTTTCTGTCACAGTAATTTATATCAGGATCGTTTTAAAAGCTCTGGATGTTACAACTTGGTCAAAATGTAATTACTATTGTAGTCTGTGTCAGTTACTCATTTTTAGTCTAAAGATGACTGGAAGTAGGTAGGAGAAAAGCTAAAAAACTGCATCATACAAACATTTAATAAAGTATGTGTACATTTTTTGTTATATGTGTTACTTTCCTTTTTTACAATTAGGTGGCAGACATTTGCTACGTGTTTGTTATTTTATCCGAAATAGATAGGAGGACATTGCACTTTATTATGTATATCCAGGTAAATGGACTGGAGTTTGGAATCGACATGCATTGAAGGGTCAATATTTAAGAATAATTTCTATACACAATAATAATTCTATACACTGGAAGATTTCAAAAGAAGTTAAGTGTTAAGCAGAGTAGTTGCAAGCTTCTACAAATTAACCCGAGAGAAAGAGAATCCCTATGGTTATGGTTATAGTGACAATTTCCTTTGTCATTATATGGTACTAAGCGTTAGTTTCATACCTTCTGCGACACTAAATATAATATTATCTTATTCTCAATTTTTTGTCATACAGAACCGTACTTCATTACCTTTTATTAACAATAAATTGCTCCAAAGTACACCTCACCTTACACGTTTATCATATCGCCAAATTTATGAACTTTTCAAATGGCTGATAAAGCGTGGCATCGGTTCGACGTTGGTAAAGAGCAATACAAGATAAAACACTCTAATTTTTAAACAAACCGAGTGAAACCAAAAAGTTCAAGCACGTCAACTTTGATAACACGTTTCCGTTTCTATGAATTTATCGGCTAAAGATAAGATATAGAAGGGTAAAGGATTTAAAACGACAATTCCTGCAATCTTACTTCAGTTTACATGGGAATATTGTGTTTATATTGCAACAACGTGGCATGGACAGAAAATAGCTTCAATCATTCATTCTAACGATATTGTGAACAGTGAACAATATCCATCTTAAACAACGTTTGAATTTAAAATTCACCAAAGGCACTGCTTGCCTAAGGCGTATAACACTGAATTTACTGTCAGCAGATACTTAGCCGGCTATGTGAACACATTACTAGAAGAAACATCCACAGGATACATATTTAATGACATATGGTACACACGACGTAAATACGTCAGCCAGACAAACATCATTCCCGGTTAGAGTTCAAATAAATTCTTGCAAAATGGAAGGCTTGTATGTTTTGCTATTAAAAGGGGTTTATTGAGTTGGTTCACGAAATTTATGAATTTTGTCACACCTTTTATTCACATCTTGATGGTAAATGGTCAAACGTAGAGATTTTTCACACCTGACACTCAACTGAAACGACAAGAAGAAGTGGTACATATGCAATAAGGCTTATTAGAAGCATTGTTTGAGTCCCTTCAAACTCGTCACAAAATAATCGATAACAGCTCAATGAGCCCTCTAAGCTTAATTGTCCTCTTTACACATACCGATTCATTGTTGGAAAAATTAATTCTATTTTGGATCCTTCTGTCATTTCGTCTTTTCTGTTCCATACTTCTACCTATTAAAATTGACTAGTTGTAGACAGAAGCAAAGGTCCAACTCTTAGTGTACTTAAGGTCGTTAAAACTCTTTTCTGATGTCTTTCGTTTTCCTTCTTCATCTTTTTTTGACCGACTCATGGTTGGAATGTAAAAAACTCAACGGTTCCCAGACAACTCCCACCTGGAAAATTTCCACCCGGATAATCCCCCCGGACAATTCCCACCGGGACAATTGCCAACCCGGAAAATTTCCATTCCGGACAACCCCGATCCGGCAATTATCAACCCGGACAATCCCTGTTCCGGATATTTCCCACCCGACAGTTTTCAAAGTAAGATGTGGAGCGGCAAACTGGGAATGAGAAGATACAGGTCAACTCAATTCTTGAGTAGGCCAAGAAGGAGGCGCGGACCCAGGAATTTTCGACGGGCTTGGGCCACGATGGGGAAGCTTTGATGGTGAAGAGCAAATTTGCACGCATGGGGTGCGGGACGGAGCCCCGGTGGGGGAGAGTGGGGAACTCTCGCAACCTCTCGCAATATTTCACAGGCCTATTTTAATAGGAAAAATGGCTCCAGTTCCTCCCTTAAAAGAAGGGTTTAAGCTCAGATCAAGCTTTGATATATTAGAGGGGTACTTATTCTAAGCAATATGGTCAAATTTTCATTGTAATCCGATGTGTGGTTCTCAAGATATCAGCAGATAAAGTTGTCACATTTTCAACACAAAGTGAACGTGAAGCAAGCACATATGATGTCATACCCTCTCATTAATGAGCAGTCTTTTGTTTTTCTTTAAATTTTGTCACCAATTTTCTCCTCAACAATCGAATGTTACAGCCACTTGATTGCATGAGAGGCATGGGAAAATTACAAACTTCACATTCCCCATAGGGAGGTCCTATCCCCATTAATTGTAAGGTCAACACAGCAACCGAATAAACAAAGGAAACAAAGCATTCCTTATCAATGTGAGGAAGTGATATCAGGGAGCTGCCTACTAATATAACTTCCACTTGTCTCTGGGTCACAAACGTTGTAACTTCTTTTGCTAATATCTCGAGTAATTCAAGTCCAATTTAAATAAAAGTTGCACCAAAATGCATAGATTTATTCTCTTTCACACACAAAAAGTAAACACTCCTTTAAAGATATTTTATGTCATTTCTGTCTGCATAAAATGCGATGTTAATGGCCTAGTACAGGTTATAACAACCCCACTAGTGAATCTTGATATACTATCATTCCGTCAAGTGAACTCTGTTAACATGTACTTCAATTTTACCAATCAAAGGACTAGCTTCCTCTTTAGCAGTGTGCACTGGGGTAGGGTGATTAATTCACACCTATTATTTTCTTCGTGTCACGCTCCTTGGAGGACGGACATTTCGAATTCTTTAAACAATAGCGTAGTGAGAGAGATGCTGGTTACCACGCCCATGCGTAGGATTTTTCAAGAGAGGGTTCGAATAGACCTCGACAGAGGACGTCACGTTTTGTTTACGTGGCCATTATAAGGGCATTCATGGAACAAACACGTTTTGTACAATACCGCATCACTGCACTACACTGCAGTTGTACACTGCCCCGCATGCACGGTATATTTTACACGCACATGCGGCGCCACTGTCTGACTTCAATTGTATTACCATTTGAATACGTAAGTACATCTGCTCCTCGCTTATTCCGGACCTCAACATGGCTGCCTTTTTCTTTGCCATAACAAAGAAAATTAGCATTGGTGAAATGGGTCTACAGGTATCATTGAGTCCCCATCTGCAGGGGAATAACAAAGTGTTGGCCATTGGCTGGTCTCACAGAGAATGTCATAAACTTATCTCAGATAGTTTCACCGGCAAAATGTGCATATGCGGGGGGATGCAGGTGAAAACTCTTGCTCGCCCTAGTGGCACAACCTCCAGAGTCGTAGGAAGCAGGTCCTTTTAGAGGTTGTTTTTCAGCTGAGATGTGGGGGTTACTGGTTTAAAACAAAACAGAAATTCATGAAAATATCTCGGCGGAGAGCACCAGTTAGCGCGTAACATACCGGTCTTCAAGTTGCAAAATGGCACTTCTCATAGGTTGTTTTTCCATCTAAAATTCATTTCTTATTTGGGGATCTCATGTCTAAGAGATTTACACTCAAGGTTTAAAAGTTACTGGTAGAAAGTAATCGGAAGGTGTTGATCCATTGTGGGCTTTTCAATTGGAGCGTTTTCTGTAGGGCATGGGGTTCATGGACTATATGATGGTCTCTTGCTGAATCTCATGGGTGATGCCTCCATGGGGGTCATGGAGTGGCTCTGGGTTGAGGAATATTTTTTCTTCGTTCCGTCAATGTATTAACTTACAGGATCTACCAATAATGGGAGCGCGCGAAGCGCGTAAAAGATAATGCTGATAATGTTGATAATGCAAAGATAATGATTTGTGCAAAGAATGTATACCAAGAAATCTTATACTTTAATTCTTGTACATTATGTTAAGGATGTTATCGTTCTCTTGAACGTTCTATCGTTCTCTTGTTGGTACATGTTGCCCTTTTAATACCCGGCGTCCAAGGGGTTTGAAGATGTACCTCTTCAAAAATTTTTTACAGAGAATGTTTCCTTGTATCTTATTGCCCTTAAATACAAGGTGTAAATCATGACGATGGCAGGAAAAACGCGCCAAAATTTCAGTACTTCAGTTGCAGCCACACTCTCCACAGAGACTTTCAATTTCCAAGTATAATATATGTACCAAAAAGGCAATGCTGAATTTATCCTATTAATCTTCCGATGTTCATGATTCCAAAAGTACAACCTGTGTTCCTCCTTAACCATGCATAAACCTTAAAACAATCGGCATAAATTTGATACCCTTTTCCGCTGAATGATGCTAATACGTTATAGACGGTATTGGTTATATACGTTGTAAATTTTCTCCTATCGTACATCGGTCGCCAGTATGCAGGGCCGTCGCGACTGGACTGAGGGGTGTCTCATCCCCCAAGTTCGTCAGAGTGAAGATAGTCGGAAAACCTGAAAAACAAGTTGGAATTTCTGATATCTCAGTCTAGCACATTTTTTCGACTAAGCCTGTGTCAACTTTTTATATATTTTGCAAATACATCAAGTGAGAATAATACCAAGCGTAATTTTCCTCACGTCAAATTGAATCAAAACTGTCCTTTGCTATGGAATACTTATGTATGTATGTATGTATGTATGTATGTATGTATGTATGTATGTATGTATGTATGTATGTATGTATGTATGTATGTATGTATGTATGTACGTATGTATGAGTCGACAAATGCCGCCAACCGGGGACGAAAATGTGAATACACACCTGACAACCGGGGACACACCTGTAATTGGGGACCGTCCCCGTTTAAAACAGTGGCTTTAAATGGCTTCTTTGTGCTATATGATGCAGCAATGAAGATGTCTATTGATTCCAGAGAAATATAGGAACAGTCCCCATTTAGGTAGTGTTGTGGTACGTCCTCGTTTGCAGGTATACGTGTGTATCCTGTTACGTCCACGGTTACCTGTGGAAAACCGTATACACACTTACAAAAAGATAGATATATGTTGATTGAAAACATTTTGAGCGCCCTCGTTTTTTGCTGTTGCAAAGCACATCTTTTTCTATCAGTATACATGCTACAAGCTTTTTCTGTGGACGTCCACGGTTGAATGGTAACAAAAAGGGGTCCCCGTTTGGCAGCATTTACAAGTATGTGTGTATGTATGTATGTATGTATGTATGTATGTATGTATGTATGTATGTATGTATGTATGTATGTGTGTGTATGTATTTATGTATGTATGTATGTATGCATGCATGCATGCATGCATGTCTGTCTGTCTGTCTGTCTGTCTGTATGCATGCATGCATGCATGCATGCATGAATGTATATATGTATGTATGTACGTACGTACGTACGTATGTATGTACGTATGTATGTATGTATGTATGTGATGAATCTATTGTAATCATTTTCTATCAAAAATGTTTCTCAAACATCAGACATTTTGCAAATCCTTTGCGCTTGAAACCTTACTACACTTTTGTTCTTATTATCAGTATCTTCTTATACCGACTCCGGAGAAGCACAACAACAAAAGTTAAACCTTGTTTAAAAATTACCAGGTAAAAAACTGGCTTTTTGAGTGGCACAGTGGCGCCGGCACTAGAAGGTATGGGGGGGGGCACGTGCCGCCATAGATTTTCGAAAATTTTAAAATGAGCCACAAAGGCGTTTAAGCTACAGATTTCTGTAGGGTGAGGTGTGTTTTTGACTGAATGATAAATCCATTCTAGCCTTTTTTTTTATTATTTCAGGTCGTTCTCAAACTATCAAAATTCTCGCAAATCTTTCACCAGAGTATCAAAATTTTTGGGCGCTCCGCGCGCGTAAGCCTCACCCCATGGCGGTGTTTTTATCAATACCGTCATAAATGTATTCGCATTATTCATCGGTGAGGCTTTTACAATAACGCTGATGGTTCGTGTGCAGGAGTCATTATAGAGGAGCACAGCACTGCAAGAATTGGAAGAAGTGGAAATCAGGGGAAGACTTATTTTATGAAAACTGTAAGCTTAAACGATTAAGCCTACAAGGCAGAAGACTCGTCCTCTTATTTGTGAATGTGTTTTGTGAGGAATTTGAAGTGTCTCAGTGCAAAGTCTGCCCACAACTTTTGCTATGAAAATGTTTTTTAAACGCAAAATTCCGGCGTGCTTCGCGGGCATTCGTCACAATACACACTCCATATCTTATAGCCATCATTGGTGCAACATTACAATATTTTGACCAAAGCACTTTAACGACAAAAGTACATCTTCGACCTTTGCAGTGACTCCGCATCCGAAGAGAATCGTAGAGTAATTCAGTGTCATGAGTAGCAAAACGGTAACATTCGTATCATGTATTTGTAGTTAAGCAATTTTTATAACGAGAGCCATTCCAAGAGAAAATATCACAAAATGATTATAATTTTTAAGCATGTAATTAATTGTAAGCTTTGACAAAGATACCTGCATTTTACATATCAGCTACCTTACTTTAAAAAAGAATTTTTCAAGGGGAAGAGTGGTTACCCTTTCCACTAAGACAGCACACCTTTCCTTTACAGTCACTCAAAAGTAAGAGGTCACTTAACTGTGAAGATTTTCCAATATGTGATCAGCTCGAAAATTTCTCAATGTGTAGCAAAATTTTGCGTCTAAGCCATCTTAAAGATAAACAAAAACTTCTCAAAGGGGGAAGCCTCAAACCTCTCCCAGGACATCACATGCACAAGGTTACAAAAGAGGGGTTCAAAATTATAACCCCCCGCGAATGTGCGGACCAATTTAAAATGTCTCTTGGGCAATGGCGTGCCCAGGGTTGTATTTATGGGGAGGGGGCAAAATATGGCCAGACACTATCTAAGCGGAGCGCCACCATGTGTTGGCGCGGTGCGTACCATGAAAATTTTGACAAAAAGTGCCTCCCAGATTCCAGGAAATGGCTTTTTCTGGGTATTTTAAGTTGTAAGTCTAAATTACCCTGCATGATTGTCACACCTTGAAATCTGGGTCAAAGTGGAGAAAGCTGTGTCAAGTTGACACATGTGGCAAACCAGGGCAAAGTGTGGCGAACAAGGCCAGTGAACGAACTCGAACTATTGAATTTACTTTACTCAGCACCACATTTCTCCACACATCTCCACACTTTGCCTACTTTAACTCCCATTGTGCGTGCCATTTACAGGACGATAGAGACCCTCTGTCATGACCCATCAGTACGTGACTGTTTCCCTGAACTCCCCCCCCCCCCCATCACAGCATTTAGAATTGAAAAGAACATATCTAAGTACTTGGTCCGTGCCTCCCAACCCAACCTCCCATCCTATTGTAGGCCCAACAGCAACCGGTTTAACATTCACCAGCGTTTTACCTATACTTCAGCCAATGTCGTTTAAGTTCTCGTATGTAAACGCTGTAATATACTGTATTAGGGAGAAACAAAACGTCTCGCTGACATAGTCACTGAACACCGGAGGTCAATCAAACAGAACCTCCCAGGGTTTCCTGTAGCCACACACTTCAATCCCCCGTCAGCATGCTCGATCCGTGACATGATGGTTTTGGGGGCCATCTAGTGTCGAGGTTCCGATCATGATCGCTTCGCTGCCGAAAACCGTCTCATCATGAAACTTGGACCCTTGTCCCCACATGGTCTGAACTTTAAACTTGAACTTTTATAAATCAACAATTCCTGCATTGATGCTACTTGTGTAACCACTTTACACTGTTTGTTTTCCTAGCCGAGTTACCCGTGCCCAATTTTATTGTGTTTTTTTTTCTTTTTTGTACATTTGGCCGTGTCAACAATCAGTTGCATTTTTGCCACCTGATGAAGGGTTTCAACCCGAAACGTCGTGGACTTTTTCACTAACCTTAAGCACTATTTACTACTCCTTTTTTGACCTACTTAATTCATAAGTGCTACGCAGTACTTCGACCTTATATATATATATATATATATATATATATATATATATATATATATACTATATAATATATATATATATATATATATATATATATATATATATATAACAGTTTCTTATTTTTCCTCTTTTCTCTCGATCCCCATTTTCTCCTCTTTTCTCTCCCTTCTTTTTCTTTTCTCTTTTTATTTGTTCTCCCCCTTTTTCGCATTTTTCAATGGCAGCCACGGCCCGCTGGCCCCCCTGGACACGCAACTGTTCTTAGGCGTATCAGGGGTGGGCTAATAGCATCTGAGCACAACACCTTCCGAAAAACAGAGATACATTTTTAAACATCTATAGGGTCTCCCATCAGAATGGGATATTTCAATCTAATTTGTAGCATGATGTGGAAGGTCGAAGGTATATACGTATTTTCCGTTATACATGTTTCAGAAATTTTTACCGAGCGCTTGGCGCGAATCCATTATCGGTATACATGGTCATTGTTAATACACTTACGAGCATTCTGAAACGCGCTTGTTAGTCCTTCAACCCTTTTTCTATACGTATCAGGGAGTTCTATTATCACCTCCATGCACCTATACTCTCCATCAAGCCCATCCCCCATTGCTGGAAGCTGTTCGTCTAGATTTTCGTTCAAAATTAGTACAGGGTAAAATACGATGGATGTAAAGTGTTTGGCGTCATACTCTAGATTATCATTTAGGATGTCCGGTAATACGCATTATGTCATTGGGTTTGTTGAAAACATAAACTCTTTCACCAAACCAAAAACTAGAATTCACTTAATTATGGGCATTTTCCAGCCGTATATGATCAGTTCCAAAAATATCCCAAAGATAGCACCATTTTGCATCTTAGCAACCTTAAAATAATAAAAACGTCTCAAAGAGATAGAGACACTCCCTCCCCTTACACCCCTCCCCATATTGGGCCTCCTAGAAGCTCTACATCAATTGTATAAAACGGGGCCCTATGTGGCTATCTCCCAGCCTTAGATACCCTTTTATAATGCACAATGAAGCAAAGGAAAATTTTCAAACTAGTCCACAAATGTCTCTGTAGACTTCACGAACGTATTTTTGCGTAAAACTTTATTCGAACAGAAGGCAGTAAAGTAGCCAAAATGGGGACTTCAGGACCTCCTGGAAGCTCTCGATCAATTATATAAAATTCAGACGAACAGCTTCTAGCAATGGGGAATGGGAGGGAGGGAGAGTATAGGTACAGGGACGTGATATTAGACCTCCCTGATAGGTATAGCGAAAAGGGGGTGACGGACTAATGTAACAAGCGCGTTTCAGAATGCTTATTCCTCGTAAGTGTATTAACAATCACCATCTGTACCGATAACGACTGCGCGCAAAGCGTTAGGTAAAAACTTTTGAAAAATGTATACCAGCAAATACGTATACAGCCTTCCCCATCATGCTACAAATTAGATTGAAAGATTTCATATCGATGCGAGGCCCCTACAGAGTTTGAAGATGTACTTTTGTTTTTCGGAAAAGTGTATTAAGGTGCATGTATTATTACCTTAATAATGGTCATGAGGTGGAGTGCAAACCGTGACAAATGCCCGCGAAGGGCGCTGAAATTTATTTTTCATTAAATAAGATTTTCATGACAAAACCTGCACATGTGCTCTGCATCGAGACACTTTCAATTCCCCAACAAACCTATTTTCCAATCACAAAGCCAGTCTTTTACCTGTGAATTCGTTCACAGCTTTCAACTTTTGCTTCCGTGTTTCTCGGGAGTTTCCTCTCAAAACTAACAAATTTTCTTTCAATATTACTAAAGCTAATTTTATAACATTTCACTCATCACAGCGTAAAACTGACAACGTTGACTTGTTTATTGATAGTAAAAAATTTTGTCCCCCTCCCCTTTAAAAATGTTTGAAAAATTAGGTATCTTTACATGCAATCTGGTGCCACATATGCTACCTTTGAAGTAAATTTTGTGTTAAAAAATTCATGTATGTTAGGTACTAAAACAAAACGGCATCAGTGAGGGGGACATGGCCCAATGGCCCTAAATAAACCACTGATAATCATACTATAACTTTAACCATTAAAAAACACACTGGTTAATTAATACCGAATATGTAGGTGCTGGAGTATTTCAAATCAGAACTTCATTTTAATTACAAAGGAAGTTTTTAAACTACTGGTATTGGTTACCTTTAGCCACATCGGTGCATTATTATTATTTCAGTAGGTGCCCGAAAAATTCTAAGCATATTGCCCAAATTTTCACAAAAGTATTTGATTGGGGGCAGGAGCCCCCAGCCCTCGGTCTCCTATGCCTATGCATTGTCATACTATGTTCCAAGATTTTAAAAGTTATACGAATCCGGTACAAAGTTAGTTGCTTTGTTCCCCCCCTTACATCATTAAATCTTCACATGATTCATTAATTCATTCTCAACTATCCTTCTGTAACATAATTTGGGAAACACTTACTCATCCTTCTTAAATGGTTTACATTTTTGCAAAAAAGGGCTGTTCGTATTTTCGATGTACACAAAATTCGTATTGCAGTCTTCATGTATAAGTGTGTAAAGGGCCTCTTACCAATAACTATTGTTAACCATCTTAATTACAATAATGAATTCCACTCCTGTTATACTAGGTCATCTCTGAATTTTCGTCTAAATCTTTCATGCAATGATATTTCCTATCGACTTTATCTTAACAGTGGTGTAAAACTTTTGAATAGTCTAGATAATGACATTAAAGCCGCAAAGAATACGTTCTCTTTTAAAAGAAAGTTCAAGGATCATCTACTGAATCACTATAATTGCTTCTAAGTTCCTTACTGCTTCTGTTGTACTTGCTTCCTTGTGATATGTTCTGTAATTATGTTGTCTATATTTATGTTAATTTGTCTGTTACGGGGACTGCTTCTACAAGCTTCTGCTTTTTCAGTCCTCCTCCACCTTCTTTTTGCAATTCTATTGTATGATTGTTATGATTAGTGGTGTGGAAATATAAACTGGAATATTGTGCAAGAAAGATATTAGGCCTAAAAATGAAAACAATATTGAGGTAAGGTTTGGCCCTGGATCTGGTTATTCAGAGGGATCTATGTTTCCTCTGGAAACCAACAAATGTCGGACTGAGTGGAAAGTATCTCATCCAATGTGTTCTTCGGATCCAGTTCATAGCAAAAGGAAGATCGTAACATCTCAGTTTCTTGTCTTCCTCGTCCTTGTCATCAAGATCATCATCGACGAGTCCTGCCATCTCTTCCCTCCAATTAAGCCCCTTTTCTTCTGTTGTGCCTGAAGAAATCATATTTTTGAGACAGTTTGTTTAAAAAGCAGCATTATTCGTTACATTCACTACTTAAGCTATCATGCACAACACATTTTAATAAAGCCTATTTGCAGCACTTAAAATGATTATTTAACAATAAGCAATACATGTAATAATCATTAGACCGGCTGTGATACGTTATGGTATAGGCGTGCTAGGCAATGGTCTGGAGCGTCGGCTTCTTTAGTTCAGACAAACAATCCTCGGGCAGATTTTGGTAAAAAGTCGAGCAATTTTCTCGAATTACTCATCTTAAGAGAACTTATGTCGTCATGGTGAGCCCATGTTGGAAGCATATTTTCCTGCGATACCTAACCACTCACTGTTTGGAAACAATCAATGCATACTAATGCAAATTTAAACATCAAATACAATTCTTCGTGTAACTTAGGAAAGAGGGCGCTTCATTTACCAATTCATGGAGGATGACCCGCCCATAATGTCGGCATGATCTTTTCGTGTCACATCTACGAGAAGGGTAGGGAATCCCCAGATAAGCTAATACTAATCGTCTTCATTTTTGTGCTATTTCATGTTTTTTTCTCAGCATGTTGTTCCGTATTCCCATAATTTTTAATCAACATTAATGAGTAAATTAAACGAACAAGGAAGAGAAATGGCGTGTAACAGGAGTTCATAGCGGCAAGCCAATTATTATTTTCCTCGTTAGAAACTGAGTCGTAAAACCACATCTAACTCTAACTCCAATGACTTACACACTAATTTTGGTCTGTTTCGTGGCATCTGGACCCCGGTAGAAGTTTTCAACCTGCACATGCTACCCCACTTATGAAAGCTTAAGAGTGGGCCTTTTACAGTGATATCAAATTTGTGTACCTTGACCATGAACATTTTGAGCTAGGACAGCTCGATGATGATGATGATGATGGTGGTGATGGTGATGGTGGTGGTGATGGTGATGGTGATGGTGATGGTGATGGTGATGGTGATGGTGATGGTGATGGTGATGGTGATGGTGATGGTGATGGTGATGGTGATGATGATGATGATGATGATGATGATGATGATGATGATGATTATGGTGATTTTATTTTATATACCGATTAATATATGACATTCCAACACGATTTATAAAGAGAAATGTATAATAGGGTGGAGGGTCTTGCTTTTTTACTTCATTCAAAATGCCATTTGTATCGCGGAACGGTATATTGCAAAAAGGGGCATGAAATAACCCCAGTTTAACATATTTTTGCATGATGAGTAATTCAATTCTTTTTCTACCACATACACATCACAAACTGAACACAGCACTTGTGCAACATTATCTGTACTGTGTCCCAAAGATTTTTCCTTAGGTGTTTGATTCGTATAGGGTGATATGCTCCGGGGGGGGGGGGGGATTTTCCTTGATTTAGTGTTTGCTACCATAAGAAAAAAAGGGCTGTGCCCACCAAGAATCCTCGCCAGGGCGGATCAGCCACCCCCCGCCTCTAGCTCTAGGACACATGCACAAATTCTTCTCATCAGTTGAGTAATTATAAAGGAAAAATGATCCACCCAAATTTGAACTTGTAATAGCCCACCCTGTATTCTAATTTGTCTGTGGCTGTTTTTAACTATGAGGTAAAATTTTTGTCACTAGACGGCTAAATATTTCCAACGAAAAATTTCACTTTGCCATTTTTATGCCTGAATCGTTTGTATCTCGTTATAGTTGTATGAGTCTATTTGCGTGATTCAACTGTTTTGAGAATAATTTTGAGATAAGTGCATATTCACTTAAGGGGTTAATTTGTTCACAGGCTTCTTGTTGTTACCACACAAGGTTTCATTTAAACCTTGAACTAAAAACAAAGTTTCTATTTCAAAGTACCTCGTATTATGTTATCCAATATGCAGGCAGCAACGCCTCCGATGAACATACCACTTCCTAAAATCCCGTTTAAAACCTGATCCACCACTGCAGAACCTGCAACAATTAAAAGTTAAAAATATGTAGTTAAAACATCATTTTCACAGTATAGTGACCATTCAGACTAATTTATTCATAAACTCCAGACTACTACAGTGCATATTTCAATTATCCCCCCCCCCCCCCAAAATAAAACTCTCAATGGCTCCAAAGTGAAAAACACAAATCGTCGATTTTTTCTGCAGGCAATTTTATTACCCACTGTTTTCTTCCCAAGCCGGCATTTTCCTCGAAGGCCGTAGACACAGAGCTAACAGTTCCTTTGGGTAATTTGGACCCACCCCAAACTTGATATTTCCTATTACCCAAAATAAACCAACCTTCATGTGGATGCACGGGATAGTTTTGCTAGGTCGACTGTTCCGTGTTCACCCATCCCGTATCGAAGGAATGCTTTGCCTTATGTCTTCCCAAACTCTGCCTAAGAGATCAGTTTTGCCCAGCGGGAGAGAGGGTTGGGAGGGCGACCTGCAGCATCAGCCCATGGCGTGTACGCCTATGCACATTTTTCATAGACAATGCACCACCTTTCCATGTAAGTTTGCCGTACCCTCTAATGGCCCCCTAAAAATCATGTTGTTTCCTGCGCATGTCACACTAGAGTGATTTCGGAAAGAATTTCGCTCCTATTTTTGTGAGTTTTAGTTAAAGGAGAAGCGAACCCACGGATTTTGCATTGAACCACTAGTAGAGACTAATATTCTAACGTATTTTCTGAAAAAACCTAGTCGAAACAGCATTGCCCCAAATTTTCATGAATTTTTCAATTATTTTTTCACACACATGATGCTAGTAGCCATTTCCTTGTTTCCAAAAAAAAGGACGCTTCAAATATGACGTAAAAGAGCCACATCGTAAGTTAGTTAGTTAGATGAGGTTTAACGTCCCAGTTTCCAACCAATTGGTTCAAGTCGAGACGACCACGGCCTTTTTTGCAGTTGTGGCTCACTGGCTTGTTTGCCCTACTCCATTGCTTATGCTGAGCACCAAGCACACAGGCAGTAGGTTCCATTTTTAAAGTCTTTGGTATGACCCGGCCAGGATTTGAACCCTAGACCTTCAGGCTGCAAGTCGGATGCTCTATACCTCTTGGCCACTGCAGTCGTAAGTACCACGATGTCTCCGTCATTGCACATGAAATGCATACTAACATATACTAAAAGGATCAGTACAGAAACAAGTTCTGATGTTTCCCCAGAGCAGTTGAAAAAGCGTAACATACCCTACCTTGGCCTAGGAGGCTAGAAGCCATTCTCAAGAGCTTTGACAATTTCAAGCCTTCACATAACTGACTATGCCATGCCACTAAATGTAAACTTGTATACTGCCCTAGTAAATTTAATCTAGGCCTACCTACCTTGTCGTTAGGTGCACCCAGTCCTCATTTCTTTGCCTCAATAACTGATCAAAATGGGAATTCAAGAAAGAATTTTCCTCAGGTATATTTGTCAAAAATCACTGTCGCTTACGAAACCGTTAGCTCACTCCCCACTTGCGAAGAAAACACAAAATCACACAGTTTCCCTATCAGTTGCAGAACTGGTACTAGTACAAGTGCTAATCATAGGCAACCACCTTCACAACAGATCCTGGTCTTGCTCTCTTTGTGTCGGTGTTTAAATCCACCCTCTGTATATTCAGGTTGCAAAGTATGCAGTGAGATATGAGTCTGTGTGCTTCCATGTTTTCTTTTACCAACAAGTTCGCGTACTGTGTCAAGTTCGACCGTGTAAGCTAAAAATTACCACTACGTCCTGCTGAGTGCTGCCGTAGTTCCAACGTTACCCTGTATATAAGGGCCTACAATTCTACACAGTGTACTATAGTCTGTGTACTGTGTGTATATCAGTGTTGTAGTGTATGGTGGATTACGGTAGTGTTGCCAAGTCACGCAAACTATTTCTGCTACACGTGTGAAAACCTTTTTTTTTCACTGAAATAATGTGTCATGAAAATATATGTAATAAAAAACTTCGAATTTTATTCCCTATTACAATTGGCGAAAGGAATTTTGTCAGGCATTTTATATTTATTTACCACATCATGTGTAATTCAATTTACTTCGGGTGGGTTGGTAAATTTTCTGTTGTAATGTGATATGAGGCTCGCTTTCATCATCGTACATCCGGGAACTATTCAAACAACAATGGCGCGAATCATTAGCAACTTAAAAATCATTTTTATATGATTGAAATAAGTGTATTCAAGCCTTCTATGTGCTTCTTTCGGAAAAAGCATACATTAAAATGTTAGTCTTGATGCAGAAAAAGCTAGGGTTAATTTCTTTTCCATCCTGGTCCGAAAGGGACAAAAATTTGCCAACATGTGTAAATATATGATTTGCATCAGAAGATTACGAAAATGAAATGTAAACTAATTATTTCGTGACGTCACATCGGCAGACAGCGTTTAAAGACCGCGTGTGGAAAAATTCGGATTGATTTTGGAACAAATGCCGTTCTGTATAAGTTATATAATAGTAGTTGAACAGTTTATCGTAAGGCAAACTAGGATCAGTTATCAATGTAGCGTGACCATCCTTAGAACAAAGTTTGAATAAAAACTATTGGTCCGATTTTGAAAAATTCGGATCGGATTTCGGATTGGAAATCACTGTAGTGTGGCTTTTTCTCCCGAATGAAACTCGAGGTGAAATTTGTTACGTTTGAATAATTGTATTGATACGATGGGTTAAAATTGTTGTCCATGGCCATGGGGAGGTTACATTGAGAGTCTTTATTTTTGAATAATCAAGGATTTTGGTTTCCCAACAGTGTTGCAACTTAAGAATTTTTGAGGGTTGTCTTGAACAAGGGTTGTCCTCGACAAAACTTTCTATTTAGGGTTAGGGGCAGGGTCGTTCCACCGCTTATGACGTCGAGCATGATCAGATTGCGTTTTCATACTTGTGTTTCGACTCCACTCTTGATCTACAGAATTAGCATTCGCATGTTCTCTTACAATTCGTTGAAGGAGACACGTGTCATCTTGAAGAGACACAAAATAAGTTACCTGTATTGATTGATCCAGGGTTCTTTTCCAGGAAGTCTGGGATTCCGATTCCCACAAACAGTGCAATGCCAAGAATAAACAGATTTCTGGAGGTGTCCACTTTAACAAACGCCAAACTGGCAAACCCGACAGACGCAACCATTCCTGAAGGAAATAAAGGACTGATACATTTAAATAAAATACAGAAGGTTAACTAAACGTAAAAGACTAATAATTCTGTTAAAAATTTAGTGTGTAAGCCCATTTCAAGATGAGACATCTTGTATAAGGTCTGTTATTTTTTCATGTCCAAAATTTAAGCTTAAAATGGACACCTCCTTGCATTTATCAGATGTTACCTGCTATACAAGGGCCTGGCTAAGGCAAATTAAGTAAGAGTGACGTTTTGAGATCGGTAGGAAGGCATTGGAGCTTCTTCTCTTTGGCTTTGAATCTTTTAATATCATGTTTACAATTGATAAAATAACAAATTGAGCTTTTCGTGGCATTAATTTTATAAACCAGTGTCCAAAGAGAAAAAATCCCGGAGATATTTTTCCAGTTTAAAACTTTTCCCCACCCCACAACACCCTATTCACTCCTCTGGGTTGCTTGGTTTAGAGTGAGGCATAACATGCTTCTGTAAGGTTTCACGTGGTAGCATACTCATACATCTGAAAACTTCATTGATTAAATAAAATGGTCACTGTACCAAACGTTGTCGCCATAATGCCTCCAATAATTGGTTCCGGCATCCCAGTACAGAAAGCATTAAACTTGAATATCATTCCACTGATAACAAATATGCCAGCAGCGCAGTAGACTGTCACACGACTTGCTACCTAGGAATGAAGAGTAAAATATCGATATACACCTGAATAAAATGAAACAAGAACTCACGTGCCATAATTCCTTGCTGAAAGAAAAGAGTACATGCCAATTTCTTCAATTCTGCCAAGGGGTGCCGGAGGGTGCCGGGCGGAGGCGGACGGTAGCAAAGTGAAAGGCTTTGATAAGTACTATGAATAGTACAAAACATGTGTAACATTTCCACACTGTGACTTCTTAGACCCGTAATGACCTAATTTCACGTCCCCCTTAATCGATTTCTTTTACTCTGTGTAAGAGTTAGCACCTATCTGCATGTATGAAGATCATCAAAGAATTTAATCTTAAGCCAAATGTGGAGCATCCACAAGAATGGTATGAGATCCTAAGCTGTTTACCCTTCTTTGACATAACGTTGTTAGGAGTTTTTCGCAATTTGACTTTCGGGTGACCTCATATGATCTTTGGCTTTAAAGAAAAACAGGCTTGTTAATTCTATGTGAAGCGTTCTCATGCTAACTATGAGACTAAGATTCCCTTTTATGAAATATCGTGTTCACGAATAGTTTACCTATTTTCACCCTTCCCAAGATATCGAGTTTAAGAGCAGTTTACAAGGTTTTGTCTGAAGCTTAAAGTTATATTCTTACTCTATGTATAGACTTGAAGGCTATTGCAATATTATGCATAAATAAGGACTGTAGGGACGGCAGATAGTCAAAAATAACTAAAAGAATTTATTGCTTACAAGCTCTAACGGTACAATTGTGAATCCGAGTAATGACATGAGGCAGCCTAATTAACATTTGATAAAATGTAACAATAAATAGATGTAATTTCAATTAGTGTAGTTCATTAGATAACATGTCTACCTTTGATGCAACATAAATTGGGTTTCAGGACTCTTCTAATAGAGCATTTGCTCAAAAAGTTGTGTTGAACGGAAAAAATAAGTAGCCGATATAAATGATACAGGTATTTTAATTTCAATCAATTGGCCGTTACCGAAATACCGAAAATCGATCCAACACTATTAAAAGCTTCAACTCACCTTTGTAAGACTTATGATGGAGATAATGTTACTGTAGGATGTAAATCCGGATGGTGCACCCCAAAGTCCAGCTGCTATACATCCCAAGCCCTCCATCGCGACACCACGGTTTATGGCGTGGACAGGTGGAGGCGGTGTATTGCAGATAAATGCACAAGCGTGGTAATCTCCTAAGGATTCAACAATACTTGCCATAACACCACCAAAGAAGCCAACAAACCCAACAATGCTCACTTTTGGCACACCGAACTGACCTAAGGTATAATGAATAATTTGAGTTCACTCTTTTCTGTTGGTATCAAGACTTCATACGTAATGGATCAATCTGATTGAAGCGAAAAATCAGTGGTTTAACTTTCATAATCCTTCACTTTTACAATTGATACAAATAGTTGAGGGACAAGAAAGGTACAGT
The DNA here is from genome assembly GCA_029531755.1 of Holothuria leucospilota. Taxonomy (NCBI): domain Eukaryota; kingdom Metazoa; phylum Echinodermata; class Holothuroidea; order Aspidochirotida; family Holothuriidae; genus Holothuria; species Holothuria leucospilota. The sequence goes on from CM055967.1 coordinate 53,438,358, forward strand.
TAGTAAAATTTGAAAGTGACAATAGTACCCACACTAAAACTCTTTTATTTAAACTATATTGTGACGGTTCAGCTTTGTATGTAGAACAGATGTTCAATGTACTTGCAGGATTGGACTGAGGACACTTGATGACCTAAGCACAACCCGCTTGTCTGACAAGACTTTAAGACTCAATGAGTCCCTGTTTTGGAGAAAATGGGCTTTTCTGTGAGGGCGGAAATTCCCACATAAAAGAGTCGAAGGCGCGTTTGCACCGAAGGACTGGGGCATCCCCGGAACGTTCGGAAAAGAAGTCCTTAACCAGAGTTCTACTGGGTTCTCGGAAAAGATGTCCTATGAGAATGATATTATCCAGGTTTTGGAGACCTTACGATCGAATTCAGGGCAATGACATTATCGTAAGCAATAAATGTCAAAAAAAAATGACTTTTGAACGAAATGGCAGAATATTGAAAAAAGAGAAATTGTTACTTTGAATGAGTATGACAATGAGAGCGTTGAGGGCATGATTGCTAGACTAAAATGGAAAATTATATGGTACCTTTCTCGCCCATAGCACTTGCTTAGGTTCCTTTTTGAATAATCCAGGGATTTATACATGTACCTGGGTATGGAAATCGAAACCACGCCGATTCTTGAAGTACGTCACTGTATACATCAGTTCTAGCCTTGTAGCCATACTCTGCGGGATCGTCAGGAAACGCCCCTGCAGCTGTTAATATCAGACACAGGATCCATGTGATCGCAACTGACAGGAGAATCTGAAAGGGACAATTATTCATTATGATCACCATTCTCTAAATGGAGTAGGGTGGGTTGGGTGGGGGTGGGGAGTAATAACTTCCATAAAAATGGGAATTTTCAACTGAATATTTGCAAGGTACTGTAAAGATAAAAAATTTCTTTCCAAAATTTCCATTCTCACTCTCCTGTTTTCCATAGCTTAGTATTTTGCTGGCCTAGGGTTTAGAACCCCCATGAGGGTCGTTTCCTGGAAATGTAACAAATCCATTTAGGTTGTTTGTTTCGATATTAAAAACTAAAATTCTCAATTGCTGGCTGCTCTTTGATTGATATCAGAAACATAAAATTTAAAAGATGCAGAGCAGCTCACGTTACACAGCATGCACAGAGAGTGATCTTATTACACATTAGGGTCTTGCGTGGTCACGAGGATATGGCTTTAAGTATTAAATTGGGTTTGTATCTGCACAAGCTGGAGGAGCTTAAGATTTTGGGAGTGGCTAGAAGTAACTTAGATGGGAGAATTGGAGCTGGCTGGGATGAGGAGAATTGCTCTTTTAGTATTTGAGTATTGCGGTACACAAGGAAAAGAAAAAAAGCTTAGATCTGTAGACCATACAACCTTCTCAACCTACTTCCGCCGCAATTTAAGCAGCCTCTTTGAGTATTGGCAAAAAATGTTTAACTTAATCAGGCTGTTTGTTTCTCAACTTTAGTTTGCGATCATGGAACTGACCAAGGATGTCTGATGGAGTCGTAGGGCCGAAAGGTTCAGAACCATCAATTTTCATCAAGTTCTGCCATTAGGTTATTTAATTGATCTAAACCTCAAAGGTATAGCAAAGTTTGATGAAACCGATGAAAAAAAATTCTGTGGGCCTAGGATGTAGGTAAGTTTTTACTTAAACTATATTCTTTACCATTTTCGTTGCAAAAGTTACAAAATTTGATTTTACAAAAGAGTGTCCCTGTAAAGACTGGAGACTACAAATTTTAAACGCACCATACAGAAATTAAACATAATGTACCCCAAATCCCTATATACCAGGATTTATGTCAATTTAGCGCTAGATGTAATCCGATTAACCAAGAGCTTAAAATAATAAAATAATTTTCAATGAATAAAGGCTATCTAATACAAATTCCAGAGTTTCAATGATGAAATTCAGAGAACTATTATAAACAAAGTCGATTCCTTTGAAAATAAAAATTTTACATTAAGCAACTTTAAAGAGTACCAAAGTGGTGTCTTATTTCCAACGCTTGGAGATGGCTTTAAACAGACGTCAACCCTTTGACGATATTTATAACATTATACACCTTAGAAAACTGATTTTGACACTCCGATATCAAGCCTCATGCAGTAAAGCTGAAGACATCTCGCACTGACAATCCCTACCTAGGTGCTTGTCGATACACGCAGTATCGGTCAATCCGTTGAGCTCTTCCACGAATAACACGTTTTATGATGTAGTCTTGAACTAATACCCGAAATTTCCAGTTTTGTTGAACATAAGAATCTCGTTTCATTAATGAAAACAGTTCCAACGTTGCAGTGAATTCATTATAAGAGTATATTAAGTCGCAATAACAAGATGAGAACCCACCGGGAAAAAGGTGAATACTGCCAGTTTTTCGCCTCTCGGTAGGGGGATCTGGTACTTATCCAGGACCTGAGAAAACAGTATCACGAGAAAAATACATCTGGAATTGAGAAAAGAAGAACCATGTCAAAGTTCTGGTAGCGATTAATGTGGAGACCTTTTGCTCTCAGAGACAGTAATCTGCACCATTTCTTTATAATTACAAACCTATTGCCTATATGTATATTTACATTAATTCCATTGAAGCAATATTAATAAATAATAAAAATAATAAGTAATAAATTTCTACACTTTAATTGTGTGGCTCCCATCCGTTGGAACAAACTTGTATCATTTAGCTAGGAGACAGGAATAGTGAACACTCCAAGAACATGCAGGAAAGGAGTGCTGTGGAGGAGGAATAACTAGTGTCAAAATAATAGGCAGTCAGTAAATCGTCCACTATTATGGACCGCTTGATGCTCCGTGCTGTTAATTCTCATTCACGCTCTCGATGAGTCTCTGTTCAGTTTATTTTTGTTTAGGCTACGTAGGATGTAACGAGCAGAATGGGGTGAAAATTTGCTTATTTCCTTTGCTTTAGAGTTCAGTTTATCGCCATCTGAGGAGTTTGGTTCAGCAAATTTTCTCCCGTACTGCATGGAAAGCACCAGTACTGCGGTGTCTGTTTTGTGCATTAGGCAAACACCTTCATCGCCGTAGCAAAATGTTCTTGTTTAGAAAATAGTATTTGCAGCTACAATTCACCACCACAACTTAAGTCACTCAGTTGCGATGGCAACGATAGCCAACGCAGTATAATACTTTAGCTAAACACTCTCAAAATGATCGCTATATATATATATATATATATATATATATATATATATATATATATATATATATATATATATGTATATATATAGCAGCACCACAGGTTTGGTGCATAGTAATCATGCAGAGTACTTGGGACCTGTAAACTACAGACTACAGGCTAGAGTGAGGGAATGCAGGGTTGGCGAATGCTTTGTGTGATTTTTACATGTGTAATATGTATTCCAAGGGTACCCGAGCAAAGAGGGGTGATTTTGAAAGTTTTTATTCTTACTCTTAAGCCCAAAGTTAATTATACCGTACAATTACAGGCTAAGGTAAAAATCTAAACAAACCTTGGTACATTTACAGTCTTCACACAATAAGTTTTCAAATAAAAACATTGAAAACCCTGCCAAAGTCCCCTAATTTTTCATGATTAAGAGTATATTTTATCGCACAACCCGCAAGTTCGGGAAAATAATCTTACTCTTCGGGCAGAGGTTTGGAAAAATCTGGCAATTTTCACGGATAACAAAGATTTTTCTGGGAAAAAAACTGCCCAGTCCCCAGGAGGGGAGCATTAGGTCAGGAGCTGGGGCGATAAGTCTTAACTAGCGTTGAATGATTGGAGTATGTTAATTGTTATGTATCACAAATCTTTCATAAACTGCATAAAATTTTAGTGCTTTACAGCCTTTACCTTTAGTCCAGTTCTTTTTTTATTTCTTCTTCAATGGGCTAAAATCCTGTTTTCTCTTCATTCAACAGTTAAAAGCGAGTGTTTATTGTAAACTTTGAAGTATTATGTTAGTCTGTCATTAAATCCTGACAAGAAAAAAGGGCATGCCATATAAGGGCCCCTGGCAGAACCCATGGCGAAGCCCCCAGAAACTAGCATTAGTACACATTGACAAAGCACACCGTCGGCTCCAGTTTGTTAGGAAGATTTTATATCATTTAATATTTTGTGAAATCCACTGTTCATGGCTGAGCACAGGTTATTATAATGGCACCCGGTGAGGTCTATGGGCGAATTTGACGTTATTGCGAAATTTGGATGCTAGCGAGAAGCGCGAGATGTACATCTAGTTTTAAGAAAAGGTTTTTGCCAAAATGAGTGTTTTGTTAAAGTTCTAAGGTTACATTACAAATTTCGTGAGGTTACATTACAGATTTCGTGGGCTTGTGACCTTGATTTCACAATCCGCAGCCGTGTAGTGACGTTTTTTTGAGGTTAGCCTTAAGATACTGAGCATCCATCTTCAAAAACCTTTTTAAAAGGATCGATTAGTATTTCTACGTATGATGTGACTAGAATCTTATTCAGTCACTAAATTAAATTTTTGCAGTTTTCTGTCATTAAAAAATCGACCAAGTCGTGACGCCTAGTTTCAACGGGCGGATTTTTCTAATGTAGTTGGGTATGGGGTGTGACCGGTGACAACTGGGCTAAAAGCGGGCCGTAATTTTCCATGGAAGACATGTTTGTCATAGTAAAATTTTCATTCAAGACGTTCTTCGAGACTCTTCAATTATTTAACAAAAGTGAGTCTGCCAGGAAGAAAAATGCTTCCTTATCAATGTTTGTAATCCGATCGAGAATATTTGTTTCCTTCAAACTGTTTTTATATTCAGAACTGGGGAAAGGCGAAAAGAATCCCCTTCTTTACAAACTTTGTTCTTTCTTAATCACGCCTATGTAGAATGGCATAAATGTAACACATTAATTGAAACGACCCGAAAAGAGAACCCTTGGGAAGTCAGCGACCTAACCACATTCCCACACTTACAAGGGCCCGTGAACTCCATGCTCGTGCTCGTGGTGCACCTTCGGTGGAAGTTGCACTTGACATTACCCATCGTGCCCCACTCAAACATTTCTGGATCCGCGCCTACTAACAGCGTTAGATAGACCACTCTTCTTAAAGGGACTTATTGAGTTGGTTCATGAATTTCAAGATTTTGTCAGACCTGTTGAGTTTCACTCACATCTTGATGGTAAAATGGTCAAACTAAGAAATTCGTAAAATCTAACACACAACTAAAACGGCAATAACAGGGTAATTAATGATTAAAATCATTTATTATATATTCGTGACCAAACACTTTTTGCCATTAGGTGTTAATCCTATGCAACCTCTGTTCAAATACAACCAATGAGTGAAACTTATACTAACTTGACTGACAGGCTCTCAACCCCTCTTATAAACAACAGTTGTGATCAAGGCGTCAGTTGTAGATGTATGTTGTATTTGTAGGGGGCCTGGTCTATCAAGGGCTTGGACAAGCATCGCAAACTAAAATCTCTTAAGCCCATAAAACGGCCAAAGTTTCACGCTTTCGGTAATTGTAAGAAGTGATAAATGGCTGATGAGGCTAATTTAAAGCATTGTCATGCAATTATTTCTTTCAAACTTGTCACAAAATATTCAATATCAACTCAATGAGCCCCTTTAAAATCCCACATCAGCCTCTGATACGGTACTTACAAACTGGATATACCCCAATGGGTACCACAGGAATCTGATGCCCACGGAAGAATCTCTATGGTGATCGACAGAAGAGTGGTAGTGATTGTGATTGGACGAATGAATCTCAGTAACAACCCAACGAGGCCTGTAAAACCAAGGAGAACCTGGGCTAAAGATGCAACACATAAGGATCCTTGAATCTGGAAAGAAAAGAAAAAATTATTTCATGTTATGAAGTTTATGGAAATATTTAACTTGAAAATGTCATCTTAGTTTGTAATAGTTATCTGGTTTCAAAGGCACAGAGGCTATCCGTTAACCAACCTGCTGCATCCTCCCGTAGGCCACTTTTTTAACGAATTGCCTCTCTTCTATTGTTGAGTTACCTTAAAGAGAAAGTGGAAATATTACAAAAGTGAATATCTTCCGCCAATGTTATTGTGGCATGATATTTTGCTTCTCGGACAACCCCCACCCCCTGAACAACTCCCATCTGACACTTCCCCGGACAACTCCTACCGTAGAATTCTCACCAGTTCCCATCCCTGACAATTTTCACCCGGAAAGTTACACTCCCTCCTAGGTCAAATCCAATTTCCTGGTTGGAATTGTCTGAAGGGTTACAGTCATATGTAGAAATTTTCCGGGTGCAAATTACCCCAAGCTGAAATTGTTCGGGAGAAAACTGTCAGGCGGGAATTTCCATTTGGGGAGTTATCCGTGGGAAATAGAACCCCTGGGAGTTGTCGGGTCAAGAGTATTTTAAAAGCTTAAAAGCTAGCAGGGAGATATTTCAATGAAGATGTCCTCCCTTAAATGATATCCCCTAAAATACCAGCTTTTGGTTACAGCTTTAAATAGAAATACTTTACAAGGTGAATAGTGATTCAGAGTTAATTGGCGCTTCAAGTGACCTTACGATTGTGGGTTTATACCTGTTTTCTTCAAGCTTTACATCGACAATAAAGTCCAAACATGTTGAGAAATAGTCAAATCATTGCTTTCATGACTTTTTCATTGATAGCTGATCTATATTTTAATCCGGCAAAGTGCCTCTGTATTCATACTGGTTTGATATATAGTTAACCATCGAAAAGAAGCGTTAAAATCAGATGGCGGTTAGTCAGTTAGTGTATTATTTGTTTTTGCAAAAATGACTTCTAAATTGCCGGATATTACACTTCCGTGTAAATTGCGTCGACGAATTTTCTTATTGAGCTGTAATGGTGTATAAAGTCCAACCTTTAAAAAAGATAAGCTGACCTCAACAAATTGGTGTGGACTTTGTTTTGCTTACTCAATTGGACGCAGCCCTCTTACCACTGTTGAAGCCCGGCTACCCATTCTGGACTCGCAGTTTAAAGTTCAAGAACCGCTGACTTGAATCAGCAGTAGCTCCCTGGTCTAATTATATACTCCAAAAATAACAAAATAGACTGAATTTACCGTCTGCCTACCAGAGCATTCAGAAACCACCCTGATTAACGCTAATGAGAGACCAGTGAATTCATAAGCCTAAAATGTTTTGTCATACTTCCGTTTTTTCATTTGTTCTTAGTCCTCACTTACTGGTTATCGGTGGCGGGCATGGCCCTTGGAGGCCTAAGAGAACGAACACCGGTATAAGGTATGCTGCGGTGCAACCTTGAACAATTGGTAATCTGTAAGGATGGAATGTTTCGTTCAGACATGCATAAGTTCATATCAGCACCCCTATCAGACACATCGCTCTCTGAAGTACCTTTTCTTACCCACATAATCTCAGTCTAAAACCTTGCCTATACCAAGTCAGATATCTGCTTAAGTCTTTAGTCATGTTGAAATTGTAGTATTTTCAAAGTGAACTGAGTAGATACAACGGGAAAGGTCTATACGGCAGTTGTTGCCAGTTTGACCCTAGTAAGAGTGAATTCATCTGTTATGCTCTTCAAAACAGAGTAAACAAAATTGTCCCAAAATCAAACCTTATGACAGTGACGGTGGAACAATTACAACAAAAAAATCTATCCTTTCCTTTTCAATTTCACAGGACTTGGATGTATTGCTAGGCTTTCCTACAATTGAATGCTATAAGAATTTTTCTTGACGGGACGGGAGTTGACTATTCATTCTTCCTTCACTGTCTTCGTTAGTAAAAGCAAAAAGTTGGACTGTAAGCTATATAATTGCCTGTATCAAAAGTAATTGTTAGCTTGTGGAATGAAGCAACATTATCCTCTGGTATACTAAAGTTCATTTGCAGAATGTATGGGTGTTCAAATCAACATTTGATACGATCTACATGAAACAGCTCTTAAAGAGGTTGAGAGAGTTCCTTTCCCATCTAAAACTCAAAGAGTCTATACTTGAAGGAATACCTGGTCCCTAAACACGACTGAAGGAAAGTTGTGATCCCAGCGACGAAGAACGAAGTCCCTAATAGTTGGTTCAGGAGTTCCCGATCTACGTCGAAGCAAAGGGGTTTTGCTATAACAAGAGGAATAGCAAAACATCCACCGAAGGACACCGAAAAGTGCTGCAAGGAGAAAAATGAAAAAGGTTCAGAAAAGAAAAGAAAGAAGAATTTTCCATTCAAGGAATGGTTGTTAAGATTTTATTTCTATTGACACCCTCCATTATATTTTACGAAGATGTTCCGTGTACAACTTGTGCACCAAATTTAGCTATAGGTTTGGAGTGCATTAAACACACGCCGGTATAGAATATTAAGGCAAACAGTCAGAGCCGGAATATGGCGGGAGCTGAGGGGGCTTCAGCTCCAGCCCCACGGAGGAAACGGCCCCAGAAAGCATTGAGAAAGGTATTGTAACAGGCTACCTCCGTTTGCATTCTACGTTACAGACTTTTCTTTGGTGTGAGGGGTGGGTGGAGGGTTCTTCAGTGAGATAGTTTCTCAAAATTCGGTTAATGTATACTCTTCGCAACAGGTGATGAATATTTACCTCTTTAATTCTACACGTACATATTGGTATTACAAATGCATCCAATATAAGTGGAGGATTAAAACACCTTTACCGGGTGGGCATGGTAATATATTGATACAAAATTACCGGCTCTGCATAAACCAAACTGCAAAGAGGACATGCATTAGTTCCGTAAAACTTTTCAGTGACACTAAAAATACGCAGGGCAAACACCAAAATTCTTCCCCCAAATGCCTCTCAGACTGTTAGAAATGACATTTTTGCCTTCAAAGATGCATCTACAAATTATTTGTTTTGTAGTTCGATGACCTAGAGAATCACACTTCTAAAGGAATATAAATAGCGAAACCCAAAATCCACAAGATATCATTGAATACGACTGATATGTTTTGTTAGCTCTTTTCATTCGTCGTTTTTCACAGGTAATTAGAGGAAGATGAAATGAAAGGAAGTTATATTTTGATGAACGGGAAGAATTCAGGACTTGAAGGGAGGGAATGGGGTCATCCCTGGGGAGTGAAATCATTACACAACATCATCGAAAGCGTGTCCTCATGATGAGAGTCAGGGGCTCCTCCGGGAAGTGATTTTAACGTGTACCGGAAGTTAAGAATTACAAGAAAATATATTTTAGAGGTTGAAAAATGAATCTTATTAGTCCAACTTGGATTTTTTAAAGCTTATTCTTTTGCTGCGGTATAAAATGTTGAAATTTATTCACCGCACAATAATTTGTGATGTCCTTCTTGCACAACTTACATTACACCTGCTTTTGTTTCCTTTTGAAATTGTAATGTTTACATTACATGACATTTAAAAGTTTACTGATTTCTTGCAGAGCATATTGTACGGAGAGGGCTTGAATAGTCAAGTCACCTTATTGCAGTAAGAGAGAGAGGTCACATTTTGACACAAGGTGCAGTGGCTTCCGAAATGACAAAACACACACACACGTGCGCACACACATTCAAAGACGGTAATTTGAGTTGTTCATAAATGACATCAAAAATCATTGCGCAACATACCAGTTTAAATTACTTAGCCATTATTACACTTCCTCCTTCAGAGCCTGGGCAAATATTCTCTGGGAGCCCTCTGATCTCCCACTGTACATTAATCGCCGCTGCTGTTATATAACAGATTCGCCTAAGAGAACGTCCCTTCCTAGATCCTTCATGGTGGGCACTTGATTTTTGTTACTTTTTTGATAAAATCATTACAGCCCCCTCCCAAATGAAAAAAGGGCGTTTTGTACGTCCATAACTGTGAAACCAGTATATCCATCGGCTTTATACACCGTTGTAGAGGTTTTGAAACGGCAGTAATGATGGAGGTTGTCGTTTGATTGTCTTTTAAAAGTGATTTTCTCACGTCTCTGATAAAAGCACAGCCTCAGGCCAGTCATGTTCCTCTGGCCCTGTTTATGTGTGGAACCTTGAGTCAAAATGGGCACACCCAGGAATATTTCAAGAGGGGCGGTTCTTAAAATGGGTATCCTACAAGAGCCCGGGATTCTTATCCACCTTCAGCTCCACGATGGCTGAAGCTAAAGTAAAAAGTATATCACTCCAAATGCCGTAATCTAAGGAAATCGCAACCTGAAGAATTCGGCACTAAATTTGTAACCATTCATGGATTACCATTTCCGGTATCTTTGGTTTACTAACCGTTGTGTATTTAAGGAATCTGAATTTTTAAAATACAAGTTCTAGTTACTGTAGTTCTCCCTGGTGAAAATTAGGAATCTTGAACGCTCTAAAGCATAAATAAACTCGTTAGCAAAGACATCTCTACCAGAAGAGTTTGTACATCTACCAGGCATAAGTTCGAGTAGGTCACCACTCTGAGTAAGTGGGACACCAATGTGGGGTCTTCAGGGAAGTCCCACCGCCGCCCCTTGTATCCACCATTGGTCAAATAGTATTTGGACTTAACGTAGATAATGAACACTATGAAAATTGCTGCCGATATCTTTTATATTCATTCATTTAAATTCTTCCTTAGTCAATGGAACTCGAAATCCAAAAGCGCATCTGTTTCTTAGCAACAACCTTACACACAAAAAAAATCATCAAAATAGTAGTGCATTTTTTTGTTCAGTACATTAAAATTTATATCCCAGAAAATTTAATTGCTGCGGTGTTAGATAGGAGTTTACATTAGATGATTAATTTTTGTAGAGAATTGTGAAACAAAATGCGGGTACTGATTTTTTTTAATTAGTCATGGTATGTAATTACCACCTACTAGCAAAGCATGTATTTTTCGTACATGACCTTTCAAGGTGTGGGTGTATCGTGTCTTTGAGAAAACCTTTTTTGCTTTAAAACTGTGTGGAAATTGAAAACATATATTTACTACTACTGTGGAATGTGCACTATTTTATTCAAGTCATTCACCAAATATAGGCTACACAGAATGTATATATTATTATTTGCAGTAAGTTTGCTAACTAAATGTATTGTCAAATGTTAAATGTTATGTTGTGATTTATAACTCGAATTCTTTTCATATCTATCCGCAGTATATAATCATTTAATATATATTATTGCACTTTCAGTGTACACAGCTTTTTACATTAGAAATATATAAAACTACAGGAGGGATTTGCACATGCATTGTATTCTTGTATTCCTTGCACTGCCTTCAATATTTTCCTAAGAAAGAACACTTTCAAAGCAGTTCTTAACACTTGTCTGCCCTCTGGTCCTTTAACTTAAAAGTCTTTTTCTATTAATTTCTTGTCTGTTTACTCATTTGGGGCAACGATGCAAATAGTGAAGAATATTTTTTTACAGATTCCTCCAATTCTGAAGGTTTTCCAACAAATGGGGGCATATGACCTCACCGTATATCCCTCTCTAAAGTTGTCGGTTTACATTACATGCTTCCTGTGAGATGTAGATCGGCCGTAGAAGATCTCGGAAAAATTTTATTATCTTACTAGTACTGAAATAGTGACAAAATGGAATACAGTAAACATATAAATCATTTCAAGTTGTAGTGAGCTGGTACAGTTCCCATTAACCGCAATATTCGGAGAGTACACCAGACAAAGGACCCCACTCATATCATTAATTTGTCCTTCTACTGGCATTTCTCTCACTGAACTGAAGATGACTAGAATTTTTAACTGTCTTCAAAGCGAGAGATCCACATTTATTCTCCAATTACAGACCTGTTCCTGTGCTTTCGTCCGTCTGGATAATCTTTTAAAGGCTTTTCTATGTTAGTCTCATGAATTTCTTAAATAATCATAAAATTAACTTAGACACCTTGTCAGTTTGGGTTCCGTTAACATGGTTCGACTTTAGTACATGGCTGCAGTAAACCTCGTTGATCAGATATCTCAAGAAATTGATAATAATCTCAGTTCAGTTGGAATACTTATTATTCTTTCAAAGCTTTCTACACTATTCTACATTATCTAAGCTTTCTACACTATCACCGCATTCTTCTACGGGTGTTGTATGCGTACGGAGTGAGAGAATGTGCGCATGCCTGGTTTACATCTTACCTAAGGAATAGGCCTTATTCTATGTTACACGAAAAGGTGAAGACCCTTCTCTTCTCCCGCGCAACATAAGTGTACCCCAGGGCTCAATACTCGGTCCTCTCCTCTTTCTCGTTTATATTAATGACATTTATAATTCTTCGGTAGTTGCTAAATTTTATCTTTAAGCAGACGATACCACCTTACTCTTCCAAAACAAAAGAACTGACCACTGTGTTTGAACTGGCTCTGTAGGAATTCTCACACTTTGTTGAATCAAGCTTCTCGTTTTCGACAGTAAAGTCAAACATACTTAAAAAAATTTGTTTTTACTTTGACAATGCCAGATTCCCCGCAAGTGATCATATAAAGTTTCTTGGCACTATTATTGACTGTAAACTCATTTTGAAAGAATATGTTTCGTCTATTTGCAGTAAAATCTCTCCGATCAATGGTGTGCTCTATAATTTGAAACATTTCTTCCCAAACTAGCGTCTTGTAAGAAACATTTGTAATGCATCTTTCAATTATCATGCAGGCCCTCTCTTCAGATCACTTGGTGTTCCTTTACAAAGATTGTCTTCGTTGTTTCGTTGTTTCGTTTTTTTCAATGGGTCAAACAGACAAGAGGATTTTTTCCTCCTTTTCTGTGTTTGTCAAAGAATGTGCAGTATGTTGAAAATTGAAAGATACCTTTGTTTACACATTGAAAAGCAGCCTCAAGTAAACTTGGAATAATATTTCATACTTCATTTGATTTGATACCAAAACATCTAGTCTGGATAATAACCGTTTCCTACCAAAGCTTACCTTGTCTGATCAAATAACTGTTTTCACTTACCTGAATCCCCATTAAGAAAATGGTTGGCCAGGGAGGCCTGTCTTCCACACCATAAATGAGCTTGTCGCTAATAGGCCGGGGTCGGCTAGTGTTGTTATTGTCATGCACTTTCTTGTCTTTGGTAGGTATTCCTTCCTCAGCCATTACAAAATGGTTGATGGCAGTAGTTTCTGTTTCTGCCATCCTTTATGCTGTGGCTAAAAGTTTCAGTTCAAAGAGAAGTCATCTACTTGGTTCCAGTATAAATATATTCCCCAAATCCTGTCCGTTTGGGAAGTAAAACACACAACCGTCACTGATGAAAACGGAAGAAGGTAAACCAATCAGAAAGTATCTGAAAAGTTATGATGTTATTATAAGGATGTCAAATGTTCGTCAAGAAACCTCTTCTCGTATGAAAATATGCTTAATTATCTAGACCGTTTTCTAACAAAGATGTATAAATTTGAGTCCTAAAGACAGAGAAAATAACATATTTGGTTAAACTGGTCAGAATAATTTTGGAATAATTTAAACGTATATGACATTTTATTTTATTATAAACGTGTTCAGAAGAGAATGTCCTGTGCTAAATTAAAATGAGTGTCACGCATTATTTTTCTACCAAACAGGAATGCTTGAATACGTTTCAAACGTTTTGGGACAACCTGTTAGCTTACATGCCTTCAAGCACTACAGCTATAAATCAAACGACATACTTAATGCCCAGTTACATTCTAGGCAGTCAAGCAAAGCCTGAATTTTGTCATGTCATAGGAAAGGAGGCTCTAAGATACGAATATCTGATCACAAAATTCAGCAGATAGACACCCTAAATTCCAGAGTTTTACCTAAGTCAATTTATCTCAAGTCAAGTCAAATCCCAAGTCATTTACCTTCAAGTCAAGTCACAAGTCATGTACCTCCAAGTGCGACGGCTCGATATATAACACAAACCAACAACAGAGAAAAAATGTACAAGAATGAGATGTTAAGTTTGACTGGCTATTATTTAACCCCACATTTCCTTAAAATATATCAAATTTCAACTTAGTATTTACTCAGTAAACTTATCTCTAGTCTTGGCGGGCCACTGTAGTGATAGTTGGTAGTAGTAGCAGCAGTAGTAGTAGCAGTAGTAGTAGCAGTAGTAGTAGCAGTAGTAGTAGCAGTAGTAGTAGCAGTAGTAGTAGCAGTAGTAGTAGCAGTAGTAGTAGTAGCAGTAGTAGTAGTAGTAGCAGCAGTAGTAGTAGTAGTAGTAGTAGCAGTAGTAGTAGTAGCAGTAGAAGTAGTAGCAGTAGTAGTAGCTGTAGTAGCGTTTACGTTGACGTTATAAAGTGGATACAGTAGGCGGAACGTTCTCTTATCGATAATTCACCAATAGACCGTATGCACATGACGTCACAGAACAGAAAGCGCTCCTTCTTTTGGAGTCAAGACTGTATAATTACAGTTGCACCAACAAATGCAGACAACTGATCTGTGAACTAATCGGATAAGCGCGAAAGTTTACGACACGCGCGTGCAAAGTCTACCTCCTAGGTGTCATGCGCTTCATTGCTTTGCCTCCAGAATTACCACGCGTGACGTCAATGTATACTATCTATAATGCAGGAACGGGTTGTCAATCCATTTTAGTCAGCAATGCGTCTTGCTCTGGGTGAACTGAAGTTAACGTAAGTCCTCGGCTGGGTGTTTTTTCTGGTAAATAAATTGTATCTCTCTCTTTGTGTGACTTTGACTGTAAGCTTTACAAGAACAGTGAAATCGTTCAAGTATTTTCTCACTTCCAGAAGGGTCTGTCTTAAGGTCATTCCTGAATTTAGAACTATGACGTCATCAGTTCCTTTTGTAGGCTTCTAGAAGTTAGACGAAGGCTCTATGGTAGCCTGTAGAAGTCTGCAGAAATTTCCAGAAGTCATGAGAAGGTTCACTCTTGTCTCTTTCGAAGAAGGATGGAAATGGAATTTCTTGGAACGCCGTTTGTGCCACGTAACACGAGTCAAGCCAAGTCACAAGTCCTATTCCTTTAAGTCAAGTCATACGTCATTTTCGCTCAGGTCAAGTCACATGTCATAATTTTCAAAATGAAACTCCAATAAGCCTTGGCCTAACCAAACTGAAGTAATGTTTCTAGAAACAGTCTTAATTAATATGGATATCAGGTGGTAGACCTTGAAAAAAAAAAACAAAAACAAAAACTAAAACAAAAATAAGTCGCAGGCTTACATTTCTCCTTTGGAAGATTTGCGAAATGTATTATCTCCATACTAAAGACAATCCAAGCAACAACTTCTCAGGACAGTCAATGGACCAGATAAGCCTAAAGCAAGTTTAAGTAGTTAACAATATATTAAATAAGAAAAGCTAAATTCTTATGGAAATGGGATCGCTTTAAAATAAGGAGGATATTCCCCAAACGTAACGTCACTCAACATTTTGCAGGTAAAGTGGTATCCGGCATTTATACGTTCAACTTTTTTTCATGTGGTACAAAGTATTCTCTAAACTTGTGTAAATGTCCCCCAATAACTGAATATATTCTTAAATAGTACCCGCAAAAAAAGAGAAGTATGCCTTTTATTTTCCCCAAAACATCCATGAGAGTGAAATATTTCCTTGAATAATGTTATGGAAAAGAGTTCAGAAAATTTCTGAAAAAGCAACGTTGAGGAACCATTGTTCCCTCTTATCGCCCAAAGCTTCCCTGTGAGTACATGTACGTGTATGATGAAATATACGTATGCACACAAATATAGAAATTCTTTGACGGCGGGGAAATTTTGCTCTTCATGGGGACTAGGGCAAACGCTTAGGGAAATAAGAAAGTTTAAAAAAAAATATACTTAATATAAACTGGAGCTTAGAAATATACTAAAATGTTCCACAGAGGTTTCTATTTAAAAGTTCATATAATTGAGAAAAATGAGGTCACCAAGCATTATTCCTGGTTAAGGTGCAATACAAAGTTTCGTAAATTATTTTAATTGCCAGATGCCAGTATATTGCATCTATCAGTGTTAAATGTTAATTTTTTTCTTGGAAGAATCCAAGACCCGTGTTTTTGCCATGCAATTAAGGAGTAATCTTTACTGGCTACCCAATCCGGAATGGCATAGGTAATACTGCATAACACCACAAAACTTCATAGAAAACGTTTGAGGAGGCTAATCTTGATTGTCAGATGGCAGGAGGTTGTGTTTTACAGAGTTTTATTGGGATCTTTTTCTTTAGGAGGACCTCTTACACCCCATCAAGTCATCGCTCCTTCGACGATCAGACTTCGCCATCACAGAGTAAATCCTAATGAGTTTGTGCTTGCCTGGATGCTGACATACAAATACCGTATTTAATACCCTTTATCTTAACATCATGTGGTTTCATTTTCTTGTCATTCATATTTTATAAAGGTAGAGAGTTCTTTCGTTTCCAATCATATGTTGTACACATTAGAAGAGGGCGTTCGCTCAACACCATTCGGTGCAAAGGTTTATGAGCCGAAAAGGTTGGGAAGCACTGGGCGTACAATAAATAAACGTGACGTGTGCTTGCAATTAGGGGTAAGGCTTGCGAGGTATGCAATTGAATGGGAATTCCTCCAATCTGCGCTACACTACAACTTTTCTTTTCTAAACCCAATCCCTGTTTTTTCATGTCTTCTCATGGCACAATGCAATTTCGAATGCATGAAGGAAAACTGCATATCTGTTCTTAAATAATTTTATGGTGAAAAAAATTCATGTCACACTCAGAGACAAACATGGTCATTCAATTTGCCAAGTCAAATATGTTCAAGTCAAGTCATGTCGTAAGCCAGTTTTCTTCGTCATGCCAAGTTGCAAGTTGTTCTTCAAGTCAAGTCACAAGTCAAGAAGAAGTGTGAATCGCTTCAGACTTGATTCCAAGTCAGTGACTCCAGTCAACGACTTCTCCGGTATTTACAAAATTATGCAAATACTAGCCTAGGCCTTAATATGCACAAACCTACACACAACATGTGCATTCATGCTGTCATCGATATCTTTCCTCTGACATGTTATATGTAGGAGGCTATACATTAAGCCTAGCTACGAGAGCAGCGACTCCCACACTTGCTTGCTTTCAAGCCTTGACAATAGCTTGAAACAAAAACTAACGGCTTTTGGAATGTAAAATTCACCAGTCTTAATGCCGTAAGAAATAATTCACAACCTTTCGTTCTGTCAGGTATCTCTGCTGCCCATTTTTTACGATCACTTTTACGTTTTCCCCCGAAGGGAGGATAATGTTTTGTGTTGCCATTTCGCTAGTGACGTACGTAAACTTGTGTCATAGCTACACAATTAACCGGCTCCCGGGGCCGGTTACTTTTTCACAACTCGGTGACGTTTTGATGACGTTCCGCACAGTCGAACGCTTATCAGCTTAACACGAGTTACTCGAGTGGACGAGTCGAACGCGCTTCTAGATAACTGTACATGCGTTAATCATTAGGTAAGAATAAGTTACAAGAAATCAAGAGGATGCTGAGGGCGTTATACACTGCACACTTGTAGTCTGGGCTATAATAAGGTATCTCGATATTTGTAAGCATCTGCGAGTCATAATGCACTCTTCGTATACGCCCTCCAGAATAGGAGTACGGTTTTACCGGAACGGAAATATTGTCAACCCTCAATGCACCCATTGTATCGGTGGGTATCGTACAGAGGGTCCAAAAACGTTAGCAGCCTTCCATAGGGTGTTTTTTGTACCCCTTCACCGCATCCGTCTTTTGTATAGTATGGACAGTGTAAAGTTTACATTAAAATAATTGTGTTTTGTGAGAGTAGCGCTCAGAGAGATCAAAATGACCTGTGGCCGTATACGTCTGTCAACACTGGCATCTAAATTCATATGGGTTCGATTCCTACCGTCTTATCTTTTGAGCTTACTTTCAAAGCCAGTGGTCAAGAATTGCACGGTACGAGCCCTGCCAACAAATGGTCTTAATGTACCTTGAAATAAGTCCTACTTAGTGTGCAAACGCTGTTACTTAAAACCTTGTTCGGTGTGACGTCTCAGTCGCTAACATTTTGAGTCAACCTGTTAAAGCTTTTTCCAATAAATGACAACTAATACTGTAGTCATAAGTTTTTCATGAACTTGTTTTGAATCGATGAACAATATGCACCTACCGCTCCTTAAGCAAAAAATTGAACAAACAAATTCACGTGCACATGGAGAATACTCATAGCTGGGTACTCATGTATTACAGCGGAAGCTCCTGATTGTATATATGAAAAAAGTTGTGGACGTTATCTTGCCAGAGCAGACCAACTAAAGGAGGTTTGCCACTAGACCAAATAAATCAATATTCATAAATGGATATACACAAATATGTGTTTATGGTACAGGGTACACAGTAGATATATTTGTTCTTGTTGTACACAATGGAGCTATCATGTCAAACTGTGAGCAATGCACAAGAAGAAATTGAGAATCCTCCTTTGCCAAAAGGCCCTTTAATGTTTAAAAGGAGTAATATTTTCAGGATTTGTTTGGTTAATTTATAAGAATATTCTCTGTAAGAACATATATATCATTGTAAAGAGCAATGATGGGGAATTTAAATGAACATTTTATTTTCGTAAACTTATCTCGCTATGTATGCAAATATGCAAATTAGATGACGTCGTACGCTTTTCTTTCCATAGAATACCCGTACATATCACTATTATTTTGTAATTTGTGGTGATATTTTGTGGGGATTGCTTGGCTTAGTTTTCTCTTTGATTTGATACCAAATTTGAGGAAATTGGATCAAAAATGAACAAGATATGCCCATTTTACTCTTTGTTATAAAGCCCACACTGAACTACACACACTGACCTATGTGACCTATATACACAGTGCACAGTGCATATTGTACATTGCACAGTGCACAGTGGCTCAGTTCTCGGTGAAACGTTAACAATTTTGGATCTATTAATAGCACTGCATGGGCTTTCTAAGGTAGCTCTTAGTGGACATTTTGGTGAGTGAAAAAGTCAGAGGGGTGTTGTGGCTTAAAATTTTTGATATTGGAAGGGAATTTCTGGGTCAGAAATGTATGTTTTGGACCAAAATTGACGCACTTTCGAAACCTGCATTTGTCTGGATCTTGCAACCTCTCTAACTCACCCTACCCTTGCTATTTATTCAGATATCCTGGTATTTCGTTATAAGAAATCTTATAATGCACATTTTGGTGTTTAAATGGAGACGATTGGAGCTTCTGTTATTGAGTTATGATTTTCTTTATTGGATGGGGTTTTGGGGGATCGAAATGTAGATTTTGACCAAAAATGACTCATTTTTTAAAACAATACTTGAAATATCTCTAACATTCCCACACCTGGCATCTAATCACCTCTCGGTGCTGTTTCTTTAGGTTCTAAGGTACTCAGAAAAAAGTGAGTAGGGTGACCTTTCCTAAGTGCCTGAAATGATTTTTGTGAAATTATAACGTCATTTTTATCAATTTTGCCCATTTTGGGGGCATTTTTTGAATGTAAACAACTATTTTTTACTGTGTTGTGAAACATACAACCCCCAACATAAAAACATTTGATAGATCTACTCGTTGACTTTCTTTTGGTGTTTAAATAAGGGCTGCAGGCTGTTTCATGACTGAAAAATATTTTTTTAAAGCGAACCAGAGATTTGAGTGACTCAGTCACTCATCTTATGCGAAAGGGATACGCATAGCTCTATAGGTCGAACAACAAAACAATTTTTTTGCTTAAGGAGCGTTAGGTGCATATTGTTCATCGCGATTCAGAACAAATTAATTTCACAAATTAAGTTCACAGGTCTACCAACCTAAGGGCCTTTATTCTTTTTGGTAACTTCAAAACAGCACAGAAAAGAAGAAAATGTGAAATAAAAACTATTTTTCATACTAAATACGCACAAGAATTTGCTTACAGGGATTTAGATTTTATGAGCGGCTATGTGAAAGATTAAAGGGAATTTTTACAGTCTCTTGCGCAGTATACATGTTGTTACAACTGATGAAGAGCTGGGAATATGCTCGAAATATTTTGTTCTGTATTTAGCTATAGAGTTTTTCAATTGAGTTGGCATGAAGATATCAAGTTTTTGTACGTTTTATTCCTTGTGTTATATATATATATATATATATATATATATATATATATATATATATATATATATATATATATATATATCGTGTACGCTGTGGCATAGCCAGACATCCTTTGTCTACAACCATTAACTGATATAGATTTTGTTTTCAACATCTACACGATTCAAAGTCAACTAGCCCTCTTCATTGTTTAATTCTTTTGTCATGGTATTTTCAAGCGTCTTACTGCTAAGACTTTGCCTTTATTGACATACCCCGCTTACGTCATTTACATTGTTTGACCCTTAACACCCCTTGCCTTGCTGTCCCCTACAGCTTGAAGCGACTATAAAAAACATTTTTATTGCTCACCTAGCGAACAAAGTGAAATTACTTACTACCAGACTTGTAGTGTGAGTACAAACTCCCGAGTACAAGTACAAGGCTTCGAGTACGAGTACGAGTCCGAAGCCATGGGTATGAGTACGAGTACGAGTACGAGTACCTGATTTTTAAACTTTCTAAGTACGAGTCCAAAGCCATTAGTACGAGTTCGGGTACAGAAAAATGTACTTGAGTACGACTACGAGTACGTTTCTGAGTACATGTATAGGCTGGACTAATATAAGAGCAGCAACATACAATTGTCTTTAAGGTAAGTCAAAGACTTTTATTGTTTTTAATTAAAGTCTTCAATTGTCTTTCATTGTCTCCAAGTTTGAGGTTGGAGTTGGCCTGGTGATCTGAATATATTGTCTTGCATACTAGAGGTCCCCGGACAAGATCCCCGTGGGTATCTGGTTGTCCGAGAAGGGAAGTTGTCGGATTCAGCAAGTTGTCCACTCTGTTTGGCGGTGTCAATCAGTGGGGAAGAGCAAAAAACCTCCACCCTTCCAGCCTTTTAAAAGTGGCTTTAGACTTGGGATAAACTCACGTCCGTCGGATGGAGACGTTAAATGCCAGTCTGGGGGCAGAATTGGGATCGATCAATACACGCCTACTTCGTTAGTCTCTGAGCACTAGTCGAAAAGAGAAGGTGAATCTCGCTAGTGCTCATTACTCTGGTATAGGGTCCTTGATAAGCCAAGTTGCTTCTTGACCCCCAAACGTTCATCTTGTAACTGTTTGTCTGTTTGAAATACTATTACAATCAAATGTAGCATTTGATTTCTGTATGCCACTATCAATATTTCATTTTATATAACATGAAATGCTGGTGACTGATAGAGATGAATGAAATAACACCTGTGGTGCAATTATCGTCATTTCCACTGCTACAAAAATGCTTTGCCTTCTTCACTTTGTCGGGCCTTACACAGGAATATTAACTTGGGGTTTGAAGCCGAATAAACAACTTGCAAGAAAGTCTATTTTCTACTGCACAAATCACAACTTGCAGAAGTTTATAGTGAAAACTTGCCATGGTACTTAGAAGCCATCGTTTCATATACTGAGCAGTGGTACTTAGGAAGTAAAGAAAAATTCATCAGCCGTGTCCATGGCATTTTGTTCTAAACGGAAAACCACTGTAAAGGTGTTTTATTTCAAGGTAATTTCTCTCAGAGAAAAAAATACTATTGGTAAACTGTAGTCTGCTACAAAATAGTTTTCAAATTCAGTGGAAAAACAAAGGTTGGAATTTACCAATAAAATGGGACTAAGTAAGATTGAGTCCAGCCTCTAAGGAAAACTGATTCTACAGTTTTTGTTTTCAATTTTGGCTTGTTTCTTGCTAGGGTTTGCGACTTTTAAAGTTTTAAGATTAATTTAAGTAGGCTATTCCAGCACTGGTCAGTTAAGATTTAGCTTTTAAGATCTAATGCATGCTCTTCGCATGCAAACATGTCATCTAGTCTCATATCTTTGGTATTGGAAGTGAACATTTGCAAACTACTAAAAGTAACATCACGTTAGTCATTAGGTTTTGAGAGCTTGTAGACTTAAGTTTGTGACCAAAGGTAATTTCAGACAATGTAGTTCTAGACTACATCAAGGCAAGATGTTTTCTTTTTGAAGAGGGGGATGGGGGCCAAAGTACTTAAATGCATAAGGTGATACTAATTTAGTACCCTAGGGGATTAATGCTGTAGTAATTTCTTTAGTTCGTTCAAAGACAGGTTCCTTTTAATTTAACCCTTTGCTACCTCTCCTGATCGCAGCACCATTTACTTTGATGAGATAGTCTGTGCTGATCAGTACACGAAGCTTTAAATAATTACAAGTTCTATTAAATTAGAAAAGGATTAATGAAGATTACAATATGAGCATCCTGTACCGTACTGAAATGTCTGTACTCATGAGTACAATAACGAGTACGAGTACAAAATCCTGAGTACGAGTACGAGTACAGAAAAATGTACTCGAGTACGAGTACGGGTGCTACAAGTCTGCTTACTACTGGAGTAACTATTATTAAAATTTCTGTCCCGCGTGCCTAATTTTGTTTTTCCCAGGACGAGTCAGGCCAAATCAGTTTTTTCAAAAATTTTTAAATTTGTTTCAAAATGAAAGTTAGGGTTAGAATTAAGGTACGGGTTACGTGGATTGGGGTTCTTTCATAATCCGGCGTCAGAATTACAAAAAAGGTCGAAAAGCTGTCATTTTGGAATTACCAAGAATCTGATTGGTCCATTGGCCAGATTTGGCCTGACTCGTCATGGGAAAAAACTACGCTTCCCGCGTGCTGTTTAAATAAAGAGTTTTAATCCAATTTACATAACTATCGCCAAAACCAAAAAGTAAGTGGAGAATAAATGAAGTCCCACATATCAAACGCCCTTTCAAAGTTTACCAGAAACATCAATGATCACCCTTTCACCCTGGCTACGGTACAATAATCAATTAGACTAGATCTAATACAACGAATTTCTCTCCTATGAGACACTTTGATAAAACCTGTTTGGTTAAGAATAATAATACTAGGGAGGACCTGTATTATCCGGGTAGCGGAAGCTTTGCCACATATCTTGTAGTCGGTCATGAAACTTATCAATATTTTTGATAAATCAAGCTATGAAACATTTCAAATTGGATCAATGTACATTGATCATATTTTTCTGGTCTTTTGGCGTGTTGTACTATATAGGCTATTCAGGTTGTTTGTAATTTATGTAAATCTTTATCAGTATAGTTGAAAGCTGCTTTGCTCCTCAATATCTGCTATATTTTTATGTTGCGTTGGGAGATAAAGAAAATAGCCCCCCCCCCCCCCGTGGAGAACATTCTTATTACAGGCCGGCTTTAAAGAATGAAAGAAAAGATGTTTGCCCAGAGGGTCAAAGAGAACTAGTAGCGGGGCTAAGCAGGTTCAATCATGGGGGGGGGGGGGCTGTCGAGAATGGTTTGTGGCCCGCGATTTACAGTCAGCAGTTACCCATTTCCTCTATTCTCTCTTTAAGGGAATAGCTATTACTGGTTGGGTGGAGCGCGAGAAAGAGTTTTGGCTAACATGAATTGACTATTCCAGGCCTTGCAAGGATGGAGCAAAAGCTTAATAAACAACTGGCAGTTCATTTTAGTCAGCCAGACAAGTTGTTTGCAGTTGAATACAAAATATTTACTGTGTCGTTTTTCTCTTTCTTGTCAATAAATATTTTTTAACAGAAAAAGATATTTTTAATCAGTCGAAAAATGCGAATTGTTGCAGCATCCATATTGTTCATATATGCGCAGATCTGCCTCGTACATGCGAGGTGTGCAAGTGGAAACTCACACTACCTCAGGGAAAGTAACGGATTTTTCAGAAATTGCAAAAATAAAAAAGAACTTACCCTGGACAGACTCAGGTCAAGAACGGGCTGAAAATATAATGTGCAAGGAAAACCACAATTTAACTATATAATTTTTCCGTGTACAACTTTCTTCTAATAAATGAGGAATCGGAGTGTAAGTTTCCTCGTATTGAATTCGGAAAATTTCTTGTAACCGATATGGTATACTAAACAAAAGAATACGTTGTCATTTGTTAAAGTAGGCTACATGCATAAGCACGTCTCGGTCACCCAATGACACTGCAGTTTCCATATCGTGGCTGTATACGTAACCCACATGTCTGATAGTCTTGATTGTATTTTACGTAAGCGAAAGAAAATTCCATGCGGTTGAATAGAGCCGCATGCATTTATGACGTCGCACACCAGTTACCGTTAAGCTTGTTGTTAAGTCAGCGATAGATACTAACAAAATGATTTCAAACGTTGTTTGCACTCCAAAGTTTATCGTGCAATGGTTCCTACAAGATGTGGTTTCACCAGGGACCCAGTACTGGTCGGACCTCCCTGATACGTAGCACCAAAAAGTTCAAAACAGACATAGGCCTAAAGGTTCAATGTTGCCACGGGACCAATGGGAAATGGAATCAGAATTCACCATGGACTTGAACAACAGCCACGAAACTTTAATTTGGCATTAAACAGGTGTGGTACAAATACCAAAATTGTGGAAATATGCTTGACCAGGGAGCTGGAAGACCAGCTCACTGGGTTGACCTACAATGAAAGTAAAACAAAATAATTGCACTAATAACAAGACAGTTCCAGAAATTTTGTCCCTTATTTCGAGTCATTTGATCATCAAACGTACTTTTAAGCTCATTGAGTGCCTTTCTTCCTAGAGTACACTAGGAGTAGACCTAACTCTCGCGATGTACCATCAAACTTCATTAAGTCGAACGATAAATTGTGAAATTTCTCTACATTTTATTACAATCCTTCAGTTTTGATTGTGTAAGCTGTCCAGTAGTATAAAAGAAATGCCAAGTTGCAAAGGCTACGGAAGCGTTTAATGCTACTGCAGAAAAGGAATAGACGTTATCGAAAATAACAATAATCTACAAATACCACCTGTTTGTAAATTAAATGGAGTGAGAACGACATAGTTGAACTCATTATTCCATTCCTTTCGTGAACAAAAATGTTGTTTTCGTGGGCAAAAGTCATGACATGAATGTGTCCCATTTAGGGAGATTTGCAGGACTAAAACCTCCTCTTGAAAATTGTCTTGCCATATGACAATTTACATTGTACTGGGTTCACTGTTTTACTTTGTCACCACTGGGACGTTATCAAAACCTCCCAACTACATAGATTCACAGCTTGAATGTATTCTGGTTCAAGGTTTTTTGTTGAAAAAACATTTCTAAAGACCTGCATACTGAAACCTTTAACCCCCCTAACTCTGACAAACATGGACAGCAATAAAAAATAAACAGACCTTTCAAGTTGTAAACAGTATAAACATCAAACCAACATGTTAATCAATCGAAATATCAGCAATATTGTTTTCATGCTTGTGAAAATATCCATATGCGTATGCGGCGGGGACAGGAGGCACTGTCCCCCCAATATTTTTGCAACCCAAAATTCGGGCAGAATCTGTGGAAATATTGGGTCAAAATCCGTGTAAAAAAGTTTTTGGTTTTTTTTACAAAGATTAGAAAAAACGAAAGAAAATAAACTTCATTCTATTCCTTGTACTCTTTTGTTGAACACACCTTCTCCCAAAATCAGACATCTTCCTAGCGTTGATGATGATTAAACCTCTTTAACTCTAAAAATGTTCAACTCATCCCTTGGCACAGATAGTAGATGCTACTGGTGGTCTGTCTTGCATACCGCCAGAGATGTCACAATCCTGATACCGAAACCTGACCATTACACATTGAGAATAATCACTGAAGACAGGTCAGACTCGTCTTTCAAATGTGACAGTGCTTACCATTGAAAGACAGGTCACAAATACTGTCATGTCATCTAAAATGGACAGGATTATTGATATTCTGGACTAAGGGATAACCGCAGGAAACATTTTTTTCAACATACTCACGCACACATGACTCACATTTTGCCACATGTTGTGCTTCTCTTGGTAATTCTTTTACATGCTTCGTCTTTTCTTAAAGATACTATGTCCTTGTCGTTATCAGATTGTTTTTGTCAACATTTATTAGAGCTTGACTGGCTATTTTAATTGATACGTGTCAGTAACACTATATATATAAACATATATATATATATGTGTGTGTGTCAGTAACAACTTATATGTACAATGACAAAGCAGAAAAACACTGTGATCCCTTGTACAATACCAACAATTTTATTTTATCCATATTTCGGACAACTTCGTCCTTCTACAGATGAAATGAAGAGTTGAATTAAATACGAAAATAAGCTTAGAAACTAATACTTAAAATACTAAAGATTGGAGAGGAAACCGATGTCTTTGTTAAGTATTAACAATTCAGTCTCCCTGTGAAGTGTTCTTGTATAGGATTTGAACTTGCCTTTCAAGGCGAACTTCAGGTTGGAAAGATTTTGACAGAGAGAATTGAAATGTTTAGCAACGGGAAAGCCGAGCCGGTTTAAGTTTATGCTTCTTTGTGGTTATATATTAACGGCCTTGTCGGTTTGACCAGGGAGGTATTTTCCGAACCCTTGAATTAAGGGATAGATAACATAAACACTGTGGAAATTAAAGTAGGGAGTTGTTATCCGGATAACAACACAATATTGAAGTGCCCCGATAAAGAGGTTTGCCTTTAACAAAAAGTGATTTACCTCGATTCATGTAATTATATACACACCTGAAATCTGTTCTTATCTGGAGTGTTACCAATTAATTGGTGGTTTGGGTCGGATAAATTGCGTCTAACAAAAATACTTCGTAGATTAGGGGGTTGACATATAGCTATTACCATATGGGAATGAAAAAGAAACCTAAGGTTTTCGTCCGATTTAAGTAAATTCCAGTCACCTTTTGATATTTGTGCAGCTAATACCACCTCCCTGGTCCATGGACGTAGTTGAAAAGAACGGTCATTGGAGTATAAGATCAGGCTGCGCTGCAACTTTGAAAGAGAGGTAATCTGAAAGGACAGAAAACTATATAGGAAATAACATAAACAGAATCGGACGAGGGCTAAAGCAATTCTCAAATGGCGTTCTATCACAGTAAAGTATCTAAGATCGTTTTAAGAGCTTTGGATGTTACAAATTGGTCTAATGCAATTATTAATATTGTCTGTATCAGTTTCTCATTTTCAGTCTAATGATGGCTGAAAGCAGCTGGGAGAAAAGCAATTAAATTGCGTCACACAACATTTAATAATGTGGTGTCCATTTTCTGTTCTCTGTGTTATTTTTCTTTTTTACAATTGAGTGACACACATTTGTGCATGTCAAATGGGGGGAGGGGGCATAATGTTCCCTTAAAATCGAAAAGCACGTAATGTAAGCAGTTTATAGACTCACTGAACATATTATTACTTTAGTGAGTTTTTCGGTTGGAATTAACTTAAAGTAAATATTCGCTATTTTATCCGAAATAGATAGAGGACATAGCACTTTTTATGTATATCCAAGTTAGTGGACTGGAGTTTGGAATCGACTCGTAGCTCTTCAGTTTAAAGGGAATAAGCAGTCATCCCAAAACAGATTTGAAAAATCAGCAAACTCCCACATAGCCTATTTGTACAGCTTCGTTCGCTCCATAAATATGTCATCTGTGTTCTGCAAATATTCTGACTTTCTAGGTATTAACAAGCCCCAGTGCCCAATATAGTATAGTAAACGTGTGTAAACTGCATAAAATGCATTAAAAGGGTCAATATTTAGGGAATAAAGTCAATGGTGCCCATGTCTCTACATCAGATTCGAACAGGCTATGACGTCACGCATATGGGCTGAGAGACCCGAGGCGAAGCCGAGGGTCTCTGCCTATATGCTTGACGTCATAGCCTGTTCGAATCTGATGTAGAGACATGGGCACCATGACTTTATTCCCATTCATAAATACTTTAATTTCGAGACGTTTAAAAGTGGAAAAGCTTGCTTTTTTAACGATTTTCCATTGATCATGAATTATTCTCCCAAACTGACTAAATTTTCGCAGAGTGCACATAAGACTGCGTATAGGCTGCCTGCTAAATTACGAGCTATGTAATATGTAGGCTATATAACTAGCTGCAGTGCATGCTGCACGCTATAGCTTTGTCGTTTGTAAACACATGGCCATACTTTGTGAAGTCTCTTTTCGAATGTGGATTTTTTGGAATATTTTGTGCGAGGTCATATTTGAAACGATTTCTCTGTTTGAATTGGAAATGTACTCCCCCTTGACAGTTCCATTAAAACTGCATTTGGAGGACTTACTAGCGTGAGGATATGTGGTTTTTGCGATATTGCTCACCGTGACGTTCAACACACTAACGTGCTGCTACGTTGTTGAAAACAAATAACGTTAGGCCAACGTTTGTCCTAGCCTTAACCTAGGCTACTAACTTATCGTTACGCTGTTTTCGAACGGTGAGTCAGTTCGAATTAGACTCGTACTAGACGAAGTCTCCTTACCCGAGTGTCATTTGCAAGCAATTTCCATCTTGCGATTTTGTGATACAAAGGAGACTTTTCAAATGTGATCTAAAACTGTTTACATCTGTGCACTGACAATAATATTGATACTGTTTTGGATCAAAGTAAAACCAGCGTGCTTAGCCAGAACAGTTATCATGTGCTAGGGCCTCACGTTAGTTGCTTGACTTGTGCTGTAAGTTAACGTTAGACCTAAAGTTAGTGGTTGGAAATGTCATCGCAGAGAGCTTGTTCTTTTCGAGTGGAACTTAAACCAGACAGATTTCTTTACTGAAGTTGAGCTTTTCTTACAAAAAGGTCGAATGTAGGATACCGCAATTTGGATAAGGTTTGTTGATGCAGTAGGCCTACTTTGTCATTAGGCCTGATTGGACAGTAGCCCCCGGCCATCGTTTCCATAGCATATATTCTATTCTTCGATTGAAAATCCCCTTGATGATTTTGGAGCTATATTCCTTTGAAATATAGTGCACAGAATACGTGGGGCCAACGCTATCTTTCTGGAATATGAAAGATGAGTTTTAAGGTTAGTGAGTGCTCATCACTCATTTTACAACAGTATTTATATTATTACCCATCCCAGATAAAGGTCTATTACTGAGGTAAGAAATACTGTATAATTTCTTCTTATCGGCGATGTACCAAAATCAAGCGGACGCACGATAGTTTGACAGGCTTTTAAAGCTAACGTACGTTAGAGCCTAGGCCTGTAAAACACCTTACTCAGCGTGAAATCACTTTAATTTCTTTGAAAAGGCCTGAAATATCGTTTGTAGCCTAAAAGCTGATTCGTTGTTTGAATGTGCAACATTGCTGTCAACCAAAATATATTATTCATAATTTCGACAGTTACTGAAAAAATATTACAGTTGAAGGCCCAGGCCTACCTAGCCTATACAAACAAACTGTTTACTGTAGTGTTAGTGTTTACAATTATGTTGATCAAAAAGTTTCTCTCCATACACCCTATGTGTCTACACTGGATTAGAACATGGGTAACTGACCAATCACAAGCCAGCATTCTCAAAAAGTATTTATGAATTAAGAATAATTAAATACTACCTTAATCCAAAAGATTTAGGTCAGTGAACGAATCGAATTTATAAACTCAAATTTAAAATTTATTTTCAATCAATCTAAAAAATTAATAGATCATAACTTTGATATTACGCTTACATCAAATTCTATACAAAAGAATAATTCAAAACAAGTTGAGTGTTAAGCAGAGTAGTCGAAAGTTTCTACAAACTAACCCTTTGGGGAGAGAGAGGAAGAGAGCTTGCAATTCCTACCATGCCACTCCCGAGAGCGATTTTCCCTATGGTTATAATGACAACTTCTCTACGTAATGATATGGTACTAAGTGTAAGTTTCATACCTACTGCAACACAACCAGAATATTATCTTATTCTCAACTTTTATTGATGTTATACAGAACCGTTCTTCATTACTTTTTATTGACAATATATTGCTAAAAAATACACCGTACTTTACAAGTACATCCAATTCCCAAATTTATGAACTTTTCAAATGGCTGATAAAGCGTGGCATAGATTTTTGCAAAGAATCTAAGAAATAATGCGCGTCTTTAAGGGTAAGGTGGCAAATACCATTCGAGTATCACACTAACCATAAAGTGTATTGAGAGAAAACGATTCGGTGTTAGCAAAGAGCCATACAAGCTAGCGCACTAGTTTTTAAGCAAACCGAGTGAAACCAAAGCGTTTAAGCACCAATTTTGGTAGCACGTTTCTGTTTCTATGAATTGATCAGCTAAAAATTAGGTACATGAGGATAAAGGATTAAAAAGACAATTTATGCAATCTTACTTCAGTTTAAATGGGAATATTGTGCTGATATTGCAACAACATGGAATGGACAGAAAATAGATTTAATTAGTCTAACTAATAAATTCTTGCAAAAGCTTTTCTCTATATTGGATGTGCATATACATCAACTTACAAGAGTAATGAATGTTGTACTACATGAAATGTTAAAGTAAACAGTTTATTATGAGCTACAAGGCACCCATCTTCTGTAGGAACTATATTCATTGGGAATAAAGTGACCCCACAATCCATAACAATTGCTTATCATTCTTGCTACGAATCCTCGTCAAAATGTACGGATATGTTATGTGTCACAATGGCAGAACAGTATTAACTTTAAAAGGAAAATGCTCTTGAATCTGTCCCTGACTATCAGGCATTTTACATCATGGAGTACGAGTTATTATAGTAACCTCGTTTTTGAAAGACCCAGCCATTTTGGGCGAAATAGATGAAAAAATTTACTGTAAATTGAAAGCGAGCCCTCAACAAAATAATTGTGTTACACAAAGTTTAAAACAGTATTCATCTTAAACAACGTTTGACTTTAAAATTCACCAACGGCACAGTTTGCCTATGGCGGATATCACTGTAATTGCTGTCAGCAGATACTTAGCCGGCTAAATTAACACACTGTTGGAGGAAGCATCCACAGAATACATATTTAATGACAGTTGGTACACTCGGCGTAAATTTACGTCAGCAAAACAAACCTCATCCTCGCTTGAGGCTCAATTAAACTCTTGCAAAATGCTAGGATTATACGTTTTGCTAGTAAAAGGGGTCAAATTAAGTTGGTTCACGAAATTGATGAGCCTTTGTCTTACCTATTATTCACATCTTGATGGTAAATGGTCAAACGTAGAGATTGTGCACACCTGACACTCAACTGCAACAGCAACGATAGGATAATTCATGATTAAAATCATATATTACGAATTCGTGACCATATTTAACCATGAGGTATTAATATTGAGTGAGGCTTATACCAACTTGATTGACAGGCTTGCAACTCCTCTTACCAACAGCTGATGTAATGAGGGCTTCAGTTGTATTTATCGTATATTCAAGACAAGCTGCTATCAACGGCTTGGACAAGTTGCATCGTGAAACTTAAAGGGGAACAATAGTTACCATTTGACCCTTTACATATGTGTATTATACATATAAATACTACAGATAATCTTTACCTGGTGGACCTTACATGAGACCTTTGTTAAGAATAATTTATTTCAAATTTCCCTCCCTTGCTGGCATGTGCGCAGACATATTTGATAGAAGACGACTAGATATCAGCTGATTGCTGACGTAAAACGCGCACCTCACGGTTGCCAGAGCAAAATTTTGCCAGCTCAAATAGATTGGAAGAGGCCCTTTTAATTTTTCTGAGTGGTGGTTCAAAATTTCAAATTAATGTATTTTAAATTAAAAAAAATAGAAAGTATAACAAAAATTTCTGTGGGATTTTTTTATGCCCCACAGCTAAAAATTCTAAATAGTTTTTGCACATTTATTTTTCTTAGTATTGCAAGACGATGCCATCAAGGAAAACTCTCTTTCAGTGGTTTCATTTTCCGAGCCCATGGTATCACGCTGAAGGGCTGTGTTCTTGCGGTGTTTGGATAGTTCTTCATAAAGATTTCTATACGTAAATGACGATTATCTGTTTTTACTCTTATGTTACCATGAGAACATTAAGTGATTCAACTCTTCGGTAGAAGTTACGAAAACTTAAGGAAATACGGATACACTGAGGGAAATTTTTGTCTAACTTATGGAAACACTATTCTCCTTAAAAAAAAGCCTATACCTGTTCGCTAGGGCCTGGTATTCGTTCGAGAGGAAAGTCTTGTGGTATTGTCAGATTTAGTGCATAAAATGAGGATTTTGCGTAGACAATGTGAAGTATGATATCGATTATTGCATATTTGGTGGAGTAATGGCCGCATTCTTACAGCAACACCTTGCAATGTCAGTCGACAGTTGCATTTGAGTCTACCGGAAGAAAGCCTAACCATTCTCCGCCATGTGTTCCCATCATAGCTGTCTCGAGTTATCGGTGACAGGCACAGAATTTCTTTTTGGTTGAGTAAGATTCAGTCAGACGCATTTGGTCTGATAAGAGACTTCTGTGTATTGTTTGAATATTTTACTTTGAATTTTACAACATTTATTGTCATATTGGGTGTTGAGAGTCAAGAAAAATCTAAAATGTTTTGACAAGTATGATCGAAACCCTTCGGACTACGGCGATGCAATGCAGTGGTCAGTGCCATGCATGTGTGTGATATGCCATATACAGTTAATAAGGATTTCGAGCTGCACTTATAAGTGTAGGGTGAAGGATTTTCCCGAACTTTTTAACTGGTTAAAAATCGTACGTATCAAGTTAGAAGAAGGCTGTATGATTATTTTAGATAGTAAGGTACAGATGTCTGGATTTTAATGGCAAATTTAACCATTGCATTTTTTGAAAATTAAAGATAGTTTTGACGTTGCCGTTAATACTGTAGGTGTGTGCGTACAAACTACACAAGCAGTTGTTGTACAACCCTCGGCAAAGTGCAGGTGTGACATCACAGTTCCGTTGCATTGTGGGTAATAACACAATATCATGACTGCCTACGGAGTGGCGTTTAGTGAGTTTCAGAAAGTTTTTTAGAAAATTCGTGTTAAATTAGATATTGAGTTATATTAGTTGTTAATGGTATCACAATCCTTGGAAAAATGTGTTCTAAATGCTGTGGCTGCTAAGAAAGCTGTACAATTGTTTCCGTTTAAGCCGATAAAAACTACAATTTCATATGGAAGAACCAAAGGTACGGGGAATCTCCGAGAAATTAGGACTAACGATGACCTTATCACGCCATTTTGTGCCAAAGAGCCTCAAAAATTTGATGAGAACAATGTGGTTTTTATCAGGTTTATCGGGATAAATATGAAAAATAAGTCCCCGAAAAACGCATCAAAGGCCGGGTGAGGATATAGAGTTAAGTACTACAGACATTAATAAAATGCCCGTGCAAGTAATGTTCCTTGAGTTAGTTAGTTAGTTAGTGTGATGAGGTTTAACATCCCAGTTTCCAACCAATTGGTTCAAGTCAAGACGACCACGGCCTTTTTTCCAGTTGTGGCTCACTGGCTTGTTTTCCCCACTCTATATTGCTTATGCTGAGCACCAAGCACAAAGGCAGTAGGTTCCATTTTTAAAGTCTTTGGTATGACCCGCCAGGATTTGAACCCTAGACCTTCCGGCTGCAAGTCGGATGCTCTAACCACCTGGCCACTACAGTCGGTTGTAATATTCCTTGAGAAAATATCAACAGTAAACGGATATTTATGAGTTGAAGCTTCAAGC
Organism: Holothuria leucospilota; assembly: GCA_029531755.1. Lineage (NCBI taxonomy): Eukaryota > Metazoa > Echinodermata > Holothuroidea > Aspidochirotida > Holothuriidae > Holothuria > Holothuria leucospilota. Next base: position 53,471,849 of record CM055967.1, read on the forward strand.
ACCCTTGTTTAAATAGGGTATGGGGTAAAAAAGGCAAATATCGCCTCAAAAAATTTTGAAGATAGAGCTGGACTAACAGATACTGCTATAAATTTCGGAGGGGAAGTGTATTGAATCGGAGAAACTATCTTGCCACCGGGTCTCGATTCCCTTGGAGATAGATGTTAGTACAATATTTCCATACTTAATTTCCCAGAAGGCATACCACGCCTTTCAAAGTATAGACACTCGCGAATCGTGCCATCAAATTTGCTTTTTAGGAAATTTTTGTGCGATTTTAGCTCTACTGACAGACCGATAAAGCTACAGCTGGTCCCACTCTCCACTTCTTTATATATAATGTGCCTTGTTTTTATTCCTTGTCGAGGGTGGAAGGAATCTATAGGATGGTTAAGTCGTGTTCACGTGTGTATGTGTGTGCATGGGTACTCGTATTCAGTCCGGGCCTTGGGCCGGAGAAGAATTTGAGGTCCTTGGTAATGAACACAATAGGGAGTCTCTTGTTAAAGTGGACCTTAAGTCTAGAATTACAACAGTATATATTTTACAGCTTGGAAAATGAATTTCATTCATGCTACTCCCTTTTTCATAGCTTTCTCTGTTTGTTAATTTCTTTCAAGGGTACTTAGCACACAACAAAATCACGGTTTGATTAAATGTTCTTTAGATAAAAAGCACTTGTAAGGGCAGTCAATTGATTTGAAAATGCAGGTGGGAAAATGTTGGTGGGAAAGGGTGACGTTTACTTAAGTCGCGTTGAGCTAGGAAAATTGAAATCACTAAAAAGCTTTCCAACAGAAATTTATAACTACACAACAACCTTCGATGAACCAAATACTAGCATTTTTAAAGAACGTTAGGGAGGTTCTAGTCCATTATTATCTGTAACAGTAGAATCTCCTAGACAATTCCATTTCGCTTTCTCTTTACTTTTCCTTTTAGCTCTGCCAAACGCAATCTGAAAAAAGTTGACAACTATCAAAAGCCTACGTCTAGTGCATTTGATTTCTCGAATATGCAGAGTTTCGGGATATTTCCTCTTGACCTCCACAGGGCCGGAAGGAGGCGTCTAGAAGTTACTTGAGCGTTCTTAGATGCAATTTGATACTAATTGTTTTTTAAGTTTATGAATAAGTTTATAAAAGTTCTCTACATTCTTTTAAAATAGTAAGGAACGAATGCAGTGCTCTCGTCCTTGAAAAGTGAGGGCAAAAGCAAAGTGTGATCTCACATTTGTGACTAGAAAAGCTAACATTTTACTTTACTCCTGCGACTATGCTCCCGTCTGTAGAAAGAAAAACATAATATCCAACAGCCTTTTCTTGTTTTATTATGTAGAAAGACATACACTGTCTATTGATAAAGTGTAATTTCTTGAGGAGTATTGATATTTCCTACATTCCTGATAAGTTTATGTCAAAACCGATGCTGTTGTATGCTGTATCTCGGGTCACCCGTGGAGGAATGAAATCCTATCGCTGACAATTGATAACTTTGCGAGAAGCTTGGCCCCCACTTGGTCAATTTGATTTACTCTTCCTTGTTTTAAAGTCTTTCTTTGCTAGTTAATTTTTTATTAATCCTCAACCAATAGTAACACTTGAAACTTACAAAGATTAAAAGCTCAATTGGTGATGCGTCAGTGTTTCGTTTTCCTGATAATAAAGGCTCAAGTTGCAAAAGCGACAGTTGGAAACAGAAGTGAAACTGTCTCATTTTATACCAATTTGTTTCATTTTAAATATTTGAAAAACAATCATATAACAGACAAACCGAAACAGTAAAAACTTAAAGAATGAGTCATGCATTTTATTCTTAAGCTTTCGAAGTTTTGTAAAACGTTCTTGAGAAAATTAACATATGAAAACTTGAACACATAAGGAAAGGGGGAAATAATCGTATCACAATAATTTCTGTAAAACACCACCCGGACATATTTAGTAACACTCAGAGTATGCATCGTTTGGCATATACGAGTAAATTAATACTGTCAAGTAACTCCCAGAAAGATATTTTTGTGTGGTAAATATAATTTCTGCTAATATATTAATGACTTTGAAAAGTTTACACAGTTATCAATTACAACAATTTCGTTAACACAGTTTTAAATTAAAACGTACCGTATTATAGTCTCCCGTATTTTGGGCATTACAGTTTGAAGAGGAGCACTTGTACAGCTTTCTAAGCAGGTAAAATATTCAGAACACATTTTCTCCAAGCATGGTGACACCATTAAAAAGTAATAAAACTCAAAATCTAATTCAACACGAACTTTTCAAGAATGTTTCTAAAACCCACTGAGCGTCAGTCCGTAGGCAACCATGGTACTGTATTACTACCCACAATGCAACGGAATTGTTACTTCATAGCTGCACCTCGCCGCGCGTTGTGCAATAACTGCGTGTGTATCATACACTCACATCTACAACATTCACAGTAACGATAAAACCATCTCTAATTTTCAAAAAATGCAACGGTTAAAAATCTTTATAATACTTTAAATATTTCTTTATAATTTTAAATATATAAATGTCAAATTTTGGACCATCACTGAAAAAAACTGATATCTTTTTAAGTCTATTTGAGTTGGCAACATTTGCTTTGGAAATTGTAAGGCGCGGCGTTTACTTCATTAGTCAGCTGATATCTGGTGATTCTGGTCGTCTTACTTCGAATATATTCTCGCGCATGTCAGCAAGAGAAATTTGGAATATTTTTTTCTTGCTAAAGTTTTATAAAAGGTCCACCAGGTAAAGGTTATCTGTAATATTAACGTGTGTACCACACATATGTAAAGGGTCAAATTTCTACTACTGTTTCCCTTTAGCAATAATTCTTTAGAATCTCGGAGGAGAAAGAGTGGTCAATACTGTTCCACCTTCCTCAAACTTCAGTCCTTCTAATAAGTCGTCCAGAAAGTATAAACAATATACACGCCAATGTGTTTTGCGGAAGAACTGGAGTGCAACTCCCTTGTGGGGGAGTGTCCCCTTTACCCATGCCTTCGCCCCTGGTTTCAAGAAAAAATATGTTGTATTAGCATTATATATTTGATCTACATTTGTAACGTAATCCAGTTGCAATGTTTGTGTCCTCGAGGACAGCACCTGGAACACTTGTTCAGTAAAATCGCTTGTTCATCATATGACCTGGATTTAAAATGATCTATTGAATTGGATAGTAATACCCCACTTAAATTCCCTATGAGTTTTCATACTATTCGAATAACGAATATATATATATGATTAACAAATCCTCCCACACCTTTACTTAACTCCGGGACATTATTTATCTCATCATTTGTTAGCATGACTTTTACTTGCAATCAGGGAGATAGATACTCCTTCTAAGGGACAAAGTAATATAGGGAATATATTTTGCGGCAAGGGGTGTGAAACGTCTTACTTTGAGCATTGACACTTATACTCTGTCATCTCATTAGGACAACAGTGGACAAGGCTTTCATAAGGGGCAAATGTCCCCTGTTCCTTCTGCTTTGCAAATGCATGTGTAAGACTAATCGTATCCGAAGCTTCTCTTTTCTGTAAATCAAAAGATTCCATTTGTAAAGCATTAATGGGTGACTATACTTCACTACTTTTCAGTCACCACGTAAGTCTCTTACCATCCCTGAATAAGAAACAATATTTACCGTACTGCATCAACAATAACTCACTGTCTATTATATAATGGCTTATATACATTGTGTGTTCGAACAGAGGAAAAACGAATGGAGATATATCTGTATACCAAAGATATACCTGAATATCATTGCAAATGAAGACCTAATTGTCATTTCCCTGGATTTACAAATTTTGTCCCACAAAGTACCTTGCAAAGTCGACTTAACCTATCTTGCATTTCAGGTTTTGCAGCGAGTGTTTTGCTATTTTCATTATATTATATACAGTGGTTTTAAAGCGATCATACGACAAATGTGTATTAAAAAGTAAAACGGCTTGCCATACTGCCATGTATACAGTAGAATACAATAAACGTGGTTGATACCTCTATCAACGTACACGATGGGTTTCTTTGGACATCAAATAGTTCAGTGTCGACTGTTTTGTATACTTCATTACGTTATATTAATACAAATATACCAATGGCTGTCTGTCCAGAACAGACACTATATACAATTTCATGCCATCAACGTAAGTGACCTAAGATGGACCAAGGGGGACATTAAGCTATTTCAGTGGTCGGCTAGCCTGCTGGTCTCATTAATTTAAGACCCATGACTTAGTGGAGTGCACTCACAAAATCTGCTTTCCGTTTACGACTAGTGTACTAAGGATGACGAAAAAGAGATGTACTAATTCTTATCCATTCTCCTTGCCTACAGCCTATGGACTAGCACGTAGCTCCAGTCTTCGGCCACTTTCCAGAAAAGCTGTGAAGGTTAGAGGATCATTGCTCTGCATAACTGTTTGACAAAAAGACAGGAATCGAATGTTGCCTTAGTCAAAAGAAGTCCATACGAAAAGTGACTCGCCGCTTTTCAAAACAGGCAAAGTTAGAAATTTCTATGTAGTTCTAGTGGAATTAATTATTCGAGATGCCAACCAAAAATAAGGCGTGCATCTGTAATCAAACGAGCCACTACACCCCAGAGAATGCATGTGTCCCGGGAAGCACCTTGGAGCTGCAATTTCCACTTGTTTTATTTCAGAGGTATAGAAGTCATGCATCTGTTTTAAATAGATATCTAGTTATAAATTAAAAGGATCGGTCCAATCCATTAGGAATCCTGAACTTAACACACCACCCATGAATTGATAATTTTTTCACTCTGAAATCCTGAACTTAACACACCACCCATGAATTGATAATTTTTTCACTCTGAATTAGATCATAAAGTATTAGTATGTATATTTAACTAAATGATTTATCATCCCCTTCTAGTTTGAAGCCTCTGGTCCGTATCTAAGCTATGTCTGTATGAACATGTTCATGCTTCTTTGTCATTACTCAAATCCCAGAGGCCTTTTAAAAGAAACGAATTAAAATCCAGTAGAATAACCTTATGCTAGTCTTATAAATAGAAAGTTCAAAAGGAATATTGTTTGATAGTCTTTGCGGTGGACCTGACCTAATGATAATATGGAATTGTACAGAAAGGGGTATTTCTATTCCAAAAGCCAGTAAACGTAGGACTGAATGGAAGATATCTGGTCCAGTGGGTTCTTCGAATCCAATTCATACCAAACGGAAGATCGTAACAACTCGGCTGGTAACCTGTCTCTTCTTCTACATCTCCATCCTCTACACCTAACATTTCTCTACTCCAGTTAAGTCCTTTCTCGTCTGGAGTTCCTATTGGAAAGTATAGTGCAACAAAGACATTCAAGAAGATATTTGAAAGGCGTATAAAAACCAGCTGTCAGACGAATTTACAAAGATGTGGGAGTCAATGTAATGTAAGCTGAATGTCGACTTCATTTTCATTTCTTCAATTGACATTTTGAATTACTACAGTCAGTTCGTTTCATTTTCGAACAAATAGAAGTTCAACAGATACGAAATGTATGTAAAATAAAATGTATTCATTTCAGGGCGGGATGGAAGTAAAGACTGCATGACTCCATTAAGGCAGACAGTTCGTTGTTAGTCAGGCAAGATTTTAACACGAAAACACCAAAATTCCTGACAAAAGTGCTCAGCATCCCTCCTTCCCAATTGAAAAAATCGCAAAGTTATGGAAAACAGCACACAAAAAATGAAATCTGCCATCACAGGTATTACAGCAAGTAAAAAGTTTGTGTGGCTAATAGAAAGCTCGCCTTTGTGTCAAAAACCTGTGTGTAAGAAGTTTGTAATCCTGTCAAAGTAGATGTAGACAGCACTGAAGAATGCAACAGATGACTGCCAAAACATTGTACTTCGTTCCTGTGATGAAATTGAAAATGTACAAATCTATGCAAGTTTCAAAATATTGTATATCGCATAAAAATTAGGGGTAACCGTATTGGACAGGAACACACATACATTTCATGTTTAGTGCAGCCAATGTACTGGGTTCTGAAATGCAATCAGTGTCTGTTTATGATTAAGTCATCTTAAAAGCTAAAACTGGAACGCCAAATCTTGAATAATCAGTTTACCGGGAGATTAACTACCCAATTAACTGGCAAAGAAATTTTGCCCAATAACTGAACTTACATAATTTGTTGAACAAACTTTACTCAATTCCAGTATTTCCGCATACTGACCCAGTGTTGGTGACACTTTTGCTCAACTGGCTTTTAAATTTACCATTTACTTCCTAATACCCAGTTCAGCAAGCCGTTGGTAGTATCCACTAAAAAGTCGATAAACTAAATAGATAGATGTCTGGAGCGTGATTAATGCTTTTTTACGACTCAAAGAAGATTTGTTGTAATGTAGACAATCCTGTTTATACTCAATAGCTTCTGGAAACTGCTTTCTGGACCCAACGCACAGCAAACTCTCCACCCCACCAGCTGCCTCAAGCTGGTCATGCAGGACACTAAGTCGTGGAATTCATAACGTTATAGGGAAGGGTAGCTTTTTTGTCGTAAGATACCGATATATTGACTCCAGTGTGACCCTGTTCAAGTCTTGAAAAGAAATAGAAGGTAAAAGATAAATGGAAAGAGTAACCCTGACTTTCACTATTCTTCCACTTATCGGGTATAGCACTCTTCAAGCGTTTCCAAACTTCTTAAGGTGCCAATGCGTACAGCAAGTTACTTAAAATATTGTTGGGAGTAACTTTACCGAGCAATTTATCAAATTAACATAATAAGCCTAAGTGAACCAGAATTACTTGCCTCTTTCGGTTCGCTTACCTCTAACAAGGTTGTCCAATATACAAGCAGTCAAGCCTCCGATGAACATATTGCTTCCCAAAGTCACATTTAAAATCTGGTCTATCAGGGTGGATCCTATGACAATGTTAATTTAAAACAATACAATATTATTTCCACTTGTACATAGCATTATGTAATAGGTTATATGACTCTGTTGCTAAAATTACATAAAGAGCACTCGATGGTGTTTGAAAGTCGAAATTCATTTGCAGCCAAAGTGTGATTATAAAGTCACCTTGAAAGGCTTATTATTTACATAATGACGTCCAGTAAACTAATGTATCTGAATTGTCTTTTACACTAAGGCTAAACATGATAGAGGCCCTTTTGTAACATTATTCATGTACCATTACATAATCTTATCGTATTTAACGTAATATTTGCACTGCAAGTAAGTTGTCTGTTTGAGAGACGCACAAAAAGCAACCATATTTTTCAAACAGTAAGTTGTTGTATTACTTTCGAATTGTAGTACCTTGAGAGCAGGTAACACGTCATTCTGTTCTTAAGAATCATGCAAGATAACGTTAAAAATTTGTGATAAAATGTTTCGGTTTATCAACTTTGTGTATGCATGGTACCACTTTTCTGTCTCTATTAAACAGAGCCTCTGTCCAAAGGTACAAGGGCTCGTTAAGTATACTAATTTAGATGTTAAAATAAAGGTAGTTCCTTTAAGCTGAAAAGGCACATCATGTATGTCAGAGCGATCCAAGGTTCAAAGGTGACATTATTTCAAGTGGGAGCATGAAACTACATTTTATGCTGTCAAAATGCAAATTCCTTATTATTTTCTCACCTGTATTGATGGCCCCTGGGTTCTTTGCAAGATAATCCGGGACTCCCATTCCCAGGAAAAGAGCAAAACCAAGAATGAAAAGGTTTCTGGAGGTGTTGATTTTGATGAAAGAAAGATTTGCAAAACCGATCGAAGACACCATACCTGTAACCGTCATACGAGTTGACGTAAAGAGAAAGTAAGTCGTGAAAAATATTTAAAGAAATTTGTTCCTAACATTCTCTTATTTCAAACGCAAACGAACTCGCTTGTACCAATCCTGGATGTCGCTGGCAGCCTGTAAGCGCGTAAAGGTAGACTGAAATTTCACACAACTGGAAAGCACTGGATCGACCACACTGCAATAGTCATCGTGAGGCATTTTAAACAGACACAGTTGTTATAAACTGTCATCCAGGAACGCTACCAAACAATCTGCAAGGAGTCTGTAAATGTGTTGTTCTCTAGGGTTGACAAAAAGAATGTCAATTTGCTTCTGCCAGATTGTGACTTTGTTTGGCTGAATCCACATCTTTTTTTATTTTACTATTTGTTCCGGGGATGTTATGGACCAAGAAGCATGATGGCCAGCAACGTGGAGATGTTGCACCTCTGGGTTTCTTAGTGTGTTACTGTTTTCAAAGATTTACAAGTGAAAATGCTGTGCACACGTAGAAGTAGTCAGTGCCTACTTAACTAATGAAAGAAGCTGAAACCAACCACAAATAGAATTTAAGCCCATCAAATATTTAGCATTTTACAGGGCAATTGCGATCCTGCATCTATATCATGTATGAATAAACATTGAGTACCGGTACATACCTGAAAAAAAGACTCAACAGATACATTTCATTTTATCCCCTTATTTACCTTCGATGCAAGGACATTTGCATTGTTGGTATGCCCTTAGGAGACGAAAGGACAATTTAGTTTTCAGAAGATGCGTACATCACTACAAAAAGTTGGGTCACAGATATTTACCAAAAGTAGACGCAAGTATCCCACCGAGAATAGGTTCTGGCATCGCAGCACACAGGGCATTGAATTTGAATATTATTCCACTGAGAACATATAATCCAGCTGCGAAGTAAGCTGTCACACGACTGGCAACCTTTTAATGAACAAAAAGTCACTGTGGTCATATGCTCTAAATGGGCACGAATGTCAAAAGTTACTACCCCTTTTACTAAATTCTATCTGATGCGTCTTTTAAGTGTTTAAATGACATTGCCTTCAATTTCAACTTAAAGTTTATATTTCACCTCAATGTGCAAACAAATCACCATAATTCTTTTCACAAGACAGCATGTATAGAAACATACTAACACACACTGATGGTAAAAGTATTTAGGAGGTAGCGCAAAAGCTACTAAAATTTGGCTCCGAAAAAAAGAACTACTTTGAGTAAGCAAAAAGAGAGAAAAACATAAAGGAAAGATCATTTATCATAAAAAAAATTTATAACTCTCACATTTGATATTTTCAGTGTCAAAAAAGTTTTTTGAATTAAAAGAATAGAGGAAAGTGCAATGCTTATCAAGATCTGGCAGGTAGGTCCACAGAACATGCAGCTCCTGTATGTCTAATCTAAGGCTTAGTGATATACGTTCGAGAAAAGGAAATGGCTAGCGTATGCTTTTACCAAAAGATTTTTCCACCCTACGATGAACTAAATTACGCTGAAAATATCAAGCTGACATCCATAAAGGTCTAAGATAGAAAGAACACTAAGTGATTTTAAATAGAGGGCCTGTATCGTTAGTGGAAGAGCGCTATAAATGTGTCGTGCAACACCTTTTTGCAGCAAGTAAATGGACTGTAAGCAATCCTTTCAAAAATTCCCCAACCAGTAAATTCTAATTAAGATGTGGAAGTATGAGTGCATTGTAAAGTAGCAAAGGGTATTTGGGGGCAGAAAACGTTTCAAATTATTGAACAGTATACCATTGAATAGAGAGATTTCACTGCAGAAAGACGAATGTGCTTTGGTTTCAACTGGCTTTACAATCAATAATAGTTCCAAGAATTTGATCAGCCACTTGGGGTGACTGAAGCATTGTTTAAGGTAAGAATTATATTATCAGTATTAGCGGCTTTATTGTCGAAAACGAGAAGCTTTCGTTCATTTACGTTAAGGGAAAGCTTTTTGAATTTAACCAATCAACAACGACTAAGAATTTCTGCAATTGAAGCATAGTCTTTTCTGTTTTGTTTTGAAACAGTATCGTAGTATCGTTCGCAAACAGTACAATATTTAACTCGTGTGCTAACCCTCGTCTTTTGTCAAATTATAAAAATTTAACAGCGATGCATTTTATTTTACTTCATTCTGAATTAAATTGATCTTTACATCAGGAATTTTGGTATACATGGGAGACAATGAAACTTTGCCTGCATATTGCAAAAAGATGAATTTCACTTCACATTAAAAGACAAATATCAGACAAAAAGATCGTTTAGGCAATCCTGAACACCCTAAAAACCCGTGCTGTTTATTCTGAGATATAAGTACGTACTTCCATATGCACACTTTGTCTCTTAACTGCAGGAATATATATATATATATATACATATATATATATATATATATTTTCGATATGGTGATAGGCGTGTGTTGGCCAAATACATATATCAGAAAAGAAAACCAAAACGTACAAAAAATGGATATCTTCATGCCAACTTAAAACGAAAAGCTCTCCAGCTTTTGTTTTGCATTTAGCTGGAGAGTTTTTCGATTTAAGTTGGCATGAAGATATTCATTTTTTGTACATTTTTTTTCTTTTCTGATTTATATACATATATACACGTGTTTCGTATGCACAGGCCTTTTCCAACTGTTTGAACTTCACACGCACAGCGAGCGAGCTTGATCTAACTGGATGAGTTCGTGTTTGCTAGCAGAAGTTAATGTCAATAGTCAATTGGAATCCGGGTGCATTGAAATTGTGTCATGAGCCTGGTATTTCACTCCCATGCAAATGGTGGCCCTTTATGAGCATTGTAAGCTAGCATTCCTTGCACCTTACACCCTATTTATGTGAACAAGAAAATCAGGTGGAAACAATACCAGAGCCTTTTTTCTCCCTTCTTCAAGATCTCTCAAGCCTTTAATATGTACTTGCTTGCAGGGAAGTTTAGGTATGTTAATGGAACCACATATATGTAGCACCCATAGTAACATCGTCAAGAGACTGGATGATAATACAAAGGTCCAACCAATAATCATGTCAATTTGGTTGTTAGCAATGATACGGGGACCATCCCTGGATAGGTCGTTGTGCGATAAACATGTATAGGCCTATTAGGACAAACCACCACGATGTGAAAACAGGGAGTTGCTATTGGAAGGAGATAAATCGCTCTATAGAGAGATTTGCACCGCCAAAGTTACACAGTAGTCCAAATCCATTGCTTTTATCTTTCTTGACATTTCCTTACTGGACTGACATTGGATTAGGAAGTTAACACAAAAGGGATTTGTCGTCTGCTATATCTGCTTTATAGGGCAGGGTTTTTTTCCACTGTCACTACATTGCCATTGGTCAGGAAAAAATATTGCAACGAGTTCCATTTTCAAAATGGATTTTTCTTCCTCTATCTGGACAGCTCTCTTTGCAAAACTTCTTGCAAAACCTTTTACAAAATTAAGGCCAGATATGGGAAACGAACTACCCTGATAGCAAGGTACCGGCGGACCGCCGGCGGCTTTATGGTGGCATGTCGGGTACATGTCGGCAGCGGCATTGCTGTGGTACACAGACGTCGGTCTTCCGTTGGCTGGAGGTTGGCAAATCGGCAGTGGCAAAGCAGTGTAATTCTGAAGATGGTCCGACGGTGGTAAGAGGGTGGCAAATCGGTAGCGGCAAACATGTGACATGCCACTGTCGGACCACCGATGGTAAAGCAGTGGCATACTGGGAGAGGCGAAGCGGTGGTAAGCCGGCGAAGCGGTGGTAAGCGGTGGTAAGCGGTGGTGTCGGTGGTGTCGGACCACCGATGGTAAAGCAGTGGCATACTGGGAGAGGCGAAGCGGTGGTAAGCCGTTGTCGGTCCCTTGGCGGTTAGACGACGGAATTATGGCAGCGGCAAAGCTACATCGCATTGCGGTCGGACCACCAGTGGCTGAACAGTGGCACACAGGCAGAGGCAATGCTGTGGCATGCCGATGTTGATCGGCTGGTGGGTGAATTACGGCGAGCAGTGACTCCGGCGAGGCTGTGGTAATTAATCCTCTAGCTGGCGGTTTATTGACGGTAGGACGGCGGATGATATTGATAGCGGCAAAGCTTTGGCGTACCGTGGTTGGCCCGCGAGTACCTGAATATTGGCGAATTGGAGCGTTGAAGCTGTTGTAAGACAACGGCCGGCGGTCTCTTAAAAGCTCACTACTAATTTACATAGAGGAAGAGGCAAGAACCTGGAGCAAAGCACTGAGGGCCGGAAAGGCGTCAGTCAGAATTGAAAAGTGGGGAGGGGAGGGGGGCGTACGAAATGACTTACTAACATGTGAGATGGATGACGGGCATGGGCCTAGATTACATTATGCATGACTCTTGCTGGAGCCCACCAAGGACATCGACACCGGTGAATCAAGATGAACCACATAGCTTAACTGATTTTTAGGCATAGGAAATATTTTTCATGGGGGTTGGTGTGCTGAGTTTGCTCTAGGGAGAATGAGATTAACCTAGAAAATTGCCAGAGTTTTTCCCGTAACTGCACGTGCCAAAAAAGTTTTTTTTTGTCGCCACAACAAATGAGGAGCACAAGACTGCAGCATCAAACTCCTGGCGCCTGCAGGTTTATGGGATGGTGAACGCGAAGACGAGACCGACAGTACTCACGTCAATACAATAAATGCACCACATGCGTTAAGACCTAAAAGTAATTCCTGTGCAGTAAAGCTTGCAAGTCCACTTGTTTTCAAATCATAATTATGTACATAAAACTAGAAATGATTTCAAAGCTAGTAATGCACTAACGCAGCGCGTGACCGCTGCCCTGGATGATTACTACTTGTCAGCTTACTTGGCTCTTAGCCAAACAAGGTACCCATGTTATCTCCGCGTCGATGTCAAGGCTTTTTGGTTCAGTTTGCAACGCGCACCGACTTTGCATTTGTATCATACGTGCGTGTGAGCGCGAAATGTGTGTGCTGCGCAGGCAGCTCGTAGGCGCGCTTAACACATAAAAGAAATTCTACATCCCTGAGACACTGTGCGTCAGCAGACGATATACGTACAGCGTTTGCGGTGTATATTTACTTGTTACTATTAGTACATAGTGTACAAGCAGCTGCAGGACATGTGCGTGAACGCAGTACACTCAGTTTAGTAAAGTAATGTGTGTACACGAAGTGTAGTACCTGTACGCGTGCATGCATACATCACGCGCATTGCATGCATGCGCGCGGAATATGCGAATATGCAGTGTGTTAATTCAGAAGTCAAGACGTTGTGCCTTAACGTTATAGCTGTCTTCATGTATTTCCAAATTCTGAGTGGAATCTTCGATGAATAAGGATGCATTGTTGGGCAAGGTAACTTCACTTAACATTGTTTACATTTTTATTTAACTTCTACTGAGTGTCAAATCAGATGTGATTTATTTTGAAGACACCGCAAACCATGGCCCTGACCACAGGCAATTCAATCTAACGTTATCTAGTGCAAACGTATACACTATGCATGTAGCCTAGGCTAGGTAATGATGCACTGAATTACGTTAGAACTTAGAGCTGCCTGTGGGCATAACGAACAGGCGTAGGCTAGGCTAGACATTGTGTCTAACTTCAACTAAAAAACAAGTAGGGCCTAGCCTAAGACTAACGTAAAGCCTAACGTACGAGGGTCCTCACAGAACAAATTTAGGTTAACGTTAGTAATTTTTAGTACTTGTGTCGCACTGTTGCATCTTCCAACGTTAGTACAAATTGAATTAAAATGTTAGGCATACCGTTTGGTCAAGCTGAAGGCAAGACCAAGAGGCCTAACCTGGGCTTAATGCTGAACGTTCTGAGCCTTTGCTTTCCATCACAGACTAGGCTAGGCTAAATGAGAAGTTAAGCTAGGCCCTATGCCTAAGCAACTTTTTTACGCATTGGAATGGGAAAATAAATGAACAAAGGCCTAGGCCTAGGCAAACAGCGAAGTCTAGCTTCCGCTGAAGATTAAAAAATCAATAGGCCTAGGTTAGGCCTAGCCTAATAAAAGTCGGACAAATATAGGCCTATGTAGCCAAAGTTAGGCGTAACGTTAGTCTAGGCAAAAGTCTGAGTATAGCCTAGGCCTAGGCCTAGAATGTAGGCTATAGTACTGACGCCCGTCGACCACACGGACCCATCGGGCGCGCGTCTAGCCTAACAACATGCACTAACAGTGCATGTCACAATCTTTGGAAGATAGATTACATAAGTTCCCCACTCGACGGTCATCCCATTGCCTAGCCTAGCCTAGCCAATTTATACTAGGCTAGGCCTAGGCCTAGTATTAAGCTTGTGGAGCCAATGGTCATTCGGCCTAGGCCTAGGCTACACTTGAAAGAATTAGGCTAAAAGGTTAAGCCTAACAATTAGGCTTGGATGCAGGCTCAAGCTTATTACTAACGTTAGGCCTTGGATATAGCCTAGGCTATATTGCCAGCACTTCAAGTTCAAAATTACGATGCATACCAGCTAGCCATCATTAGAAAAGTTGGTACAACTAAACGTTTAATAGGCCTAGGCCAAGGTCTATCCTACGGGGCCTACAGTATTCTAAGGTAAGCCTAGGTCTAGGCTAGGCCTAGTATGTTACTATACATTATAGACCTATCAGTCACTGTAGTGCTACTGTTATTTGTAACTAGCCAAGGCCCCTAGTACAAGCCTAACAAGTTGTGCATAGGTCTAGGCTAGCTAGGTCAAAACTATATTGAACCCTCAGCCAGCCCGCGAACAGGGCTTTGTGTTCCATAACATGGCCAAGGCACTAGCTAATGTGTATAAATTATAATTTGACTTGGCCATGTAACTTAGGGTTAACCTTCAGCTTATTTACCACTATTATGTCTATCGTATAGGCTAGTACTGAGCCTATTTAAGACTTATAGTCTTAGCCATTCAGTTGTCAATGGGTAGGCTATGTGGGAAAGTACTAGCAAGCTGTAAGTTAGACTTCAAAAATGGTGGATGATGTTCATTTGGGGAAGGCATAAAAACTGCAGTAATGCTTAAAGGCAAAATTTATTCCCATTTCAGAGTTCACCCAGTTGGTTGCAGATTGTGTGTTTACATCAGAAGACGTTATGGGTCGGTACAATTGACTAAGAACTTGTCGATGGGACTAAGTAAAGGACTGCACTGAAGATAGCTACCTCAGTATAGGATCTCATACAAAGTTGCCTGGCTGACACCTTCTTGATTCTGTTGAAGGATTTATCCATCTTTTCCTTCTTGGAACGACTTGAAAGTTAGTTACCACTTCCATGCATCAAATATAAAGTGTCCCCTCCCCCTCAAACTTGACTGAATCACTTTCCATCCCAAAATTCCTTCCTTCACTGTTTCTGGTTTGTAAATAGATGTTTTGAGTGTCAAAATATCATTACTGAAGTATTCTCAAAATTCGGATCATCACCTAGCTGCCCTCTCATTGCCTACATGGAAGGAGGGAAAAGCCAAGTAATTGCGAGAATCAGAACCATTTAGCATGGATATTGACATGAGCATGTCCAAACGAAGCCCACTGTCATGTCTTCTAAGGTGTTTTTGTTCGACAAGTGACCTTTTGTATCTTTACGAGAAGGCTGTCTCCTTCAGACTTGAAACTTTGCATTACAGACACTTCTCCAAATTCGAACTACATACTTCATAGAATTTTCATATGCTTTTCGTAATATATTTATTTTCGGGAAGTAAACTCATGAAGAGATACTGGTTTGAAATTATGCTGGTAAGTCTATTGGTGAAAAAATTACTACAATGGTATTTGAAGTTTTACCAAGTTGTCATGTACTGTATAAATTTACAAAGGTAAAAGGAGAAGACTGAATTTTGGGAACTTGCTCAAGTTACACTGTTTATGTAATGGTATTTGTGCACACCAAAATTATGACCAATGTGAGCCTTCCCACTACCCCTTCCCATTTTTCAATGAAAAGTTTACATAATATCACTAGAAGCTATCCAAAATACAAATATCATTAAAATATTCAGGACCTCGTTCCTTTTTCACTTTTTCTGTTCCAAAGCCATTGGACCAAATCCACTTTGGAGGAGAAGTCAGATGAAATCATGATGTGCAGCATGGTGTCAGTGACAAAAAGGGGCAGAGTGGATAAAGGAAATACGCCAACAAACTGACTAGAAAGTAGCCAATGGCAAGTACTTGATACAGAAGGCTACTGAAGCAGAAAATTGTGGGAGAGGACCTATCAAGGACTGAGTTGATGGGTTTATGCGCTGCATCTAACATGATCATTGAGTTTATTGACAAGAGAAGTAAAATTATTATTTTACTGAGATAAATGGGAGGTTGACTTTAACAACAAAGACATAAAGTTTAGAAGTTTATGCTACTCTTTTCTCTCCGACTTTGAGATAAACATTTGTTATGCTTTACTTGGATAAAATGACGTTTTTCCAGTATGTAGGAAGATATGGTAAGTAAAGGATATATGTGGTTAGTCAAATATAGTTTCCAGGAAGACTGCCAAAGGAGCAACTGAAAGCTGCAACTCTCTTCCTAGGTAAGGCCAGTGCCACAATATTTTTCTTAAGAACTTTGTTGAACCGAAATATTGTTTTGGTTATTAATTTCATTAATATATATTTGCTTTAGGGGTGTTATATGGGAAGGAGAAATCGACAAAAACTGTACCAGTTTTTGAAATATTAACTCTAATCCCTTAAAACATTGAAATTTTGGAATTAAATTTATAGCACCCATAGGCTACAAAAACAGCGTGATCCTTATTTCAGTAATCGATGAATTACAGCCCCACCACTTTCAGGGGGAATAGAGTCCCATATTGGGGGTATCTACCCCTGCTACCCTGTGGGAAAAAATCATAATCAGCTGATTGCCGTTTATCGGTGTATAGGGGTTCATTCTTTTACGTACAGCTCAACAACTAGCTTAAATTGAATTTTTAGACTTCTTGGGGGACACTGAGGCAAGGGAGAAGCGTTCTTCACTGAAGTTTTAATTTAAATGAAAGAATTTTGCATGGGGTACTGCATGTTTAGGGTGTTATATGGGGAGGAGAAATTGACACATTCTATTGCTGGTTTACATCAAACATTCTGCAAAGGTGTTTTCGTTATTAATGCACCCCTCCCCTCTTCTCAAACTATGTTCGACGTTATTCATGTTTGGGAATTTATACTAATATCAATAAAAAGCCAGGCTAAGGGACTGGCTTTACAATGACACATGAAAAATCACGTGTTCTACTTACTCTTTGAGTACATGCATGATGTGTTTATTGTAGTTATTTCTGATAGAACTATGTAAAGATAAATTAAGTCACAGCTTAAATGGAGAATGCAGTCACCTCAGTTTGAATGTACGCGGTTACCCGCTTTCGTGAATGGCTCTTGGAAATCGTGTGACAATATTTTTCTCACCGAATTGTGACATTGACGCAGATCAAGTAACTCCTTGGTTTACATTAAACACATGGGCGTCCGCAGAAAAAAATTCAAGCGGGACAAATGAAAAATCGGGAGAAAAATTGGTCATGGCGCCGCCATTTTGTCTATTTTACCCACAATCCCACGCGTTTTTTGTGTACATTGCCAATGACGAATGGGTTTTGGAACCCCCTTGCAAAAATTTTCGGTCTAAATGAAATGGCATGGAATGTATATTCGGAAGGTTTATTGTCATAGTTACAGAAAAGCCACGTCCTAATCGGTGGTTCACCACGCCGTTTTTGAGTTTTTGAGTGGTTTTCATTCTTGCTTAACCTTGTTTTTGTTAGGCTGTCAAGCCTGTACAATGTCTTGCATAAGTTTTCCAACGTTCGGGAGAATTTTGGTTTTCTCCCAAACGGGGGAATCTCCCGGACTGAATAATGACTGACTCCTTGTCGCACGTGTGACAAGTAGTCAGGCTACTTACCGAACGTGCGACAAGGAGTCAGGGATTATTAGCAAAAGTGGCACTCTCTCGGACATTCTCGGCATGAATCCCAAAGGAAACAGACGTATTTCATGAAATGATAAACAAACATGGAATTCAGAAATCCATTTTGAAATTGTAACTTATTTTGCATCTTTTGACGCTCAGTGAATAAGCCTGAACTTATGTCAATTAGGTTTAAATAAAAAAAAAAAAAATAACTTGAAACTATATTCAGTTATCGGAAAAGTCGGGAAATTTGCTGTAGCAAAGCAGAAAGAAGCCCTCCTCGTCAGCTCATTAGCATGAGGTCTCTTGTCAAGGAAGACTTAACTGTATTCTTTTATTTGATTTATCTGTCAATTCGAGTTTTACACCACCTGCTCTTAAGAGTTGGCAGTGCAAACCTTCATATCAAAATATTCTGCGTAAAACAATTTTTAAAGGATTGATTGGGACTTCAATGATGTTGCTGCGTGAATGATATCAAACTGGAACTACTCAAATAAACGGAAAAAATCCACTCTCGATTTTGTGGGTTTTAAAGTATTACTATAAGTTAAACTTTCCGTTCTGTCTCCTTCGAAATTAGCACCTCCGTGGTGAATACAACAGGTGTCTAACGTATAGCCTACTGCACATGACATCATGAATTGATATATTTTGTTTTAAACAGGATCAGTGATACAAGGATAATCATTGGCATTCTTCGTGCATTACAATTAGCTATCAGGATAGTGAGAATGTTTGCTATTGCGATTTATTTCGTTCGGTTTTATCACTTCAGGTAATAAACAAAAGTAGATACACAAAAGCTGCAATAACACAAAATGTTTACCTTACATTATTTAATGCTTGGCTTAGCCGGCACAGGACACGAAAGAGACCTTCGAAGCCTAACGGTACAATGAAGGAGGGATGTTTAGGCTGACGAGTATTGGGGTCATAAATTGAGAAGTTACATGAAAAGTAATTCCAAAAATATTTACCGAAAAGGTTGTTGAGGGACAGGTGGTTAAAGTAGCCAAAATGATGTTTACTTTGTAAGAGACTTTCCGAAAGTTAAATGACTTGATAGATGATTTTTTTTTTTGGTGACTTAATATGGGGGATTAGTGAAGTGTCAAATAGTTCGTTTTTAAGACCCTAACATCAACCTTGATTGCATTAGGATTGCTAAAACACAGGTAGATTAATATAAGCTTCTTGTTCATAATTCAAGCATAGTACTTAGTAATGATGTGATATGAATATCGCCGTTGTAAGATAGCTACAGACGTAACGAGACAATGTTTTCCGGTAGAAGGTAATTTTTCATAGCTGGAACGCAAGAAGGTTGAATACTAAAGTCAGGTAGACAATGATTCTCAGTGGTACAGTGGAGATAAAAAATGCCTTTCTGTCTGTCAAACGAACTCATCAAATGTTCATTGAACCTATCTATGAGTCATCGGTTGGTTTACCCACACAAAAAGAATGGCAATCGAGGCAGTTTATCTTATTAACCATATTGTTAGCATAATACAGTTTATAGTTATCTTTGAACATGAACAAAGAGACAGTTTTGTTTTGAAAGAAAATCTCTCTCACTAAAACATTTTTACTACAAAGATTATTAATACAATGTCTTAATTCTTTATCTAAACTGTACCACTGAAATGATCATTGTCTACCTGACATTAATGATCCATGTACAGTTATTGAAAATTAGTCGCAGTGGTATAGACGTAAGATTAGAGAGAGCCTGCTCATATAAGACTGACAGGCAGACTTGAATAAAAACGTAGCAAGCTATAGCTTGGCGCTATTCTAATCTTAATCATCCTTAGCTTTATCTAGTATTTTGTCTTTGTTCCATTGTGGTAACGCTTCCCAAGTCTATCCATGCATGTCTTATCAAGTATATCTCTGGCTGTGCTCGTCTGTACTCTTACATTTGCCTAAAGATGGGATATTGCAACACGACATCTCTAAAGTGTTCACTTGTATCTCATTATTTTATCGGTATGGACCACTTCTATTTTTGTATATAAGTATATATAAATATATTTTTTTATACGTACATATATATATACATATATATATATATTTTATATATATATATTTTATATATATATATTTTATATATATATATATTTTATATTTATATATTTATATATATAACGCTAATTCCCACCTTAAGGGGAAATTGTTATATCTGCTTGTACATAGGGCGAAAAAAAGATAATAAAATACATAAGAAATAAATTCGCCCTAACGTCTAAACATATAATTAACGTTATTTCAATGGCCAGCCATCCGTTCGTATTAACAGCTAGGTGTCCGTAAATTTGACAACTTTGAAGTAATGGCATCTAGTTTGTAAATCTAAGAGGGCGCCCTTGTAAGTTTAGGTATTCCTATAGAAAAAGTGTGTGGAAACGTTAAGGCGAATTTGAACCTATATTTCACCCCCGAAAATTTTTTTCCCCTTAAGGTCGACTTTTCAACAACAACTTTCCCCCTAAGTGCCGAATTATTTATATATATATATATATATATATATATATATATATATATATATATATATATATATATATATATGTACGTACGTACGTATGTATGTACATATGTAAGAATGAAAATGAATTTTATTGGTCCAGCTTCGTTTGTCATCCCCTTTTCGGTTTCTTGGTTGTAAAAATGTTGAATGAATATGAAAATGTATACCCAATGTATTGTAGTGTCATTTTTACCATTCTTACCAGTCTCATGGATCATGCACTAAAGAAGTGATAAGAAAATTATTTTAACGGCTACAGCCGAATTAAAGAAGCATCACTTAAATTCATTAAGGGTCATAGATTATACACTACTTAAGCCAGTAAAAGTTCTATTAGCAGAAATAATTACCTTTGTGAGACTTATCGCAGAGATGTTGTTACTCAAAGATGTGTAACCACACGAGGCACCCCAAAGCCCAGCTGCCACACATCCAATACCTTCCATTCCGATACCCCTGTTTATTGCGTGGACCGGTGGAGGCGGGGCATTACTGATAAGGGCACAAGCGTGGTAATCCCCAACTGATTCTACAATACTGGCTACAACACCAGCGAACATGCCAATAAACCCAGCTACACTTACTGTTGGTAAACCGAATTGGCCTGCGAAAAAAGGACAGAATCACTTTAAGTTTTTAACCTCCACAGTACAGCTCACCTCTATACTTGCGTAACCTTTCTGTCAATATGACAAATCTATTTTACCAGGTATGAAAATTTTACATGATCATTCTATCCTTAGATATCGAGTCAACAAGCACACCCCTACACATATCATGACTGTACACACCACGGGCTCACCCATACACATATCATGACTGTACACAAGACGGGCTCACATATACACACATAAGCATATACTCTGTCGAGTGATTATATTGATTTCTTGAAAGAATGAAAAGGCTAGAATGAACGGATCCCGTACTTAGCATGTGGAGGTCATATGATGAACGTTGGACCCTATTTTGGTTCTAGCAGAGGTCAAAAGTTAAAAATCACGTAAACAAAATGCAAATATCTTGTGAACTTTCGCCTTAATGAACCTCACAGAAAGGATGCAGGGTGCTCACACTAAGCTTAAGAAGCATTTTGTTTTTCATGAAGGTCAAAGATCATTTAAGGTCATCGGAGGTGAAATTGAAAAACCACGTAACCATGATAGCTCAAGAAGGGCAACTTTGGGATCTCCTGCTGAAAACATAGGAGCTCAAAATTAAGTTAATTAAAGTCTCCTGCAGTCTTTAATGGACGTCAGAGGTCATATGAGGTTACCACAGGTCAAACTTTAACATCTAGTTTGTAAAGTTTGTAGTCTGTTTACACGATATCCTAGGGTAGAAATGGTAGGTACCTTTCATACTTACAACTTGAATCGAAGTTTTAAAGGTAAGGTTCTCATTGTTTCGTGGTGAGGTCAAAGGTTATTTGAGGTCACCAGAGGTCAAAACTCAAAATCTTGAAACAACGATATTTCGAGATAGAAATGGTAGATACTTTTTTTTACTTAGTACAAGGATTTACAATATTTACAAAATATCTTTTATTTTCAGTTGAAACCAAAACTCATCTGGGGGCCACCTTGGGTGAGACTACGAAAACCTGTGTAATGTTTCGAAACATAAAACCTCAAAAAGGCCAACGTTGAGGGGTTTCATACTGAGCAAGTGGATATCCTATGCTATGTACAAGAATGCTATTGTTCTTAGTGGCTGTCAGAGGTCATATCAGTTCATGTAAGTTCCCGAAGCCAAGCAATGACACACGTAAACACGATATCTCATGAACAATAATCTTGATGGATTTCACAGGTACCACGGGAATGCGTCACGTTACCTTTGGAAACCATCTTTTTATCAAAGAGGTCAATGGCATTGGTAACTATGGTAACCATTGTAAAATTGTGAACCCTCATAATCATGATATTTTTATTAGAGCGGCACACTGGGATTCCCTGCACTGAGTTTTAGATCCTCATTGGTTTTGATGTAGGTAAATATTCCTTGAGGTCATCCGAAGTCAAATTTTGAGCAGCTCATAAAGATATTTCGAGAATATAAAACTTTGAGAGATCTCTCACTCCCATTGAATTAAAAAGTAAAGTGATTTCGGTGGAGATCAAAGGCCCTGAGGTAACCAGAGGTCAAATTAAGGAAACCTCGTAAACGTGATAACTCCCGAAAGATAACTTTAAGGCATCTCATTCAGTACATGTATGTAGACGTTCTACATGAAAATTGAAAGATCGTAGTCTTTAGTGAAGGTCAAAGGTCATTCAAGGTTACCATAGGTCAAACTTTAAAATATTGTTAGCATAATGTATTTGACGTGTAATGCTTTACAGTCTCTAGTGACTGTCAGAGGTCATTCGAGGATGCCAGAGGTCAAACATTAGAGTATTGTAAGCATTATGCATAATTTATCTGATGTGCTAGTACATGTGCTGGTAAATGCCAGGGTCTTTTATCCGTATGCTGTCAACGACCAACATCTCTCGGCATTTTCCAGACTGAGAAAACTTGACAGGAACTATTTTTCGGCAAGAATTCGTTAAGCAGATTCTCTAGTAAATTGCCTCTCCAAATCTACAACGGTAATTATTTTCTTTCTTTTGAGCTCCATGGTGTGTGCCCTTTATATGTTTAATTCACCATCTGAAACCGACCCGGTCTTTCCAATATAGCTTTAGGACCGGCTTAATATGCAAAGTCAATTCAGGACGTGAGGTAAACAAATTCATTTCAATAGACTAGAAAAGATACGAGATCTCAATAAAGCGATTACCATACCTGGGTACGGGAGTCGAAACCACTCAGCATCTTTGATATCCTCATTATATATGTCTGTTCGAGCCTTGTATCCATACTCTGTGGGGTCGTCAGGGAATGCCCCTGCAGATGTTAATATTAAGCATACGATCCACGATATCGAAACGGCAAGCAATATCTAAAGTAAAAAGCAATTGTCAGCGTAGTACTTTTACCTTACACCATAACTGATACCTTCTTTTGGAAAGACACAGTACGTTAGACATTTAAATTTGGACTTGTGACTAGAGGAAGTGGATGCTGACATTGTTAAAAAATTATGTCCTTTCAGTAATTTTAGAATCATTGTCGTAAATGTATCAATACTGTCAGAAAAAAAATCGTATGAAGTTCAGTGCATTAAATAGGGGAACTTTCGGAATGAAATGCAACATAGGAAAATATCTTCCCGACATGTGCAGGTTATGAATTATCTTAAAAGGACAAAGAGTTATGTTTTGTTAACCCCCTCAAAGGCCTACCGAGTAAGGCGCTGAATTACAATCTGGAAACAATTTCTTGGCCGACTTCCACAATCACGATACCTTTTGAGACAAGACAGTCGATTTTTATGAAAATACAAATTGAAATAATTAGGACCCAGTAATTTAAAAAAAAAAGTGAAAGTGTATACTTTAGAAACCAATCCCTTCGGTCATGAAACTAAACTGAATTTTATATTAATCGCACCCATAATTGATGATGATTTAGATAGTATTATCAACTGGTCTTTTCTTGTACCTCCCTTACTCTAGTAGTCCATACTTTGAGATATTGACAGGTGGTAGCTATAACCAGGGAGTTGTTAGGAAGGAGATAGAACAGCCATATCTGTCAGACAATATGTACTTGAAAATGATTAAGCCTTTTCAGGCACTGTTATTTGATTTGCAGGCCTTTTTGTTCCTATTGGTAAGTCTCTGTTGACTAATCCAATTTAATGATGATCTTCCCCTTTCTTTTCCAAGTAATCCCGAGACAAAGGCCATTGTCTATACATGCTTTGAAGCAAGGTTTGTTTCCGCCAATGAACAAGATTTATTCAGGATTTTCAGTAAAACGACTGGCAACAAACTTTTAAACAATGTACTTCAAATGTGCCCCAACGATTTTTATACGTCACCTGCTGGAAACATTGTTCAAGCCTATACATTTCTGACTCTTAGTTTTTAGCAAATTTTCCCATCATTCGGAAATATATTTGAAAAGTAAGTTGTAAAGAAATTCTCAGCTGACTTTAAATGAAATGATATTTAGTGCGACGAATAACGACGAAAGGTCAAAATTTCACATTTTTGCATGACGGCTGTGAACGAAAAGTTAACGAGTTAAGCGTAAGAGGTGTGTTTTTCCATTGTCATTTTGACAATGCATCACTGATCCTAGTTGATCTAGGTATTGAGACAAGAATTTTGAGAAGAAAGGCAAGATAACTGTCGGAAACAAACACTGCTTCAAAGAGTCTATAGAACGTTGGATCTCCTTCCTAACACCTCCCTGCTATAACCACTTAATGCTCTAGTGAGTCATACTTTCAGTTTAGTGTCCATCATTCACAACTCACCGGAAAGAAAGTGAAAAGGTCGAGTCTTTTTCCTTTAAATAAAGGAATGTCGTATTTATCCAGGAACTGTGAGAACAAAATGACGAGGAACATGCACCTGCAAAGAAGGAATAATAGAAGTTACTTAAAAAGAATGTCCAATACCGACATCCGGAAAAGGATTATACGTAAACAATTTTGACCATGTTGGAAAAATTGATTACTACCCTGCGACGTATTCCATGTCTCTGAGTTTCATTTCGATGGGCCTAAATTTGCACGCTTTTCAAAAGATTTGGATGAACGGAACAGTTTGTTATAAGTACGTGGGATAAGGCAGCCTAGCTTTCCAGTTTAAGTTACATATACAGTAGGTCAGATAGATTTAGGTTTGGCGTGAATAAGATAGAACAGCCTTGTGGCCAGTATACGTTCTGCAAGACTTGAGCTGTTATGGTTGGAACATGATACAAAATAGATGTTTGGGAGTAGGTACAGATTTTGCATACTTACAAACTGGATATACCCCAGTGAGTCCCAGATGCGTCGGATGCAATCGGCAAAATTGGAATACCAATCAGTAGCAGAGTCGTTCCGATTGTAATGGGACGAATGAACCTTAACAATATCCCAACAAGACCCGTAAAACCAACAAGAAACTGAACGAGTGACGCTAGACATATCGATCCTTGCAACTAGAGACAGAAAAAAGGAAGAGAACGGTGCATGACCCTATTTCCTAAAGAATAATTTCCTCCCCAGTATACGTATATCTTGCATGAATTCTAACTACAGTTGAATGTCATTAGGTGACTTTCGTTACAGGTAATAAAACACAAAACATTTCATCCGTTGATAGGAGTGTATTTAGTCAGGACCTTGCAGGTAGTTTTGCTTAAGGTTGGAAGTGTCTAACCCAATGTTGCTTCTAGAGTGATCACATTGTCATACATAAAACTTCTTCTTTTCCTACCACAAATACTTATAATGTAGAAGGGGGACTTAAGAAAGTGTTTCTGATGAAATAAGTTTCTATTGGCCTAGAAGGAAATTTGAAACTTTTGGATTTTTTTTTAGATCCTCAGGTTGTTTTTACCCCAATACAATGTTAGTGATACGCCGTAAATAAAGCTAATGGACATATTATTTGTAACATGATAATCATAAAAGCCGTTATGTAAAATTGTTCAAGATATAAGAAACAATGTAACATATTTTCATTAAAATTAACAATAAAAATTGAAAACATGATCTTTCCATTCCCCTCCACTAAACTTAAGACATAAAGAGGACTGTTACAGCTGTAGCAGAAATAATAAAGTAACTAGAGTTTAGACACAAATACCTCCTGCATCCGGCTGAGAGCTACATCTCTGACGAATCTCCTTTCTTCGACTGTGGAATTATCTTTGAAGAGAAAGGAATTTTAGAATGATTTTGAACAGACCTTCGAAAATGATAGAAGTAAATAGCTGTAATCTTCTCGCCAGAAACTACTTTTGGTTTGGTTTACTTGTTCTAACACCACTACACTAGTACGGTACAGGTTGTGAAATGGACAGTTTTGCCTTTAGCACAACTCTTGAAAAGTTGTCGTGTGCACTGTTGGTCTCTTACAACTGTCTTAATGTCCCTCTGGAGTGAAAAATGAAATATCTATTTCTGAACAGAGTGTACTTTTCTGTAGTACATCTTGCTCAAAAGGAATGATAAGTAGCTGCTACTTACTTGTAAGGGGTTGAGGGCACGGTCCCTGCAAGCTAAAGAGAACTATAGCCGGTACAATGAACGCTGCGCTTGGACCTTGTATTATCGATAACCTGAAATTCGACGAAATTTGAAAAAAGAAAATAAATACATTACTCCTTGGAAAGCCAGAACTAATGACCATGTCAGTATTTATCGGAAGTCAATTTATGGCAATGGTCATTTATTCTTAGGAAGGGAAGCTATATAATTATGTTTCCACAGGCCCGGATCCAGAAGGGGGCGCACCCAGCGCACGCCCCCTTTTTTCGATGACCAATGATTTTTTCACCAGGGATATGAAAAAATGAGCAAATAGATATGGAAAATATGATTCCGAGATGCGTAAAAGCAAATAAAAAAAGGTCTTTAAAATTTTGAAGACCATTTTTTTTGCTCGTCGGACTTCCCGGGGATGTGTCCGCCCCCCACCCCTTTTCTCAAAATCCTAGATCCGCCACTTTTTCCATAACCTACAAGAATGATGACTCAGTCTCTTTTGCAATAATTTGTTAAAAATCACCGGCAGAAGTGCATTTAGACCAACTCTCAAACGGTCACCCTCCCCACACTCTGCAGCAACTCAATGTAGGGACACAGACTGACTATTTACATTTACTTGGTGACAAATGAAAGAAGGAAAATTACACAGGATTTTCTTGGTTGCGATTCAGACAAAAATGACACTAAAAGATATCCAGCAAACTCAATCACTATAGCTTCTAGGTATTAGCAGAGTTCAATGTTCGTTCTACGCGGGTGATCATGTTAAGACTATGAAAAGTGTAAGATAGATGTTAGTCTCTCGAACGACTGAAACAGTCCAGTTGGGCCTACATTAATTGTCATAATTCCTGATTTTTGGATACTGTAAAAACTACATTAATAGCAATCTTTGCAGATGACAGTATATTTATACTTTGTTTGGAGCAGGAGTTTTAATTTTTGAACAAAGAAGGTAAGTAGAATGGTAGGCTAGTAGTCGTTACATGGGCGTGTGAGGCGGGGATATGAGGCGACAGCCCCCAAACCTCATCCTAGCCAAATAATTTTCCATTTCAGATCAAAAGTGCAGATTTTCTGGCAAAATTTAGGCCATAATTGCTCGCCAGGTAGGTAATATTTCATGGCAAATAATAACCACTCTCCGGCCAGTGTAAAATATCTTCCCATAGGAGTATGGTAAGTAGGGCAAAATGATATGAAAAGGGCCAATTATAACGAAGTAATATTCTCATAAACCCGAAACGTTACACTGTCAAAAATTCTGGATCATTTTTGACCCAAAATGACCCAGGACATGGGTCGAATTCTACCGACCCAACTCTAGGTCAAACTATATATGACCCAGGAGTGGGTCAATTTTGACCCAGTCAATCTTGACCCAGCTCTTCTTGAATCAAATAATGACCAGTGCCTGGGTCAAATTTTCACCGCCCAGGCAGTTGGTTCAAAATTGAGTCAACTAAATAACTCAATTGTCAGGGTCAGAACCGAATAGTTGTCTGTCTGAGAAGAAACTTCAGATTTTGAGAAGACAGAAGAAGACCAAACACTGAGATTTTAAAGCCTAATCTTTTATTTAAAGACTCTAATTTCAAGGTTTCATATATGCAAATCATGCAAAATTCTATCTTACAGTTAACTTGTCCTGAAGGTGTATGCTATGTGTAAATTGGTCCTGTGCCCTTAACTACTTCCATTGCTTGATGTATTTGCATGTACATAAAGTGAGGGGATACAACATCCATAGTAAATGGTATAACTTAGGATGCCCTCCTGTTGCCTAAAGATCTCAAGCATTTGTGATAAATGATGATAGCAATTTGAAGTAATGCAGAAAATTCTTTTGGAGGTAACAGGGAATCATCATTAAGTTAAAAATATTTGGCATAATGCTTGATGACCAGATAAATCTGACGGCACATATATCTAAGCATATTTTTACCCTCAATTTATCAATTTCTGTATTCGTTATTGAAAAAGTTTATACTGTGTCTTTCTAAAACATTTTAAACTTCTGCTGAAATATCAAAGAGTATAAATTCTCACATAAAATACTAGCCAAAAGTATCCTTTCATTGGCATAGTAAAAATTTACTTTGTCGATCAAAACTGAAATTTGCAAGTCTTCATATTTTTTTATTCATACGGTATAAGTCAATACTTTTTCTTTATATCTGTCATTTTGTGTCAGGTTGAAGTTCAGATTATGGTAAGGTGTCCCTTTTTAAAGATCACACTGTTGATTTGCATTAAACAAAACTTTTTCAAAGTTGACTGTTGGCACTGGAGAAATGGAAAGCAGGGTTCTTGTGCCAAGTCTGTCTGTGTAAGATGTTCAACGTACAATACTAAAACCTTCAAGGATTATCAGTATTAATTGGAAACGACAATCATCTTAAGCCAAATTTGATAGAACATAGTTAAACAAAGACTTATTTCTTACAAACCTGATATAAGATGGAAATGCATGCCATATACTATCTCTTTGCCCACTGAAATACAAATAAACACTAATTACAGAAAGTATTCATTCTTTCTGTCTCAAAGCATTATGCCAACATTTTCAGAATGTTACCTTCAAAGACCTCAGAGGGTGCGCATTTCAGACTCTACACAAAACAACGCACCTTTTCCCTCAACGTTGGGCATCTATTTACCACTCCAGAAAGTATTCGTTCTTCCTACCTCAAAGCATCATGCAAACATTTTCAGACTTTAACCTTTAAAGGTCTCAGAGGGTGGACATTTAAAACTCTACCAAACACAATGGACCTTTACCCTCAATACTGGAAATCTATTAACCAAGCATGAGACCTGACAGTTTGCCTACTTGATATCATATTAAGCAGCTAAGTCTCATAAAGTGAATGTGAGATCTGCTTGGACTGATCCTTTGAAGGGGAAGTCAAACGTTTTCCATTCCATTTGGCCACCACCTAAACACAATTGCTGGAATAATTCCCACTTTATGAAAAAAGAATTGTGAAAAATAAAATGAAATGTGAAGGGTGATGGCACTTCAATTTAAATGATGTTTGCAGCTGAGGAGTGACCTGCGTGCTTAGCAATGGTAATGGCTGACTTGTATGTTCGTGTGTAGAATGAGGGCAAATGGCTGTTTCTTATTCTGCAAATTTCCTCAATGTGTCCAGGGATGTTGGTTCCCCACTCTGGAAAGAAAATGTGCAGTCTGGTAGGCAAAAATTCTGTTAGAGAAAAAGCACTTATATTTAGCCATTTAAAACAAGTTTAAAAATTTGCTTGTAGAACAAGTACAAACAGCCAGACATCTTGAAGTTTGAGGTGTCCACTGTAACTATGAAATTATGCAGTCAAGCAAGTTTGCATCACTCCATGGAAGAAATGGCTAAGTCTTGTAGACTTGCAATCAAGCTACAACTCACGTCAAGACTTCGCAGACTTCCTGGTTTTTAACTAAGTCTAGAGAATTTCCATTGGGCCTGATATAACATAGTGCCTACAACCAATGACTTCACTTGTATTCACCAAGGTAGTTATGAAATCACTTGCTGTAAACAGTGATTTCCTGGTTACCACATTGAAGTTTTACACTTCTAATAACATATCATTTAATAACCAAAGTATTTTCAACTTGAATTTATCCCAAGCATGCTTTTATTTCTCTAGTAAGATTATTGTGGCTGGTCCAATGAATGGGAAATATGAAGAAAACAGTATGCTGCAAATAACCCTATTTTAGATTAAACCAAAACAGCATACAATGTAAACTCTTGCTGCAGATAGGTCAAATTAGACATACGTCTGTCCATTTTACACAGGGACGACAGGGACTCAAAACACAGGTTTTGCTTGCCAGACGGATTTATTCCGACGACCAGGATTTCGCTAAAGTTACCAAGCAGACAATTTCATTTTTTGAACAGCGACATGATCCATGAAGCGTGATCTCTAATGCCCTGAACCGCATACAAAGAATCGACAGAGCCTCCGCCCTTGTTCCCAAAGCCGATCACACACCCAACAAACGTATTCCGTTTGTTCTATCCTATCACATCACCCTTCTGTAACTCACATTGTGAGTGTCATTTACAGGAATGAAGAGACCGTCAGTCATGACCCAACCACAAGTGACCATTTCCCTGAAACTCCCACCCCATCACAGGGTTCAGAATTGAAAAGAACACATGTTAGCACTTGGCCCATGCCCCACAACCTCTATCTGTAGGGCCTAACCCCCCAGGAACACTTCTTTGCAACCGTGGGAGATGCAATACTTGCCCGGTGGTCAGCTATGACAAAGTTCTCTCCATTGTAGCTGGTCCAAGCAACCACCAGTTAAAAATTCACCAGCACCCTGTACTTCTGCCAATATTATTTACGTCCTCGTATATAAACGCTGTAATATGCTGTATGTGAGAGAAACTAAACTTCGTCTTGCTGGCCGAGTCACAATCACCTGAGGTTAATCAAACAGAACTTCCCAGGGTGCCCTGCAGCCACACACTTCCACCCCCCCCCCCCGTCAGCGTGTTCGATCTCGTGTCGAGGCATCACCATGAAACTTGGAACCCTGTTCCCACATGGTCTGAACGTTAGACTTGAACTTCTATAAATTAGCCATTCCGACTTTGTTGGTGCTTGAAAACCACTTCACACAGTCCGTTTTCTTAGCCGGTTTTCTCGTGCCCAATTTTATTGTGTGTTTTTAATTTGCAAGTTTGACCGTGCTATCAATCAGTTGCAATTATGCTACCTGCTGAAGACTTTCAACCCGGAACGTCGTGGACTTTTTCTGAAACCGTTAGCATTATTTACCACCCTCTTGACCTATAATATATATATATATATATATATATATATATATTATATATATATATATATATATATATATATATATATATAACGCTAATTCCCACCTTAATGGGAAATTGTTATATCTGCTTGTACATAGGGCGAAAAAAGGATAACAAAATACATAAGAAATAAATTCGCCCTAACGTCTAAACATATAATTAACGTTATTTCAATGGGCAGCCATCCGTTCGTGTTAACAGCTAGGTGTCCGTAAATTTGACAACTTTGAAGTAATGGCATCTAGTTTGTAAATCTAAGAGGGCGCCCTTGTAAGTTTACGTATTCCTATAGGAAAAGTGTGTGGAAACGTTAAGGCGAAACTTATATTTCACCCGAAAATTTTTTTCCCCTTAAGGTCGACTTTTCAACAACAACTTTCCCCCTAAGTGCCGAATTAGAGAAATATATATATATATATATATATATATATATATATATATATATATATATATATATATATATATATATATATATATATATATTATTAGGTCGAAAGTGGTGTAAACTGTTTTGATCATGAGATTTAATTAATCCCAAGTACTGGCGTAGCCTTTGTGAACAAGGGAAAGAACAAGGAATGAATCAGAAAGAAAATTAAGCCATGATCGGGACTTGAACCCAGCGCCTGTCGTTTACAAGACGACCGCTCTATCCACTAAGCTATCAAGGCTTTGTAGTGTCAAGCGTGGCAATTTAGGTACAATTACCGGCTCATCTTTTATTTCTTCTCCTGTTACCAAAGTAACACCCCAAGCGGGCTAATAAATATTCAGTAGGTAGAAGTATGGTAGATCGAACTATGAATGAGTGGGTCGAAAGTTGTGTAAACTCCTGTAATTTATAATATATATTAATCCACATTTTACATCCAACACTGCCTCACCTGCGGATTGTACCTTCACTTGCTAGTTATTTTCCACCACATACACTGTCATATAGCTTATCAAGTCAGAATTAAAAAAGATGTAATTTATGGGATCCCTTATAATAGATTACCCAAAGAATGTACAATATGTATTGAACGTCGAAGTAATATTCGGGTGTAGGCCTAACGCTTTCATTCTAAACGTGAATTGTCCAATCGAGTCAACTTTTTTACACCCGACTATAAGAAGAGAGCGAACCTGCATTAATGTAAATGTAATGTGTAAATCATTCATATCCTGAACACTAGGTGGTTATTTTTCTAGTACTGCTGCCCAGGAAGATAAGCCATTACATTGTTGCATGCAATAGATTTTTCGATAGTGTCTGCCAATTTGAAAATTTTAAGCTAATCTCAAAAAGTTTATGTAATTGTAGTACAGGACACAGAATTTATTAAATCACTAATATTTGAGCGTGGTTAGTAACTTAACAGAATGTGCCGACGAAACGTGTACTATTAAGAGGGTTTCTCAGTCCTAGAGGAATGCAGTGTTCTAATACCATGGACGTATTTCACTATAGAACAATGCACAGAGCATCTTTTGCTATAGTTCTATAAGCAGTACGGCTAAGATGTGAGGCGACAGTATAAATGATATTATTCTAAGAAACAAAAGCAAATCAAAGGCAGCTTCCAGTCAGGGAGGGAGTCGGGATAAGGCATATTAACTGTTTTCAATTAGCATTGTCCTGGATATGAACTGAGAAGACTGTCCTTTGTATAGTAGTCAAACTCTTACTAAAAACCAGTCAATATGGCAGTGCATCCAGGTTCCGGGTTGAAGAAAGTGGATGATGGCAAGGGTTTCAAGGGGTTACCATTTACTCCACCCAGACATTCCTAGTGTAGGTAATAATGAAGCTACTACATTTTGTACCCAATTTCAGTATTTTCAGTACTTACAGTGTTGGTGAAATTTTAATTCCATGCAAAAAATCAAAGTTAAGAATATAGGTTATACCTTGTCCCAAAAAACGTCTGTAGGAACGTTGTAAGTCCGGAAATGAAGAATGATGTACCAATGAGTTGGTTCAGTAAAGATCGATCTAAATCAAAACACAGAGGTCCTGCTACAATGAGGGGAAGTGCAAAACACCCGCTAAAGGAAATTGAAAAATGCTGCATGAAAAAAGTTAAAGAGAATGAAAGGTTGGATAAGTATCAACAATATTCAGTTTCACTGCAAAATATACATCTTGTAATATCAATTGCAGATATGTCATGATGGAAAAAAGACCCTGTCCAGTTCCAAGTACTCTACAATGTTTTGGTAGTCTGAATATGGAGCTACTACGTAGTAGATCCATGGTCTGAAGAGGGCAAGAGCAATGGCTCAGGGTAGTCAGATGTGGGATGGTGCCATCATATATCAACACGTTATTGTTGACTGATGTACAATAGATTGAAATAAACGTAGGAAAACATAAGCTAGTAAGCGTGTTGTGTGGTTAACAGTGTTTTATTTCCAGACTTTTCTCAATATTCTCGTAAAGTTGTATAGCTGGTTCTTAATACATTTGCCGTATCCAATCAAAAGGCTCGCGGTAGAATTCCAGTCTTTGGTTTTAGAAACAAAGCTCTAAAGGTTGTTTTACTTGTATAATTTAATTACTGCAAAAATTAAAATTAATAGAACCATCAGGTGCACAACATACTGAGAGTATGTCCACTTGGTTGAAAGAAAGCGAGAGACTGATGAAACGGTTTAAAAAAGCCCTTAGCAGAACGCCTGAAGCAGCAGTTGCACCTAAAGTAGTAGATATAAAGGTTTTCTCTTTGAACGACTAGGAGGCTATTACTGATTTCATACACTCATACATGCTATCATACAAGATTTGTATTTACGTCCGTGCGATGTACACCTCAGCCTTCCCTCGTATACCAACTCAGACACAGTTACACTCTTTAAGGATTGGGGCCCTCTTACAGGCAATAAAAGGATGATCGAGAAACAGACGGAATAGTTGCCTGTCACTTGCAATGAAATTCCAGTGCTTTATTAAAGCTTGCTTTAGGTGACACGTTTTGATATAGGGGTGTATG
Organism: Holothuria leucospilota; assembly: GCA_029531755.1. NCBI lineage: Eukaryota > Metazoa > Echinodermata > Holothuroidea > Aspidochirotida > Holothuriidae > Holothuria > Holothuria leucospilota. Next base: position 53,506,012 of record CM055967.1, read on the forward strand.
CTCTTTTGAAAACGAGTGGCAGCGCTGTTTAATTTCCATATTCTTTGACGCGAAGAGATTCGTCCTTTGTTTATAATCAAGGCCGTTAGTGGCTGAGGCGAGCTCTTCGGGCGAGATGTTTCTAGTAAGAAGTTTCTCTGTAAAAGAGTTTCTTTTCTCTAGGAAATCAGTCTCGTTACTGCATAATCTGGCGTATCTTAGTTCTTCACACTTCATAAAACCTTTAAAAGTGGCAAGTGAGTGAGCAGAATTACGGTCGACGTATTGAAAAGTTTCGGTAGGCTTGGTATAGACTTTCGTGTCAAGAAAGCCGCTGGAGTGAAACTTGTTACCTTTAAAAAATTTTAAATCCAGAAAGGTCAAGTTCCGTTCCCTTTTATAACAGTAGAATGTCATCCCTTTAGCGGAGCCATTTCAATATGTTGGAATCTGTCCGTATGATCTTATTTTCAAGTCTATGCACCACAATATGGGAGATTCCCGGCGAGGACTGGGTACCCATTGCAGATCCATTTTTTGCAAGAAGAATTGGTCATTAAATTCAAAACAATTCCTTTCAAGGATGAGTTTAATAAGGGTGAGGAGGGACATATTGGTTTAATCCCGTGTGAGTTTGTGGGTGCCTTCTCGTAAGCTTCTCGTTATGCATTTGAAGCCTCCTTTTGGGGAGTGTTGGTGTACATGGATACCACATTGAGCGTTGCAAGTAGAACCTCCTGGGGCAGGTGGGCTGCTTCCAGTATTTCTAAAATATGGCTAGTGTCTTTTACATAGGTGCTCTGTTGCGTAACAATGGGAAGCAAAAAAGGGTTCACGAATTCCGATATTTTTCGGTATAGGGGATCTGTTCCCGCTAATTATTGGTCTTCCAGCAAATTTTGAGTTAGCCGGCGGTGCTTTGGAAATTTTTGGTAGCACGTATATGACCGGGGTACGGATTTTTTGGTTCTGTGGATTGAGGTACTTAACTTTTTGCTCGTCAATTTCATCTCTGTGAAACAAATCTTGAAGAGTACTCTTGACTATTTGTACGTTATGTCACTCGGAATTCGTTCGTGGTGATGACTTTGCAGTTGCCTTTCAATTTCGGATTGGTAGTCTGAACAATTTAAAATAGCAATACCTCTGCCTTTGTCAAAGGGCTTAACAATTAGGGAACAATCGTTCCGAATTGCTTTCGGCGCAAACTTTTCCGCTTTCTTTATGTTGCTCTTAGCATTGAGGATGAGGAGGCTTGCCATTTCAGTTAGGGTTTCTTCAAGATAGTTTTCAATACGATTGCTATATGCAGGTCGGGGTATCCATGTTGAGGGTAAATGGAACTTAGAGACAGACCCTCTTTCTTTGTTTTGAAAATTATGGCGAAGTCTCATTTTACGTTTAAAGTCTTTCATTGACATAAGGAGATCGCTACGTTTAGGTAGCTTGAGACTATCGGGTGGTTTGGACGTATTTTCAGTTGAACGAAGGTCCAGTTATTATCCTTTAATAAGAACGCACCTTAGCCTTAGACACTAGAATCTGCTCACGAGTCAACAGCAAGGAAAAAGGGCTGCTCCTGAGAATTTGCTGTCGAGTCATCAGCGAGAAGAATGGCTGTTCCCTGGTATCAATACACGAGTCTTTAGCTGTAGCGTTAAAAAGGTTTCCAACGAGAATCCACAGCGGGACGCGCAATTTTTTCCTCACGAGGTTATGGGCAAATTATGCTAAAGGACCAATCAGCTTCTTGGAAATAGGCCACACCCCTAATTCTAAAATGACAGTTTTCGACCCTTTTCTTGTAATTCTGACAACGGATTATGAAAGAACAGGCCAAATAACCCCAGTTCACGTAACCCTAACGTTTACATTAACCCTAACCATGATTTTGAAACAAATTTGAAAAATTTTGAAAATCATATTTGCCCATAACCTTGTGGGAAAAAATGAGGCCAGCGGGACGTCTGCGAGAAAGTTGTCCACTTGGCGGGCGTGTATTTCTCCTGCGCCTATATTGGCTGCATTCGTAATACCAGGTTCGCAAACTTTCGCAAGAATTCTTCGACGAACTACGTAAAACTGTACGCTATTAACTATTCATATATACGAACGAAACAATTACAAATTATAAATATTCAAGGCTGATTAACATGCTGTCCAGACTACCAACGTCAATGGGGTTTCAGGATGTGTGATTTCTCCTGGTTTAAGCTCACAGAATGAAGTCACATTGACTTGCTGTGTAAAAGTGAGTAGGTTCGCAGAAAAAAAACGTTACATGGGAAGCTTCGTCGTGCAATATGAATATTCAAACGTCGAAACCAATCAAGTGGAAGGTAACATCAAATTGGATGATCTCTGTCGTTTTTCGCAGGTGTTCGATATGGAAGCCGAGAAGTTCGAAGGACAGAGAAAACGATTTATCTGTACACTATTCCAACTGATGATGTGAACGGAGAAATCCAAAGCAGAAGGGGGGCAGGGCCGGATTAGCTTTGTGTGGGACCCCCGGCACTTTCTATAGCGGGGGCCCCTTTACAAGTTTAACCTCCTTCCCCCTCGCCCACCCGCTTACACAAAATTAATAACACTCAACAGATTAAATGTTAGCTTTTAACCGGTTAATAACTAATAGGCCTATAGTTGCTTTTACACATTATACAGTGAAACATGACAGTTATTATACATTATATGCCAGACGAAGGGGGTCCCAAAAGCGCGGGGCCCCGGCATATGCCGGTTCTGCCATGGGGTTAATCCGGCACTGAAGGAGAGTAGTTCAAGAACATTTCATTATAGCATCAATGGTATTGTATATCCTCAAAATAAATGGACGAGTCTCAATGTTAATAGAAAATAACAATAATATATTCTGTTCCGTTATATTCTACCGTTCACTGAACAAGCCTGAAAATGGAGAAAAGAAGGCAAAAGTGTTTTTGTATTAGTAACTAATGTGAGGACCCCGAGACTCAAAAGCTTGTAAAAGTATATCAGGTAATGAAAACAAGTGAAGTAACCGGAACAAACCTTAGCGAGCCTTTTTCTCGTGTACTCGTTTCCGAGAGTCATCAGGCTAATAATAACCGCGGTCCTTGCAATATAATTAAAATTAATCAGGTTAGAATACAGGGGCGTCAATCCGTATTCAAATGTGAGGGGGGGGGGAGGGACGGGGGACATACATGACCACAAACCAGTCCCTTTGGTTTTGAAGAGGGGGCGTCTTCCTATAGGCCCTTTCCTCCCCCCCCCCCCTTATGAGGACTGACGTTGTCCTATTCTAGTAAGAATTATCATTTCAAAGTTAATATGACCATCACAGATGATCTGCCAGGTTAAATACACGGAGTCCACGGACTTACTTCAAGATGTTTTTTCATCATGTCCCAAAATAGCTAAAACAACGCTTCTTAGCGTGGATCATTGTCGGAGATCATGGACCCGACCAGGCCCGTTGCTACGGTCATGGGCGGCTCTAAGAAATTTTGTTTGGGGGCAAACTCAACTCCGTATTCAGGGAGGTTCGAAAGCATGGGCGTGGATCCATCTCCAAAGATGGGGGGGGGGGACTTTTCACCATTTGCGAATTGCCGTCCTGGGGAGGGGTCTAAGGGAGGGGGTGTCTCCCTCCCCTTTGGAAAAGTTGCTCACGAAAGGTGGGCTGGATGCAAAATGGTGCTACATTTGGTGCTAAATTTAAATTGAATATATCACCAAGAATTTTTATTTGTTATGAATTTTTTCTATCTTCCTTGCTTTAGTGAATTTTTTACTTAGTTCTTGGGGTAAATCAAGACCACACTGTGTGAAGTAAGTGAACAGTAAACCATTAGCCAGGGGCGTATATATATGAATTTGCAGGGGGTGAACTATTTTGGGACCAACTACATTTCTTGGAGACCGACTCCCATTGGCATAGTTGTATTTCCTAGATAATTACAATCTACAGGACGGTAGTAATAATCATAGGCGTACGGGACTCTTCCAATTTGGGGACAGAAAATCTTTTGCCCGAATCTCAAAAAATTGCCCGAAATTCGTTGCAGTTCAGGTGCATAAAATAGACCACTAAGCCACTACATGCGCGCGAAGCGCGCGAAAATTTTTGCACATTTTTGGGGCATTCGATGAAAAATTCGGAAACTCAGTAGAAAATTCCGGCAATCTTTTCAATTAAAATGTTTTTCATGTCTGGTTTACTGTTACAAAAGCATATTTAACTGGATTCCACTAAACCGCTACATGCGCGCAAAGCGCGCGAAAATTTTTGGACAATTTGGGGTCATTCGATCAAACAATCGGGCACTCAGTAGAAAATTGGGGGAATATTTTCACTTCAAATGTTGTTCATGTCTGGCCTATTATTACAAAAGCATATTGAACTGGATTTGAGACCGACTTTTTGGCGCGCAGAGACCGACCTTTGATTTTCACTGGGGGACACCCCCCCCTCCGTATTTACGCCCCTGTCATTAGCATGTTTACTCATATCTAATAAAACTTGGATATGGAAGTGATCAGGACTGTGCATGTCAAATCTTTTTCGAAAGTCTGATAGAGGTGATACTGGTAGCAATCTTTTCATTATTTTACTGTGGTACACCTTGTCCTTGCATGGTAGTCGACTCTCAACGAACCTTTCCAATATTTTCTTCAACTAGCATAAATTAGTTTTAGGAGCTTTAATAAATAGTGCCATGGAATTTTGTTGCACAGAACCGACGGCAAACTACAGGGGCACCACGGCCATTTTTGACGTCGGAGTTAGCAATTTTTAAGTAACTTTACTATTTAGTCTCCTATTTCGAGCAATGAGTAAAGACCACAAACATGGAAATGAGGTGGAGCCACCGCCCGCGTGAAAAAAATGGAAATTGGAAGGTGTCTAGATGGAAAATGGTGCAATATTAGGGCACAATTTTGCTTTTAAAATGTAGTGTCAATTTGTTATATTATCTTCTCCACAATTTTAGTTTTCATCATTTTGAAAAAGTGAGAGGGACTTTTTGGAGATGTCCCCCCTTCCAAAAAAGTGAGGGGAACGCGTCCCCCCCCGTCCCTTAGGGGTTATGATCCACGCCCATATTCGGAAGACCTCCGGCAATATTAATGGTCAGCTCTGGATAATACAATACTAACGAAAATTTCGAGCACTGAAGACGCTTGAAACGATGAAATGGTAGCACTATTTTGGATCTAAGTACCGATCCGAAACGAAATCCCCTCTAACTCAGAACGACGTCTCATCTTATATACAAATAGCTAGGCCAAAAATTCTCACTACACTGACCCGCTGAGATTGACTGTTTGGTGTGTTTACTTTAAATCAACTGAAACGATATACTTTAGCACAGAGGTGGAGGTGAGAACCTTTTGTTTATAACATGCCATTTGACAGTCATAAGACCGCTCGTGGGCCAACGAAGCTGTAAATTTGGACGAGGGAAGGGAAACCTCTCCTTCTATGGGAAACACAATACGTTTAGGCTACATGCCCGTTACAACTCTTTGTAGACAGGTACCTAAGCTAATCTGACCAGGCGACACCCTGGCAAAACTGCTTTTAGTCCTGGATGATAATCAACACGGCTAATGGGTTGTGTATCTCATGACCCCGAAAGCTCCGAAGTGTCTGCAAAATTATGGGCATTTAACTCCAGCATTAACGTTACCCTCTGTAAATGACATTCTAATAAGATTACAAATATCACAGCGTGATCATTTGTTTTGATTACCTTAGCTCGCACTAATGGTAGGTCCAGTCCATTTGTGATTCTGAAGTTAGTAGCAAACAAGGAACTAAGAAAACGCGCGCGAAACGCCCCGAAAACATGTCCTTTTGAAAGCACTTAATTAATGTTAAACCTTCTCATTGTGTTGAAAAGTTATTCACTTCTTTAATTTTAAACCGAGTCAAGAAAAAGGGAGGGTCTAACCCATCTCGAATTACATGTTTCATTTATTTATTATTATTTTTTCAAAAATTGAAGACCATGCTTTGCAAACTTTTGGGGGGCAAGTGCCCCATGGCGGGCCGCTAATTGCTAGGGTGATATATTTGGGGGTGTGAAGGTCCCAAATTCCGCCCGCTGGATGTTTTTTCCAACTGAGTGGAGGCGTTTAAATTGCACTTTGTTATGCACTCTGCGTTTTGTATACAGCAGTGGGGATTCTTCCTTTGTCACTACATAAATGTGTCGTCCTGGGGAGGGGTCTAAGGGGAGGGGGCGTAGCCCTCCCTTTTGAGAAATTTTTGTTAATTTAAGGTTGCTTAGATGCAAAATGGTGCTATCTTTGGGATATTTTTGGAGCTGATCGTACATGGCTGGAAAATGTCCATAATTTAGTGAATTCTAATTTTTCCGAATGGCTGGATGTTTTTACTAACTGCAGTGGCGGCGCGTAAATTGCACCTTTTTTATTCATCATGCTTTTGTATACTGCAGTGGGGATCATTCCTTTGTCACTATATAAAGGTGTCATCCTGGGGGGCTAAGGGGAGGGGGATAAGCCCTCCCTTTTGAGAAATTTTTGTTAATTTAAGGTTGCTTAGATGCAAAATGGTGCTATCTTTGGGATATTTTTGGAGCTGATCGTCGTATAGCAAAGGTGTGAAGGATTAGCAAGGGCGTTTTCAGAATGCTTTGTAGTCGTAAGTGTATTAACAATCACCATCTATGCCGATAATGGCTTCGGCGAAGCACTCGGTAAAAATTTTTAAAAAGTGTTTAACAGCAACAACGTACTTTCAACCTTCCACATCATGCTACAAATTAGACTAAACGCAGTGGTGTACCCAGGATATCCTCAAGGAGGGGGGGGGGGGCATGCAATATGTTGTGTGACCGCTGGCCTGGGGGAGGAGCCTAAGAGGAGGGGTGTACTCATCCCCTTTGAAAAAGTTTGAAAAATTCGGTGTCCTTACATGCAATCTGGTGCCAAATATGCTACGTTTTGAAGTAAAATTTGTGTTAAAAAATTTACGTATTTTTAGGAACTAAAAATAGGCATCAGTGAGGGGGGGGCATGGCCCAATGGGGCGTCCCCATCCCTTTTGAAACATTTTGAAAAGTTCGGTGTCCTTACATGCAAAGTGGTGCCAAATATATTACCTTTTGGAGTAAATTTGTGTTAAAAAACTTACGTATTTTTAGGAACTTAAAAAGAATCGGAATCAGTGAGGGTGGGCATGGCCGAATGACCCTCCCCTCTGCGTACGCCACTGATTGAATGATCCCATGTTGATGCGAGGCCCCTACAGATGTTTGGAGATGTATGTCTGTTTTCGGAAAGTGTTGTGATCAGAATAGTTCCATGTTTAATTACCTTTTTAATGGTCATGAGAAGGAGTGCAAACCGTGGCGAATGCGCGCGAAGCGCGCCGAAAATTTGTCATTTAATAAGATTTCTCTGACGAAATCTACATTCAAAATCTGCATCGAGACACTTAACAATTACCCAACAGACCTACATGCCACTCAAAAAGCCAGTCAAATAGAGCCACGACTCTACTCTTTTACGCAAATGTGGCGGGGGGGGGGCATTTGATATTGTCCCCCACCCATCGAAATGCGGGGGGACTTGTCCCCCTGTCATAACCAGGATTGACGTCCATATGTTAGAATAGACCCTAAGCTAGGCTATGGGATGACCGTATTTCGGGAAATATAGCCTAGACCTGAAGGCTTACCGTATGTAGGCCGAATCAATTATTTCTGGCAGGGGCTTATCCAGGGGGTCGTTGAGGCGTGCGATTCCCTTGTTGCATAAAGAATGAAAAGAGCAAAAGTAAGAAACTAACGAAAAGGAGAAAATGCAGTCATTGAAGGAAACTCATGGTCCTCAACATGAAAAGCGCTAATTTTAATTGTAAAATCAAGTGACCTTTAATCGTTATCGTAAATTTTACCTAACTAGGGAAGTTTTCACATGGACTTCGTACACGTCTCGAAATGCAAGTTGCTAGCTTTGACTCGAATGAATTTTCAAATTGACAGGAGACGTAACCTGAGCGCGCTAAGTACAACCTCCGATCATTATGGTTTGCAGGTCATTCAATATTAACAGGCGTGTATCCGTGGCGTTAGAAGCTACCTCTCCAAAAATTTAGAAAAGAAACGAATACAAGGAAGAAACAAAAAGAAAAGACGATAAGGAAGAGATGAAAAAGGGAAACGGAAAAAAATGGTAAACATGCGAACCGTATATTGTAAGCACTTACATGTCCATCCTATATTTAACGCAATTATCGTGTAAAACTGGTACACCGTGTGTACCTAAACATCTTTCAGCATGAATGTACAGTGTTCATGATAGCAGAAAAGGACAGTGTGGTACTTGATCCCATAGATTTTCGACCGAAATTTCAAGTGCAAAGCAATTCGGCTAGTTAACTGATCCGCCCGAGGGCTCATCAGTCCGGCGAGAAACCGACTTCGCCGGCCACCAAAGGAGTAATATTTATATATTTCCTTAGGGAGTAGGGTGAGGTCTTACGAATGCCGCCCCCGTAGAAATAGTCTGAATACGCGCCTGTATTTCGTGAGAAATTCTACCCTTTCCCGCAAAGTAGCAGTTCTGTTATAGAAAAGGTAAAGCTACGGAATTTTGGTGCACACCGTCTGAAATTGGCTTACTTGTAGTCAGAGTTCAACTTGTGTTTTAAAGTGGCTACAATAAATGCACACACTAGTTAAAACAATAATGTACAGTAGGTCTTTCGCAAGACGCTGGAACACACGGAATCGAATACAAAGATTTGAGAATGACGCATGTACTCACAGTTTTCAAAACCAGACTGTTATCATTGTAACCATGATGACTTTCGAAAACGAGTATTTAAGCAAGAAGGCTGGCTTAGGTATGTTCGGGATATTTCGCCTGTATTCAATACCTAATGTAATTTTATAACCCCTTGAGTCTCGGGGTACTCGCATTAGTTACCCATACCAAAACACTTTTGCCCCCTAATTTCTCCATTTTCATGTATATTCTGTATTATAGATAGAAAAACGGGAGCAGAATACATTATTCTTATCCATGCGGCTTTTGTTCTCTTTTAAAATTGAGACGTCCATTTAGTTTGAGGATGTGCAATACCTTTGATGCTATAATGAAACGTTCTTGAAGTACCCCCTCTTTTGTTTTGGATTTCTCTGTTCACATTATCCGTTAGAATGGTGCGCAGAGTAACCGATGTGCGTTTTCTCTGTCCCTCGAATTTCTCAGCTTCCGTAGGTAGAGTATGTACGTCAAAAGAGGAGTACATATTCGACACAGGCGCGGATCCAGGGGGGCCTGGGGGACCCGGGCCCCCCCCCCCCCCGCCACGAAAAAAAAACGAAAGGAGAAAAAAGGGAAGAAAAAGAAAAAAAAAAGAAAAGGAGAAAGAAAATTAAGAGCAAGAAATGAATAAAAGAGTCTAAGAACGTATTCAAAGTATATATTTCTGAAGGGGTTGGGTGGAGCTATAGCTGGATTATCTCTTTAGATATCTTTCAAAGTGGTTGGCGACGAAAGGAGAGCTACAATGTTCGAAAACAGGTGAATAGCTGAGTAATGATCCTTGAATTAAGATCTAAATAAGTAAACATCGTGACATATGCAGTATGGGCCCGGCTAGCTGCACTGAAATTTAGTAAAAATTTTGTGTTAAAGAGTGAAATTTTTTGTAATCTAGAGGGATTGAGAGGCAAAGTTTTCTCCATACAGACCTTGCAGAATGAATACAGAAGACAAGCTGTCAGGTGACGTGGTACTGTGCACAGTGGCACCAGCTGTTGCAGGCAAAGTAGCGGCGTGCATACCCTATTCGATTTCGAAACTCTGAAAAGTTTAAAAATGGCTTCTACGCTACAGACAGTTGCGTCGGCAAAGTGGGCAATGGGTGACGTGTGTCCCCCTCCCTCATCGATTCTTGATTTTTTTTTAAATGGTCCCAAAAGTCGTTTTAGCTACAAATTTCTGTGAGGGTGTAGGGTGAGATGCATTTTTGATGATTGGTTAATTTGTTCTAACCATTTTCTTTTACATACTGTTCTCAAACTATCATAAGCTTTGGAAATTCTTGACAAATTCCAAATTTTCGCACGCGCCGCTAGCGTCAAGCCTTGTGTCAGAGTTGTCCTTATTATCAATAGCTTTCGGTAACTACTCACGGGGGAACAAAGGAGCAAAAGTGCCTTTTAAGAATTCTCAGTCAGAAGATTCGTTTCTGAATAGCAGGTTTTGTCATGGACTAATATTTTATTCAAAATTTCGGCGCGCTTCGCGCGCATACGAAAGGGTTTACGCCCGATTTCATATACCATTGACAAAGCTATGACGCAAGAAGTTATTCCAGTGCAAAACATTTTTCTCTAGAACTTACATCTCCTTCTCTGCAGGGCCCTCATCATTATGGGATCTTTGACTAATCTAGTCTAGCACATGATTTGAAAGATTGAAAGTACGCAATTGCCGTTGCTTATTTTCCAAACATTTTACCGCGACGTTCAACAACGACGAAAATCTTTTCTGAAACGAATTTTGCCTGTCCACCATCCCTCTTGCTATACCTAAAAAGAAGGTGATACATCATATCTCCTCCCATATGGATGTCGCGTAGACAGTGAGAATCCCGTTGGTTCCTCTTTTGTATACTGTAACTAATTCAGAGCTCCCGGGAGGTGCTATACTGTTCTCTGTCAACCTTGAATATCCTTTTAAGTGTAAAGGAAATATTTTATTATAGTCCAAGAATGTTTCCGTGGACTCCACGCAGGTATAATTGCGTGTACAATTTTCCCATGGGCGTGGTTCATGGGGGGACGGGGGACGCGTCCCCCTCACTATTTTGGAAGGGGGAACATCGTCAAAAAGTTCCCCTCACTTTTTCAAAAATGATGGAAGAGACTGCAACTATACCTAGGAAAACGAATTTTTTAGAAGGAAAATAACCTAAAAATCCTACACTTTTGTTGCACCAAATCGCATCTGAGGGCATTCAGTTCTAGAAAAATTTTCCTTAGACCCTCCCCCATGCCGACGATCACAAAACGTATTGCCTTCCCGTGACGCAAATTCTGGCTACCACCACTGCTTCTTCCACCAGGACGGCGATTCACAAATGTGAAAAAGTCCCCCCCCCCCCCACTTTTGGAGATGGATCCACGCCCATGATTTTTCCTGGGACTTAAGGTTTGAAGACAATATATTGACCGTCTCTTACTTCCCTTTTTCACCCGAACGAAAGTTAGAATTCACTAAACTGTGGACATTTTTTAACTGACAAACAATCACTTTAGAATGACCCAAAGATACTACCATTTTGCATATAGGCCCCCTAAAATTAACAAAAAATTTTCAAAGGGGAGGTTAAACCCCTTCCTGGGATTGCACTCTCATGTACTAACAAGAAAAGGCTCTCCCACTCTTGTATATAGCGTATACAAAATCCCACTGCCTAAAAAGGCACGGTTTAGCAGTTATCTGCGGTTCCCCCAATCACCCACTCCCGCCGGCACCATCGGTCATAGATTTCTAAAGGGTCTACCCTTCAGTAATTCATAAAAAAGGTAATATATCATCTCTCCTCCCATATGGATGTTAGGTTGTGAGAGTCCTGTTGGCCCCCCTTTTCAGTGTACAATTAATGCAGAGCTCTCGGGAGGCTCTATACCGAAAATTTTCGGCGCGCTTCGCGCGCAATTGTTTACGCTTACGGAGAAAGGTACGTTTGTATTGAGTGATGGATTTATTTTTTTTTTACCAAAAGTCATTTGAAATCTTTCACGGTTTTTGCAAAGTCTTCTCAATATTTCTTGATTTTCGCTTGATCTGTGCACTTTTAGCCTTGAATTGCTTCTTTTACTATCAAGGTCCCAAACGTATTCGCATTACTCATCGGTGGGTTCTACCATAAGCCAACTATTCGTGTGCACAAACGTGATTTCAGAGGAGCCAGTATTGTAAGGATGTGAAGCAACTGATATTCATTTTTTCACCTCCTCTTCTTATGAGAACTGAAAACTTAGTATCGAACCCACCTTCTAATTGATCACAAAAGGGAATTGACACCTTTCCTGCCTTTAGCCATAGCAATGGTTTTAAATGCAAATTCAAATAATCGGCGCGCTTCGCGCGCAATTGTTTCATCTGACTTCCTATACCCGAACACCGTATAACGAAAATAAAACACTCATTATGGCAAAAATCATTTCAAGTTTTAAGATAACTTAGATTCTCCGGAACTTCTGCAGGTACATATACTAACTTATACTGAGCCATACACATCAAATTCCATGCAACATGAAAAGGTATAAAATCTCACTGACATAAGAACTGGAGCCGATTTCTGTGCTCTTAAAAATGCAATATTGCGAGAGCTTCCGGGGGCTTCGCCCCCTGGACCCCACCGGGGCTCCGCCCCTGGACCCCGCCAGGGGCCCTAACGCGGGCCCCTGGACCCCACGCGTAGGGACTCGCGCTTCGCGCTCGTGGTGCACCTTCGGTGCACATGGGATTTTCCATCTTGGGCCCCCCCCCTCAAAATTTCTGGATCCGCGCCTGATTCGACACCTGCTACGAAGGTAAGAGAGAGAGAGAGATTTTCCTCAAAGTTCTACTCAAGAGTCTTTGGCGAGAGTAAGGCTTGTCACCATCATCTACGCATTGGTCACGTTCCCAAAACAATGCTTGATCCATGAGAAACTTGCATACGAGAAAATCTGTGTACTTAACTCCGTAGGGCGTTTGATCGTTGGTAAACCCGTGTGATCTTCGCGTGAAAACATCCCTGAGAGAACGGCACTCACGTGTGGTTGGTGTAAGCTAGAATTGTCTGACGTTATTTAGTCGTATTACTGCTAGTATACAGTAGATCGCACAGTGTTCGGAACTCTTGCTCGTGAATAGTTAGTTGATATAATCATTGTTCTTGACAAGTAGTGTTGGGCACATGACAATGGCGTATTTAAGGAAGAGGGCACTGTCAGCAGCTTGAGGCAGGGCCCTGAGCTTCTCCCCTAAGATGATGTGACGGGGGAGGGTGAAGGAGCAAATCCTTTGAGTGGGAGGAGGATCTTGTAGGTGTTCTCTCCCGTCCCAGCTCCAAAAAATTTTCTGTTTCATTGTAAGAAAATAAGTTTTTGAAGCACCTTATATGTATCATTTATTTATTGATTTATTTGTTTATGAAAGTTTATTGAGAAATTGGCATTGAGGCCCGTAATGTGGTAGTTATATTAAAAAAATATCACACACATGTAACATACATTCACAAAACTAAAAGTGCAAAACAAGGAACATGAAACTTATCTTTATAGACACACACGCGTGTACACACGCATACATGCACACACAAGATCCTCCATAGTTACATTCTAGGACATGTCCTCTCCAGCTGATACGCAAGACACACACCCACTACACGCACACTAACATACACATTCGTTCTCCCTCACTCGAACGTATCCAACCCGCTCTAACAGGCACACATTCACATTATCTGATACGATCTACACTCATAAACACCAACAAAAGCACAGTCAAAACATTCAGGCATGCTTGATCCACCTATTCAAAATATGTAAAGGAGCGTTGGACTTCACGCAAAACCCTAGTGCAAAACAAAGCAATAACAAACAAATAAAACACTACATAATGAATGCTGGTCATATTTATTCATGAACTAAATTAATGAACTTAAACAAACTTTTTTTTATGAATTGATAGTATGGAATGTTCTAGGTTTGCTTGGTCTAGGGAGTTTAAAAACTACACACCCTGCATTCAAAACTATATCTTTGCATTCCAAACTGCTCAGGCGATAGGGATCACAAAACTTTGACATTAGATCCATAATTGTATCTGTTCAAAATGAGGCTAGGAAGAATATTGTGAAAAAAAATGGACAAAGAGCTCACAAACGATTGAAATGCCTAGTGAAGGATAGTGATTATGTGGAAATTTGATGAAGTTCAATTAATCATTGCTATGACCACGGCAACGTGATAGTCATCCAACTTGACAGAGACCTGTAAAGAACACACAACACACACATATAAAGAACATCCTGTTTCCACCTAATAAGCTATAAATCATGGCTATGGGGTCCACCTTACTCGAGATGTACAGTAATTTTCTGAATTCTCATAACAAAAATTCTTTTGTGGATGTACAAAGGGTTAACAAACGCTTGTAGACTGCAGACCCGACGAATCAACAAGAGCCCAATTTTCCAAACTTTTGGGAGCCCTGTCAGCAGCTGCTGACACTGCTGACTGTCAAATCCGCCACTGGCACATGAATGTTCTGTGTAACTAAATTAAGCGAACTCTTGAGTGGTTATTAACAAACGAAAGAATGAGACATTGCCGGTAAGTGTAAGACTGTATCTACAAATTTTGATCAGTATAACTTATTTTGGGATTATAGAAGATAACCTCTCTTTATCAAGCTGTGCTGGTGCTGGTTTAACGAAAAGCGGACAAGGTCGACGTTACAATACTTTTCATCAGTGGCCCCACCAGGGAGGGCCGGGGAGCACTTTTATCTGCGTTCTGCAGTGTGTTCCAAATGTGGTAACAACATAAGCAAACAAGCTTTTATGCAAAGACAGATAGGTTCAGACAATTGGACTAGACCTTTTATTGGTCCATCAGTGGTAAATATTACACAAACCATTCTCACAAATCATCCTTATAGGCCCACTTTGCGCACCCCACTATTATAATGCCTATGTTTACTATTGGGAAGTATTTATACAGTGTAATTGTTCCAACATCAATTTTTAAAGATGTTAGGAGTACTATACCTTCTCTTCCCATGATTGATTATCTGTTAGTCCTGTCCCTACATTGAAAACTGTTTAAGTGCGAGTTTATGTCGGCCCCAATCAAACTGTTTAAGTGCGAGTTTATGTCGGGCCCAATCAACCACACCTAAAGAGAAAGCCTTTCGCTCTTATATGCTACGGACGGACTTTGGCGCACCATGTTTTACGTATTTACTTGCTCCTCCTCTGAACTTTGTGCCCTAGTGTCTCCTAAGTTCAGAAAGTCTGGCGAAGTTATTTCATGAAAGTTAACACATATATAACATGGGTGAATATGTAAAAAACTATGGTAAAATGGTTATTTCAGATGAACCATGTAAAAAACAAGTTCTTCTCCCTCTGATCAATTTCTGTTCAACTAAACAAAGTAAAATGAACTGTGAATCATCAATCCTCAGTCTCAATTTTGCGGCACCGCATTGAACCTAGATGCAATTCTTCTTGAAGAGACAAATACAGTCGACTACTACTACAAAATAATGAACTAATAACAAATAATGCAGCAAAACACTTATCATTTAAGAGACATCTTCGAAGGCAATCATGTTAGTTTTACTCACCTGAAGTCCCATTAAAGCTACAGAGGCCCAAGGAGGTCTGTCCTCCACACCGTAAATGATTGCAGGATTACCAGCCATTTCAGGTTCGGTACAAATCGTGTTTGCTTCATTCCTAGTTGTGGTGACTTTTATTTCCTCACCAGATGGAAGGTGTTCGACCATAGGGGTATTTATTTCAGTAACACCTGTTTGATCCATTCTTTACCCAAATTGGAACGCTTTTCGAGTCTCTGGGAATGTAGCGAGCCTGTTTTAAGGACAGGAACCGACGATAGTCCAGTAATGTCGAAATCAGGATCAGCTCACAATTATAATCTGCGTTTGCTGCCACCTAGTGCAACAATATTCAAGACTATAGTTACATTACTTCTTTAAATAAAATTAGCAAATTAAAGGTACACGTTAATGATAGAGTTGCAAATTTTTCACTACTGCATCTTCACGACCACTTTAGAAATCGTTCATTAATTTAGAGCAAATACTACAAAAACTTTTGTAGTAAGTGCTTTGATCGTTGCCTTTATCAATAAATATTGTTATACTTACAAACGACACCTAATACAGGTCAGTAGCGGAGTAAGAGGTCATTCAGGATGGAGCGAGAATGGTGACGGGGAAACACCATAAAGGCCTATAAGAACCAAAGGTGGTCACGACTAGCTCTTCGGGACCAATCACAGACATAGCTCAGTGTAGCCATATCTAAAGCTCTATGTTCAAAGGCCAGTTCATACTTGCAAATGCTGTGCGCTATAAAGCTATAAAACCATGTATGGTCACTCCTTGCTCTCCTTCGCCAATCACGGATATAGCTCAGAGTTAAACAGTGTTCAACTTTCATAGCTTTATAGCGCTATACTGAGGTATGAACCGACCTTTAAGGAGTGCGTATAGACCACAAAATATATATCAGATTGCAAGAAACCCAAAGGTTTCAAGGATTACGATACGTTTCACACAAATGAAAGTGGGGTGTCCTCTGAGAATAATGATTTGGTTTTGGTTACCTGATGAATAGTGAAGGAACCTAATAGGCCACGTTGAAATTTAAATTTCATGCATCCATCCAAACCAACAATGCGCTTCAATAACTGCTGTCAAAATCGATGCAGCACGCTCACCTCAAGCTCCCTGGCAAATGTGGGTGAACCAAATATTTCAACCACGCACACGCAAAGACATGCAGCCTCAAATTTAACGCACAAAGCCTAATTATAATGCAGAGAGCGTTTATATACAGCTCTGTACTGAAATTGCAAACCAGCGTCCGCTCGCCTTAAAAGTCTCTTCGATCTTCTGCCAAGCTTAAAAATCTGACCTTGTTGTATGCCAACGTATATCTCACGGAAGGAAAATTCACCAGTAAAGATTTATAACACGCAAACTGATCAAGTCCGCCGAAAGATTTGCTGGTATAAATAGATTCATATTCGTTTAACCTGTTTTAAAAAAAATGAAAACTTTCTTAAAATAGGCCTTATTAGGTTCTGCCATCAGATATATCAGATATAGGTCTAGAATATCCTATAAATATAGGCTATGTTTATCATATTATAACGCCAGGACTACCTTTGGCTTGTCCCTAGGCCTACTGACGTTCGAAGTTTGATGTACGTCTTAGCCTAACTAGTAATTACTGTTAGAAGTATAACCTAGATCAAGTTTTCTGTAGCTCCTGTTGACTTCAGCATACACAAGGTATCCAATTTAGGGAAATTGATCAAACCAAGGCGTAACAAAAAAAAGGATACGTTAGTTATTGTAGTGCGCGTGCGCGCTACAATCTTGGCGTTGCACGACAGGCTAGGCGTACCTACATGACTGAACGTTGAAACTGGAAGTTCCACACGGTTTCGGTCGGTTTTTACTATCGGTAGTATCAGTGTGCAGGCAGCTAATGTTAAGCTTGCCCATGATTTTTTACCGCTTTCTTGCACACATTCTAAATTACTCCCGACAAAGGACTCGTTCATAAACAGAAACAGCTTGTAATGCAGAGTGAAATGCTACTGACTGATGAAATGCCGACAATCTTTATTTCAGAAAAAAAAATCAGTTGAAATTGCGCTTGCTTTCTCATTAACAAAACTTGCCTACATAACTTGAAATTCGCAAACGAAGTAATCAGCGGATGAATTTATCGTAAAGTTTAATGTGATGGGAGCTGGATATGTACGGGCGGCGTCACCTTCAATGTACACCGTATATGGTATACTGTATGCGTCACCTTCAATGTGCACAGTATAGGGCACAACAGAAATTCCTCTCAACAGTAGTGTTACAGGTATAGGACGAAAATCCCCAAATTCAAGATATTTACTTCAAATCGGAATCAAATAAGAAATCCTTACAATGTGTTCTACCATTTCACAAAACTAGCAAGATTATACAAAAACATCACAAAATAACACTACCTAGCTTGAAAATAAGATGATTTTCTGCAACGTCTGAGCCGCTCGGAAGTTCGTTAGAAAAACATGATTGCGCAATAAAATCACCTTGTTAGCCTTGTGCCAGTCGTTTCTTATGTCTTGAATGTACTATGTATGACAAAGATACTTGCAAGCCTTTCTGAAGGTAGTGAAAAATATTTGATTAAATAAACGCCGTACCAAACACACATTAGATCTGGTCTACTACTCCAAACTGCAAGGACTTGTCTAACATGCACTACAATTCTGCGTATTTGCAAGCAAATGCAGTTCTAGTTTTAACTTTACCTTGCTTTCTGTTCGAACATGGCGTTAGGTATCGTTGTAATAGTATACTAGTAGTACGGTGTGTGCTGTGACGCCTACAGTACTACAGTGCACTGCAGTGTACAGTACAGCCGACTTTGGAGCTAGCTGTCTAGCTATAAATAACGTGGGTTGCACTACTTTCTCAAACTTCTTGACCACTGACACCAAAATTTGAATGTTCAGAGCGTATATATTCTGATCCACGCAATCCTCAACACGATTTCACGCATGCTAATGAGTCTCGAGACTTCTAACCGTAACCTTATTTCATGTCTCTAACCCTTAGCTAACCTGAAGACGTATGATATGCATGTCTCGAGACACGAATGAGACACCTTACAAAACAAAACGTGACACGCAAAATATGATTTATCACAGACAAGTTACACTAAAATTATGATCGTATCTTTTCAATTATTGTTCTACCTATATTGCATCCCCTCCAGATCTATTAGAAAGTTTTTCCAATTAAAGTAAGAGTTGAGTTTTCCACTTAATTTGATATGCTATATCCATCTGCCACATCGTGCACAAAAGTTCGAAATTCGAACAGCCATATTTACTCCTTTGACAATATTTTTCATACCTTTATTAGCTAATTGTGACGACTAAAACGCATTTTCGGATAAATTTGATAGATTGTTGTCAAGTTGTGCAGGAATCGCTCGTTACATTGACAGATCAATGGTACCTGTCTTTCACGGCGTAAGCAGATGAGTGATCAAAACTTTGTGCACTCAAAATAAAGGCTTAATATAATAATAGAGTACGATATACTATCATAATCCAACAAAAACGGTGCAAGAAACATTAGGTTCAGTCGGGATAGAGTGGAGCGGTCACTATCTGACCATATGGAACGTCTACCACTAGTTCGGAAGATTTCCCGTCCTGGGAGATTCTAGTTTTCCCGATCAGAATAAAAATTGGTTATGGGAGCTGCCATATTGCCTTACTTACCCACAGTTCAACGCGTTTTGTGTACATTGTCAGTGGCGAAAGGGTTTTAGAACCCTGTTGCAATATTTGTCGCTCTTATGTTATGGATTAAAATGTATATTCCGTAGGTGTATTATCATAGCTACAGAAAAGCAACGTTCTCATCGGTGGTTCACCATGCCCTTTTTAGGAAAACACCAGCTTCTGAGAGGTCTTCGTATGCCAAACCTTGTCTTTTTAGGCTAAGAAGCCTATAAAATTTGTTGTAATAATTTCCCCCATCCAGGAGGATTTTGTATTTCCCCCAAACGGGAGAATCTTCCAGGCTGACCACTGAGCTTGAACATTTATCGCAAGAACTCAACTATGTGTAGCAGTGTTGTAGTCGATACCAGCATATCCGAGACCGAGACCAAGACCGAGACCAGTGGGTGTCGAAACCGAGACCAGGGGCAGAATTCAAGACCGAGACCGAATGTACATAATTGTGTAGGAAAATGAAACAAACTGTTCAACTTTCTGAATACTTTTTTACCTGACTTTACTACCTTATGCTCTACAAACGACCTATCGGCACCAAGAGTGCATCAGCTCATTGATATATACACCTGTTTTCTATTATCATATGCCCAACATAGTTAACATAATTCATAACTTAACATAATCATTTATTTTTCTAATGTGGCCCTTCTATTTAAATCAGAGTCAGTCAGTGCTACAAGTGTCCAGTATCGATGAACTTGGTGCCACTTAATGCACCATAGTGAGTTTGTCTCAAGCTGTATCACATGTCATGATCTGAACAATGGCAACGTCCAGCCTTGAGGCAATTGGGGTAATAGAGAAGGGGAAAGAGGTTTTAGTAGTTTTAACGAGACCAGTATCTCATGTTCTTTCGGACCAAACATGACCATGGAGTACTCGCAGTTCAGTGACCGGACATTTTGTTTTCGAGCCTAGCAGTGGCGCCGCCAGGATATGGTGATGGGGGTAGAACAGATGACGTCGTAGCCTCAGTCCCCCCTAAGTCTGCGTAAATTGTACCTTTTTTGTGCATCCTTGCGATTGTATAGAGCAGTGGGGATCCTTCCTTTGTCACTATGTAAAGGTGCCGTCCTGGGGAAGGGTCTAAGGGGAGTCCCCTTTGAGAAATTTTTGTTAATTTCAGGTTGGTTAGATACAAAATGGTGCTGTCCTTGGAATATTTTTAAAACTGGTTATATATGGCTGGAAAATATCCATAAATTATTGAATTCTAATTTTTGTTTAGGTGAAAGAGGAGAGTGTGCGTCCTTGCGATTGCATACAGCAGTTTGGGATCCTTCCTTTGTCCTACATAAAGGTGAATTTTTGTTTTTGTTCAGGTGAAAGAGGAGAGTATGTTGTCTTAGAGAATGGTATGCTGTCAACAAACCTCCTGGAGCCCCCTTTTGGCTACTTTAATGCCTTCTATTCGGGAGGGGGGGGGGTACATAAACATATGTGCGTACGCGTCCACAGAAACATTCATGGACTATTACGAAAAGTTTCCTTTCCTTCATTGTGCAAGTATAAAAGGATATCTGTAAGGTTGACAGACACCGGTATAGTGCCTCCTGGAAGCTCTGGAATGATTATATAAAATGGGGCACTGATATGATGATTATTACTTGACATCCAAATGATACTATAGAGTATGACGCCGAGTACTTTACAATTATCGTATTTTTACTAAGTTTAGAACGAAAATCCAGACGAACAGCTTCCAGTAATTGTATTGTATTGTATTGCATAGCATTGCATTGCATTGCATTGTATTGTATTGTATTGAGAAAGATTTCCACAATAATATATACATTCTTATGTTACAATATTTACATTAATACTAAATTGTGGGGGAGGTCTGAAAAAAGCTTAAAAGCTTGTACAAGCAGACCTCTTTTTAAGGGTACCATAAGGGTACAAAAGAAAATACAAGCTGGAAAGAAGGATTATTAACAAAGAAAGAAGAGAAGAGGAAAATCAATGGGGAATCGGAGGGAGAGTATAGGTGCAGGGAGGTGATATTCGAGTCCTTGATAGGTAGAGCAAAAGGGGTTAAGGACTAAAAAGCGCGTTTCAGAATGTTTTTTTCATCGTAAGTGTATTAACAATTACCATTTATACCGGTAATGGCTGCACGCAAAGCGCTCACTTAACGTTTTTGAAAAATGCATAATGGCAAATACGTACTTTCCACCTTCCACATCACACTACAAATTAGATTGAAAGATCCCATAGGCCCTACAGAGGCTGGAGATGTACCTCTGTTTTCGGAAAGTGTTGTGATCAGAATAGTTGCATGTATTATTACCTTAATAATGGTCATGATATGGAGTGAAAAAAAACCGATGGAGTGAAAAAAAACCGAGACGAATGCGCGCCAAGCGCGCCGAAAATTTTCATTAAGTAAGATAACCATGACAAAACATGCATTCATGCACTGCATCGAGAAACTTTAAATTTCCCCTCAAATCTATTTGCCAACCACAAAACCAGTCTTTTACCTCAGAATTAGTAAAGAGCTTTCAACTTTTGTTGCTGTGCTTCTGCGGGAGTTGCTACCCAAAAATATTGATAAGGACAATACTGAGGTAAGGTTTGAAGCGAGCGGAGCGCGCAAAGATTTTGGCAGTTTGCGGAGGATTTGCGATATTTCTTATAGATTGAGAACCATTTGTGATAGAAAATAGTTACAATAGATCCATCACTCAGTCGAAAACGCACCTCACCCTACCCCCTACAGAAATATATTGCTTAAACGCCTTTTGGGATCATTTTAAAATTTTCAAAAAATCTGAAATCGATTGGAGGGCACGAGCCTTGCCCCCGCGTACGGGGGCCACTGGAGCCCAGGATATGATTACCGATAACAATGTAGGCCTAACATATAATATGCAGTAAACAGTTTAATATTTTGGCGTAGACTCATAGCCTCCAAGGTTGCCATATAGCTGTAGTATCATATCTGATCATGATCGTCAAATGTTTTGCAGTTGCATTTTTTCCCATCTAAAAAAGAATTCTGGTCGATAACTTAAGATAGTTTTTATATGGAACTGGTATATTAGTTCATTCTATTTTTTCGATAGCCAAACCAAATAATCATTAGTAGCCAGATTGAGTTAAATATGGTCATGAAAAGGCTAACAGGCAATCATGAAGAGCTAGGAATGGATAGCACTGAACAAACACTGAGAAGGGGATTTCAATACGCACACACGGTGAACACGCGATGCAGTGCAGTGCAGTATAGTGTATGGACTCACTTGATGAATGATTTTTTCTTAATGTAATGTTTTTCAATGAAAGTAAATGAAGTAAAAAATAGTTTGAAATAAATGAGTTTATTGAAAAAGAAATAAAAAAAGACAAGTTTTTGGCCGTTCTCGAAGTGAGACAGGAAAAATTTCCGAGACCGAAAGGGTACGAGACCGAGACCGAGACCACAGTGTGTCGAGACCGAGACCGAAACCAGGAAAAACTGGTCTCGAGACCGGTCTAGAGACCTAGACCGGTCTCGAGTACTACATCCCTGATGTGTACAAACTCCTCATCCATGACAAATGTTTCAACCTATATCGTTAGTGAGCGTATCTTGCCTTTGTTTAACGTATACCTTAATTACAAGAATGATTCGTCGAAAAGCAGAGTTACAATGCGACGACTGGAAGCACTAGATGATATCCTTTCATCGTGTGGATAAAATAGTAAAAATTCCAGTACCTAAACCTTCTGTCAATGATATCGATATAAAAGTCCTGTGCTATATAGATGGCCTACCACAAAGTCCTTTAGTTGAATCATTCCCCAATCGTGTGAGTGTTCTTTCGGTTAATGCGCTAAGTGAGGATAGTGGAAATTATGGGTTTAGTTTTAAAAATACTTTTTGCCTACACATTGTCTTTTTAAGTTAGCTCTTTAAATTTAAAAAAAAAACGATCAGTTTAAAAGAAAATTGAAAAACGTTGGTCTTACTCAGTATTGTGAATCTGTAAGTTTCCAAGTCAAATCGTTTTATCGTTAAACGTTAAGCGGTCAAATCCTCCTGTTACAGAAACGAAATTGGACAAAACGTAGTGCACACATACTTAACGAAGCTTTGCAGCAGAGAGATCAGACTCCACCGTCAGATCGCCTTTTGGAGGCAAGCGATCTGTTCTATCTGTTTTGTATTTCCCTGCACGAATACGAAAGGTCAGTACTGGTTGTGTTTTGCAAGCCTATAGGTGGAACATTGTTCTGTGCGTAACTATCATTTTACAACTATATTACGGCTATATTGCTAATAACTCTACTTGTATTATATGTAATAAAAAATTGCTGTGGTTATAGTTGCACCAAAAGTTTGAAGATACAAAGTACGGAGATTTTACCTAAAGGAGAACTAACACTACAAGGACAAATAAATATAAAGTTTACATACAGTAAAACATCCATTTATTACTTTCACAGTGTGTTCATTGTCATTACAATTTTAAGGGCATGCAGATCCCATTTATGATCAGAGAAACGCTGATTGATACTTTCCAAACTCTTGTAATTACTCAAACCGTTGATTTTAGGCTATGATTGACCGAGTGTAAACAGTAACCTTCTAAATTATGGAACTAACATCACGCACTATCACAGTTTACACTGCTGTGTACACAGCCAGTGTTGATCCGCTGCTTACCATTGACTGTGAATACGGCTCGATTGCTTTTACAATCCTTGGCCTCACCACGGATTTGTCCTTCCTGTTGTACCCCCTCCAAGTACACTATGTTAATTGCAGAGCCCCTCTTTAGAACTTCTGAAGCAAAAGTTGAATAGCTGTGAATATTCGTTTACCATCGACCAGTCTTGCGACCACATATTGCTATGAATATTCAAAGATTTGTTTGATATCCAATTGCGCACGGAGGGCTTTACTTAATCGAAGTCATGGCTTCGATTGTAGTGATTGCTCTAATTTGTTCCGTTCAAATAGTTGTCCTCTGTTACTGAGGGTTACCCTGACTAAGATCAATGCCGAAATGTTTCCACTTGCTATCGCTGAGGGTTACCCTGACTAAGCTGTGCCACAGCTTTGTTTGTATATGATTACTCTAATTTTTCCGTCCAAATTGTTGTCCTCTATCGCTCAGGGTTACCCTTACTAAGGTCAATGCCGCAAAAGTTTAACTTTTTTGGAAATACGTGTTTCTTCAAGAGGCTTCGATATGCACTTGCCTGCAAGTACAAAAATCTCTAGTTAGGTATGTGACTGAAGAACGAACATTCCATACAGCCTACTAAGTAGGCAATTATTGGCCTTCTAAGCTGTTTTCAGATATCGCCTTCTCCGTGGAACTGGAGTTTCTATTTAATTGACCGTAGAGCTATATTGACCCCTTAGGGCTACTCTTCTAGGAAAGTAAATGTACTTTTGCTGAACTAACAGTAAGGCAGTGTGCACACTATGTAACATCTCTATCAACTTTAGATATAATGATATGGGTATAAATATTGTTTAAACTCACAGTCTCCATGATCATTTTTTGCATTTAACAATGATTAAAGTCTGCTATTGGTAAAGAAAAAGTTACTACACTACCATCTCTTATAAGCGGATAACACAAAAAGGTAATCCCTGAGTTCCATACCTCCTCGCTCGGACACATTCAATGTGATAATAGTAAAAACTATCGAGTCCCATCATCAATGAACCTAATATCTATGAAAAATTATTTCAACAACGTTGTCCTCTGACCTTTGAGCTTTCCTTCTGTGGGTCTATGAAACACAACTTCGCACCATGGGACACCTTTCCACCAAGATTGAAGAAAATCGATCCAACCGACCTAATAGGAGTTTTTCACACAAAAATGGACTTTTACATTCTGTCAAGTGACCTGTGACCTTGCATGTCATGTCAATCACATAGTTTGATAGAACTCGGCATCCCTATCATTTGCGTGAAGTGTCATATCCGTGCAATGTTTGATCTTGGAATTTTAGCCAAAAATTCTTTTATACACTTTGACCTCTGACCTTAGGCCTCTAACCTTGATCTCTACTTTCGTAGGTCAGCGAGACATGATGTACCACCCTGGGGTAACCGTCTCATCAAGTTTGAAGAGAATTGGTCTTGACACAAACATTCTCTTAAAATATACATTTACCTTCCACCACATGACCTTTGACCTCCGTTTCCATGGCAAACACATATTTTGGATATACTAGACATCTCTATCATATGTGTGAAGTTCCATGTCAGTAGTCTCAGATTTGACCATTGACCTTTTTTCTTCTAGTAGTAAGCGTGGCACAATGGTTTTATGTACCTTCTCACTAAGTTTGAAGAAAATCGGCTCAAACTTTTTAGGAGATATTAACAAGAAAAACTTTGAAACGAATGCACACCAACACCCCCACACAGACCCCTTTCTCATTCATGTACTTCCTGTCACTCTGTGGTATCCACCATAGGTAAGACCCTGAGACTAGCAACTTGAAAATATTAAGCATTACCATGGTAAAGTTAACTATTCGAGCTGGCAATGCCGTAAACAGTTCAATATCTCATCCTCCTATGCTACAATATCTCACCCTCCTGATGGAGCTATAAGATAATTACAGGTTGAATAAGAAAACAAATTTCTTTACCACTATGTCACTCATGGTTGTTGCTTTTCAAGCCCCTACGCAGGATTTTTCAAGAGGGGGTTCGAATACACCTTGTCACATGAGGTTATGTTTTGCTTACGCGGACATCTTGAGGGCACACGTGGAACAAACATGTGTTGTGCCCTACATCACTCCACTACACTACAGTTTTACATTACACCGTGCACACACGGTAGATTTTACGCGCACGTATGTATCTAAGAGGTTTGTTAAAGGCCAATCAATTTCTGGTAAACATTCAGACATAAGTATTGGAAAAAGAAAGTTGTTGTTCTAGATTACCATTTTTATTGGAAGATATTACTGACTCCTAAATATTGCATTATGATTTGAAATGGCTACGAAGCAACTCTCGAAATACCATCGTACAGGCGTTGCGAAACAATTCTTCGCTCAGTTGTAAGTGGTTACCTCCGTCTGGTAGTAGCCTACACGGTCTAGACTGCTGAGCGTGGATAATTGTCCTTGAATGACTCACTTAAAAACTACGCGTTACGCATTCAGGAGAATAGACATAGCCGGTTACTCAAGCAGCTCTGTGGGTGTATGAGACAAATACTTGAACGATACAATTACATTCCCGGGGCACGTGACCCATCTTCAGCGCGCTGCATTCTGTTACTGTGGGACGCTCCTTCCAGCTAAAGCTTAGGATTTCTCTGGAATGGACAGTCAGTATTGGTGACAAGAGCGCCATGTGCTGCTCCTTCACGTTACTATAGTAATGTTAACATTCACCGTGTAGGTCTATTAACGCATCATGAGGCCTTGTGCACGAACGGCGTTAAATTTAATTCGCGCGAGCGTGTTGTGAACAGGCGTATATAATTGATTGACAAATTAGCTGTCTGCATGCATTTTTTGGTGTAACTTGTAATGATACCTCTTTCCGTCCAAACGAGGGAGCACTTTCTGCTCATCATATGCGTAAGGGCTATACTCAGAGAAATGGATTCTGTGCGTACAACACGTGCACACACACACATACACACCCATGCCCATATCATGGCTTACACAGCTTTGGCTCACCCATGCCCATATCATGGCTTACACAGCTTTGGCTCACCCAAACCTACTCTAATAAGTGCATTGATGTAATGCGCTCTTAGTTTTGTACGCAGAAAGACCCATATGTCAAATTGACAATTCCTCCCCGATATTTGCGTCTCCATGAGAAGTCGCTTTTCATAACAATATAGATATATATGGGTTTAAAGTGGCTATGCCACGTGTAAATTAACGGTTTAAACCCTTTGGTATCTTTAGGAATACGTTTCCTACAACGAAAATCAACCATTCAGTTTGTTTACAACTTGTTTTTCCGCTCGAAAATTGAGAAAAAATACACCCTCTTCCAGCCTTGAAAAGTTAGTGTTCCCGAAAATTTTCAAAATCTTGTTACGTCATGTGACGTCACTTTAGGAACTGATCGTTGTTTGCCATGGTATCCTTCGGACATTTGATACAGTGTTTGCATTCCATTGTACCGGTTACCAAGGTCGATACGATGTAAAACCTGCGTGAAAAGTTGTAAATTTTGGAATTGTTATCCCTTTTCTCTTGCTTACCAGTTGTTTCAGGCAATTAAATGCATTTCACGCAGGTTTTTTGTCTTGGTGTCATGATAAGTAGCTGCATGTACAAACATTCACAACGCAACAGCATAGGTACAGCATGGAAGTACTGGTACAGTGCACGACATACCTGATACTACACAATGTATCACCAGCACTGTTTCGTAGTAGGTACCATGTGAAGTCAAATTTAATACTTTCTTTGGAATGGCGGATCTGAGCCAGGGAGTTGCCCTCTGATGGCAACTCCCCGATCGGACAGGAATGTTGGACTGTCGGTAAAGTGAGCTTTCTTGGATTTGAAATCAAAAAGGCGAAGGCGATACTGAACAAGACGTCAGTGGTGCAGATGGGGTGAGTAATTCGTTACGGCGCGTAGGACCGTATCGATTTGAGATTTGAGGTGTTGTACTTTTACCTCACCTAACAGTGTTAGGTGAGGTAAAAGTACAACACCACAACAATTCGAGCATGAGAGAAGCATTTGGAGCAATTGAAAGGGACTTTAGCTTTGAAAGTTTTATGTGGTCAGTCAAAATATGAACTTTAGGTTGCTTTCGTGCAAGTGTCAGTGGAAATCGTGGAATTAGCCTATGATCGAGTTTGCACAGTGTTTCGCTGGCTGCTTCCAGTCCACTCACCGTACGTATTACTGTAGACGGAACCGAACCGTACACTGCCGAGTTTTTTCGTTATTCGGTTATGAATCAAGAGTATTTGTAATTAATAGTAATAGCCTACTGCAGCCCCAAAATACAACAGACCGACACCACTCTCCAACCAGACTGAATAAAGTTCAAATTCAAGACATGCCGCGAATTACAATCATTACTATCTCTTACGTATGTATAGGCTATGTTGTACGCCAGGTTCGGTACACGGAGGCTTGTGTTCCTAAAATGACGTCATCATTGTGTTGGCTTGAAATCTCATTTTCAACAGTCTATTTTTTGGAGCAAGTTTTTGAAACATTAATTTCTTTGTAATGCTCAAGGCTGTAAGGGTGATGAAAACAGTTTTGGGAAGATCTTTTTGTGTACTTTAGGCTAAATTAGTTTCCCGTTACTCCAATTTACGTGTCATGGCCACTTTAATATCAATGCTTGCATTACTTTAAATAACAGTAACGGACATGGAAACATACTAAAGAGATTTCTACACCTTTGACCTTTACTTACAGGGTTTTACAAGATTTAGTCCTAATTTGGAACACCTCTTTACCAAGTTTAAAGAAAGTTGATCTAACCGACTAGTAGCAGTTTTTCAAAAATTAATGTATATCTGACTATCAACTATGTGACCTTTGACCTTAGTGTTCGAATATTCTCGGATGTAAATAAGAACAACATTTGTGTGTATTATGCGTGTGGTTTTCAAAGTAGTGAGCGGTCGCGCATTTAGGCTAATAGATGGGAAACTTTTGTACTGAAAGACCAAAAAACTTTGTCTTTATTGCAGATAGTGAGGGCTGGTCGGTTCCAGAAGAATGGATCTATCGATTACTGCACGGGAGGAGGAACAGATCAGGAATTCTCCTGGTTTACAGTTTGTCACGTTCATTCCAAAGTACAGGGCGCCTTTTTGAAAGTCAGGGAACTCGATTTATGGGGTTTTACAGTGATAAAAAATAGGTCTGTTAGGCACTGGGTTCATTTCGATATTAGCATTGAAGTGTTAACATCTTTTACATGCACACACGGGTATGGCATGCCTGTAGAGATTCATGTAACTTCTCATCTGTACGACATCATTAGCCTCCATAAGACTTAACTGGTTAACGGGCAAAGTGAAGTAATGCGGCTGGGGTATACGGTGCAATTGAGTTCGTCTTAATTATGATCTTCGAATCACCAACCAGGTGACTCTTTTTTCTGCTGAAAGAGGGTATCCCTGTGCGACAGGATACATGCACACATTTCATTTTCACACAAAAGAAATCTATCAAATCTTGGAACAGAGTTGGAATTACATGGATTAATGTCTTCCAAGGACTGAGTTGCAACGAAGCTCAGGACAAGCAGTATGAGGATCAGTTTATCATCCTCAGAGTGTTACCTCATGAATAATGACACTATGTCCCCAATGTCTGCAGATTTTTTGTGGATGCCAAAGCGAAATAGCATATAGTTTGCCCCTCGAAAATAGCAAATTTTTCCTCCGAAGGAGGGGTGGGGAGGGTGGGGCTGCAGCTTACCTACTTTTTTCGCATCCCAATAGGAAAACATGACCTAAGGGTATGTATTTCAAATACAGAGGGCGCTAATTGAGAATAATCCGGGGAAAGTTCTGAAGCGATCATGTAACCATAATCATGCTCTGCTTCAAATTTAAAGAGTTTTGCTTCACGATGAACTATCATTTCACCAAGAAATTTTAAAAGAAAGCACTGGTCTTACCGTTTTCTAGATAGTATGATGTATACTATTAAATTAACGGATCAAGATATAGCCGATGGTTGGGAAATACATACTAGTCACAACAGACGCCAACACTACTATTCCAATCGAAAGACTGAAATATCCATGTGGGTGTCGGCACAGTACAACCAGAAAGTCCAATTACACCTTCACACACACCTTGCAGCTCTGAAATGCATCAGTCAGCAGAAGATTCGAAATTAAACACAACGAATTATGTTTACGAAATATACAGTACAGAAGGGTTGACAAGATGACTCTTAGCAAGATTCGTGGTATCACTCTTATAACTGATGTAGAGAGCGTGATCAACTTTGAGACCATTGCCAGAATGTTAGATCATGTTCAAAGTGTCAGTCAGAACAACATTGTGGTGAGGAAAAACAAGATATCATACGTCATGGTATGGGCCAAATTTCGCAAAAGCGCAACAGAATAGTATACAACAAGCAAGTCATCCAATCAGATTTAAGACCCTCTCATACGGTTACTGAAACGGACCAATCATCCGGATTTCCTTTTTTGAACATTGAACATTTTCCTCTGCTTCTCTACCCCCATCACATTACATACTTTAAAATGAGCGCTTTTACCGAAGAGAACAATCGTACATTGACTCTCGAGATGGAAGCATACAATTCAGCCATCCGTTTTCACTACTTTGTCAGATACAGTATTTTCGATAAAATAGAGCGGCAAATGAGATCTCACGAGCAGCGAAGTGGTGGCTCTGCAAACGATGTGGGCCTTGATGTGACTATCTTGGTTTCTCGTGTTGCCGAATTGATGCTGGATATCCAGGAGAGTCTTTTGACATTCAAGAAGGTTTTAAAAGGGATGAATGGTGTGAATTCCGTAAGTCTACGTTTCAACGCTGAACCAGAAAACTAGAATATGGTAACGAAAGTGTATTTTATTTTCCACCCAAAGGAAGAAGCATGGGAAGAGGAGATTTTTAATATCTTAGAGGCGTCATTTTTACATTGCTTGTGCCTCGAGCGTTTATCCGTATCTGAATTGGTATGGTTGTGAAATCGACCATCCCAAACAAACCTATGATCCATGTATCATGGATGGTGTGATGTACAATCATACAAAATGGTGCCACATCGAAGACATGGTGGACCGTGACATCATTCACCGATCGTTTGACCACACTTTATGTTAAGCCTAAAAAACGGGACCGATTTCTTTTTGGACCATTTATCCTTTCATGATTGGTCTATGGAAAGGACAAAAAAGAGGATGTTGAAGATTTAAAGAAGTCAAAATTTTCACATGGAGTAAACTTTGAGTCACAGACGCTCTTCCAGCTTATCCGAGAGGCAAAGGATCGAAAAGAAAAAGGACACGTTTCGAGCAAGGTTGCATTTGCTGTGCCCGAAAGCTCCCTTGAAGGCGCGGCACGGTACTTATGAGCACGCCAAGCTCAGGGTAAATACACATTTAATATTGCCAAGATGAAATCGTTATTGTCTGAAGATGATAAACTAGTTTACGTTTATTTTAAAGACTACATCGAGATAGGAGAGTTAATGGGGAATGTACCAGAAAAAAGCAGTAGTTATTTAAAGCAGGGTTCGGCAAACTAGGGGTCGCGACCCCTTTGAGGGTCGCGAAAATATTCCTGGGGGTCGCGAAAAGGATTCGGGAGCGAAAAAATAATTACCAACCTCTCATCGACTCGTCAATTTGAGGGCCACCAAAATTCCGGAGTAGAAAAGTCTGGGCCACCAGGCAAAAAAGTTTGGAGACCCCTGATTTAAAGGGCTGTATTGAAGATACCTTAGCAAGGGATCAACGTGTATCCTTCCTGTTGAGAAACCTTTAACAGAAAACCTTCTTTACCAACTCAGAGCAGTGTTCGACATAAGGTTGGTAATAAATATAAAACCATGAGAAAAATGATCTCATTCTGAAGATATTATTCAGATCTAACAACTCTACTTTGTCCTGATGGTGCATATAACTAATCAGACAGTCTCTTGTATTTGTGTTGTATTTCAACGATCGGTCAGTAGGTAACATTTTGTTTATTGACAGTTTACACAGGACTTGAACTGTATTTAAACTTTGCTTGACACTATATAACACATTTGTGTTGTTGTGTCGTTAAATTTCATCTAACTAACTACACAGGACTTGCAGTGTGGTGATTTAAACACGGTGTTCACGTTCCCCAGGTCAGCTGCTTTTTAGCGCACGAACTGTCAATATTTTTCTCTATAGACTGGTTTACACCTCCAGTTAATGAAAAAGCGTGGATGAGAGATTACAAAAGTGGCAACATTTACGCTCCAGAGGTCATCCATATTCCATCTTTCCAACCGTTCATATCGTTGTCAGTGACCCCCCTCCTCGGACCTCAACTGTGACTGATAATTGGTTGTAACACTGCAGAATTGACAGGCTGGTGCATAATTATCTCATCGCTCCGTGAGGAGGATGAGATACTGTAGTCACTTGACCTGTTGGGCTATATTCGGCAACGCCAGCAGAAATAACAACCGTTGCCATGGTAACAGTTAATTTTCACAAGTTACTAGTCTAAAGTCCCAACCCATGGTGGGGTACCCCAGGTTGACCAAGATTCCATAACGGAGGGAGGGGTCAAAACGTGTCCGCACTCAGCAACATGTCCTTAACAGGACACGGCACAGCCGGCGAGAGCTCTGCTCTCGCACGTCTTTCCTAGCTCACGCGGAGCTCGAAACTGGCGTAGCTGCCCGAAAATTCCGTCGCTGCAATGAGAAGTCTCGCGCGGCTGCACGTGCCTGCCTTGGCAAGCAGCCCGCCCTTCAGACACGTACGTCTGCTGGGTTAGTTGGAGGTCAGCCAGGCTAATGGGGAAATCACGCCAATTCCTTACCGGTACATTTCCCGCGTACCGCTAAGGAAGCGAGAGTGAGTATGGGTTTATGTGTATAAGCATTAGCGGCTCGCCATAGGGGCACGG
Organism: Holothuria leucospilota; assembly: GCA_029531755.1. Taxonomy (NCBI): domain Eukaryota; kingdom Metazoa; phylum Echinodermata; class Holothuroidea; order Aspidochirotida; family Holothuriidae; genus Holothuria; species Holothuria leucospilota. The sequence continues at coordinate 53,538,668 of CM055967.1, forward strand.
GGGGCATTTGCCCCCCCCCCCCAAAAATAGTTTGCAAAGCATGGTCTTCAATTTTCAAAAATAAAAATGATAAATACAAAAACATGTAATTCGAGATGGGTTAGGCCCTCCCTTTTCCTTGAGTGGGCTTAAAATTGAAGAAGTGAATAACTTTCCAATGCAATGCGAAGGTTAAACATTAACAAACTGCTTTCAAAACGACATTTTTTCGGCGCGCTTCGCGCGCGTTTTCTCAGTTGCCTGTTTGCAACTAAATATACTTCAGACATCACAAATGGACCTGCCGTTAGTGCGAGCTAAGGTAATTAATCAAAACAAATGATCGCGCTGTGATATTTGTAATCTGATTAGCTTAGGCATCATAATGTCATTTACAGAGTGTAACGGTAATGCTGGAGTGAAATGCCCATAGTTCTGCAGACACTTCAGAGCTTTTGGGGTCATTAGATACACAACCCATTAGTCGTGTTGATTATCATCCACGACTAAAAGCAGTTTTGCCCGGGTGTCACCTGGCCAGATTAGCACAGGTATTTGTCTACAAAAAAGTTGTAACGGGCATGTTGTCTAAAAGTATTGTGTTTCCCATAGAAAGAGAGGTTTCCCTTCCTTTGTCCAAAACTGACAGCGCCGTTGGCCCACGAGCGGTCTTATGACTGTCAAATGGTCTGTTATAAGCAAAATGTTCTCCACCTCTGTGCTAAAGTATACCGTCGTTTCAATTGATTTAAAATAAACACACCAAACAGTCAATCTAAGCTCAGTGTGATGAGACTTTTGACTAGTGGTCTAGCTATTTGTATATAGGATGAGACGTCGTTCTGAGTTAGGGGAATTTCCCCCCCCCCCTTAAAAAAATTGTTTCGGAACGGTACTGAGATCCAAAATACTAGTGCTATCACTTCATCGTTTTCAAGTGTCTTCATGCTCGAAATTTTCGTTAGTTTAAGAGAACAATCCAGAAAACCAGCATTTTATGGCTTCTTGGCAAAGCTGAAACATATTGTGACACAATAAAATGAAACAGTAAAATATTTAAGGTAGGGCTCATTTTATACAAATGGATCAAGCCGCCTTGCCCATTTCACCAGGCTCTTACTCCACCCCTATGGCAGTACGGTAGCGATCGGTTGATATGGTTGTATTTATTTTTAAAGTAGTCAGCTCATGACTTACTGGCTGAAATGTTTTTTGAAGGGCTTTTGAAAACTACATGGGGCATCGCTGTAATACATAATAATAACCATAGGCCTACTCCCATTGGCGTAGGAGGCGGGGGCGGGGGGCTGCAGCTCCCCCAACAAAATATTTTTGTGAAAATTCGGGCAATATTCTGAGAATTTTTCGGGAACCCACTGAAAAAAATAATGCAATAATGTAGCTTAACGGAAATCGATACTTTAAAAAACTTCCTTGGTAATTAAAATATAGGTCTGATTTGGATTGCACCATCATCTAGGCCTATATATTCGGTATTTATTCACCAGTGTGTTTTTAATGGTTAAACTCATATATTATGATTATCAGTGGTGTATTTGAGGAGCCATTAGGGCATGCCCCCGTCACTTACGCCGATTTTTTTAGTACCTAAAATAAAACAAAATTTTACTTCAAAGGTAGCATATGTGGCACCAGATTGCATGTAAGGACACCTAACTTTTCAAAAAATTTCAAAGGGTAGGGGGTGATGCCTATTTTTTCTTTTAGTACTAAAATACGTACGGTAAATTTTTTCACACAAATTTTACTTCAAAGGTAGCATATGTGGCACCAGATTGCATGTATGGACACCTAATTTTACAAAAAAATTTTCAAAGGGGAGGGGGACGCCCCCACGCCCCCTCCCCTTAGACCCCTCCCCCAGGCCGGCGATCACACAGCATAGTGCCTGCCCCACCCCCATGAGAGAAATCTTGGCTACACCACTGGTTATTATCATAATTATTGTAACGACTTCCCCAGAATTATAACCAATATGGAATAGGTAGTAACGTGGTAAATTATTGTATGTAATTGGCATGCGGTGTGATAACGGATGCATGCCTATATGATATGTACATTAACATTTTGAACGCGCGCGGAGCGCGCGGTAATTTTTGTTTCTATTTTTCTGGCAGATCGTTACAGCCCCCCCCCCCCCATCAACTTGGGCCTCTACGCCTATGCATACTCCCATTGAGGCTATTGTACTATCCGGAGCTGACCATTAATGTTGCTGGGGGGTCTTCCGAAACTCCCTGAATACGGACTTGAGTTTGCCCCCCCAAACAAAATTTCTTAGAGCCGCCCATGTGTGTGTGTGTGTGTGTGTGCGGGGGTCTGTTTAGGGCATGAATCGGGGATACACACAGGAAAAATTACTGGTGAAATGGGGATATGCCGCGAAATGGGGATATCCCCGTTTCTAGAATGTCTAAATTAATGCAAAGTGGGGTGTCAGATATGTGCCTACAACTTCACAGATTGATCTGAGGTAATACCCCAATTCTATGTTTTAAGTCTTCATTCATGTGTAAATGTGTGTGTAGTTTTTTCGTTATCCCCAGTTTCCTGGTGTGTTAACCTGTAATTGTCCCCAATTTACTAGGAGGAAGAGGATGTCCCCACTTTGCACATTATTTGTGTATGTCCCCGATCGGCGCCGTAAACGGGTATGGGTGAGGGTGTGTGTGTGTCCAATTTTGTTTTCTTAATATCTCCAAAACGGTAAAGCCGATTTTCTTCAAATTTGGTGGGAAGGTGCCCTAGGTAGAACCCCAGTTTTGCATTTACTCATTGAAGTAAAGGTCAAAGGTCAGAGGTCAAAGGTCAAATTTTGTGAAAATCACTCTTTTTATAATAACTCCAAGAAAAAACATTCCATTAACATGAAACTTCACACATATTATAAGAGTGTCTGGCACTACGAAAATATATGGTTGCCATGGCAACCAAGGTAAAAAGTCATGTGATACTAACATTTTAAGCAAAAAAGTGTTCCATGAATTCCTCCTTGTGAGCTAGACCGATTCTTTTGAAATTTGGTGGGTAGGTACCCCAGAGTGTGAACTTGTGTCTCCGTGACTTTCGGCAGAAAAGGTCAAAGGTCAGAGGTCAAATTCAATTTTTGGGAAAATTCATGGTTTTTAGTAATTTTAGTATAATTCCAGAAGGAAACATTCCACATACATGAAACTTTGCACATATGATGAACGTGTTTAATACCACCAGTATATATGATTGCCATGGCAACCAAGGTCAAAGATCAATTTTTGTGAGAAATCACATTTTTTCAGTTTTTTAGTATAATTCCAGAAGGAAACATTCCACGTACATGAAACTTAGCATATATGATGAACGTACCTAATACCACCAGAATATATGGTTGTCATGGCAACCAAGGTCAAAGATCAATTTTTGTGAGAAATCACATTTTTTGGGCTTTTTAGTATAATTCCAGAAGGAAACATTCCACGTACATGAAACTTAGCATATATGATGAACGTACCTAATACCACCAGAATATATGGTTGCCATGACAACCAAGGTCAAAGATCAATTTTTGTGAGAAATCACATTTTTGGGACTTTTTAGTATAATTCCAGAAGGAAACATTCCACATACGCAAAACTTCACACATATGATGACCATGTCTAATGCTACCAAAATATATGGTTGCCATGGCAACCAAGGTCAAAGATCAATTTTTGTGAGGAATCACATTTTCTTAGTTTTTTTAGTATAATTCCAGAAGGAAACATTCCACATACATGAAACTTCCCACATATGATGAACCTGCCTAATACTACCATAGTATATGGTTGCCATGGCGACCGGGATCAAAGGTCACGTGAAATAAAGTCAAAGGTCAATTTTTGTGAAAAATCACATTTTTTTTAGTATTTTAAGTATAACTCAAGAAGGAAACATTCCACATACATGAAATTTCGCATATATGATGAATGTGTCATCCGCATATCATATTGTGTGCACAGATTTTCTGTAAAGCGCACTGAATTCGTCCTTTTTGCACTACAAAAGGGCGCATGGAGATGCAAAAATCAGGGCGGCAGTGCGGATTTGACATACGCGCCTTTCTATTCGGTGATGTGCGTATAATGTAGGCACGCATTACGGAAAACGTCATTGTTAGAACAACGCAGCTTGCGTAAGCATTGTATACGCGCAGAAATTAGTTGGCCTGTCTTTTTATCTAGAATACTTCACACGTACTTCTGCGTTATCATCGAGGAACGCGCTGGTAGTTGCTTTCACTTTGTGAGCGCGTGAAAAATCAAAGGCCGATATTAAAGTGAGTAATTTGAAGATACCATAGAAACTGACATACATATGGATAGACTATGAGCTTCAATTCAAACCACTCATTGTGCGTTCATATTCAAGTGCACTTATTCAGGGACCGGGGAGCCAATTTTGAAGTGCGGGGGTTAATAATCGAAGCCGCCCAATATGTTCAATAAAATAAATGCAGTTTACTGCGACCCAAAATACCCACGGCAGAAAAAGTGTGGGGGCTAAAGCCCCTTAGCCTCCCGTCTCAGCGGTCCCTGCAGTTATGTGTAGGCCTTATGCCACAAGGAAGAGAGAAAGTTCTTCCTGTGAGTTATATGGCTTAATGCGTGTGCTAGCGATGAGATAAGCAACTCCGTGGATTGCCCTCTAGTTCTTTTTCTGCAGCACTCCAACCTACCACACTGTTCTATTTGACAAGTCTTCTTGGACATCAAACCTCACTTGGCTTTAAATCACATCTTCGCTGTTTCAGTGATCATTCGGTCCGCAACTCTTCGTTTTCCTACACCGAGAATAATGTGTGCATCAGCATATCCAAGGTCTTACTTCTAAACCGAACTTATTATTTCTGTGGTACAGCCTACATCTTCCTTACATGTGTACTAGAGTTTACAGTATGGCTGACGTGTTGCAACTGACGAAAGCGACGGTAAAGCGGTGTACTTTAATGCAGAAACCAGCGAAGCAACGTACGATCACCATTCACCCAGTGAGCCTATTCAAACGTTTATTAGACCAGCTCTTGGAATACCGTGGTCAGGACCCCTTCTTCCACTGAAGGCAAAGAAGCTCGGCCACTGAAGAGACTTTAATCTATTTGCGAAGAGACTGACTAGGGAATTTGAAATGAAAGGGCCAATCAGTAAGGATCGTTACGTAACGGTCACTGTCTTCAAAGAGAAGGTGTGCATACACATGGGCGAATTTTCTTCGACCAAGCATGGCGTATCTTGTCAACATTACAGGGTATCGGTCTTACTCTCCCCCCCACCCCCACCCCCCACCCCCCACCCCCACCCAGCAATGGTGAAAACTTACCGAGATACAGTCTTCCTTTGACGATGCTATTTACGAAATTTCAAACGTTCAACAATTGCTAAGAGACGTCATACTCCCACTTAAAATTACCACCATTCGATGAAGTCGGTTGCAGTCCATAAAATTCCCGTTCGAACTTAGATGACACAAAATGAAACATATCGACAGTACTCACTGATTGTTGTCACAAAACATGCTTCACTTAAAAGCAAATTTCAAATTGATGTGATGCTTTTAGTTTGTAAGTGATCGTTGTTGTTATGTTGGCGTCGATACATTCATTTTTGATCGAATTTTACTCCAGTGGTAAAGATGAACTGAATTAGAAATTGTACGATTATAATGCTGCGATACTTTTGACAAAAACGCCACTTAGCTATGTTTTTATCTCATCTCTCCGTGAGGAGGATGAGATATTGTAGTCACTTGACCTGTTGGGCAATATTCGGCAATGCCAGCAGAAATAACAACCGTTGCCATGGTAACAGTTAATTTTCACAAGTTACTAGTCTAAAGTCCTAACCCATGGTGGGGTACCCAAAGGTGACCAAAAGTCCATAACGGAGGGAGGGGTCAAAACGTGTCCGGGTGTGTGTGTGGGTGTGTGTGTGAGTGTGTGACCCGCGGTGTGTGAGCGATCCTGTGGCTATGGGTGCACTCAGCAACATGTCCTTAACAGGACACGGTACAGCCGGCGAGAGCTCCGCTCTCGCACGTCTTTCCTAGCTCACGCGGAGCTCGAAACTGGCGTAGCTGCCCGAAAATTCCGTCGCTGCAATGAGGAGTCTCGCGCGGCTGCACGTGTCTGCCTTGGCAAGCAGCCCGCCCTCCAGACACGTACGTCTGCTGGGTTAGTTGGAGGTCAGCCAGGCTAATGGGAAAATCCCGCGAATCCCTTAACGGTACATTTCCCGCGTACCGCTAAGGAAGCAAGGGTGAGTATGGGTGTGTGTAGGAGGGTGTGTGTGTGTGTCCAATTTTGTTTTCTTAATATCTCCAAAACGGTAAAGCCGATTTTCTTCAAATTTGGTGGGACGGTGCCTAGGTGGAACCCCAGTTCTGCATTTACTCATTGAAGTAAAGGTCAAAGGTCAGAGGTCAAAGGTCAAATTATGTGAAAATCACTCTTTTTATAATAACTCCAAGAAAAAACATCCCATGAACATGAAACTTCACATATATAATAAGAGTGTCTGGTACTACAAAAATATATGGTTGCCATGGCAACCGAGGTCAAAAATCACGTGATATTAACATTTTAAACGATAAAAGTGTGCCATGAACTTCTCCTTGTGGGCTGGACCGATTCTTTTGAAATTTGGGGGTAGGTACCCCAGAATGTGAACTTGTGTCTCCGTGACTTTCGGCAGAAAAGGTTCAAAGGTCAGAGGTCAAATTCAATTTTTGGGAAAATTCACGGTTTTTTAGTATTTTAAGTATAATTCCAGAAGGAAACATTCCACTTTTATGAAACTTTGCCCATATGATGAACGTGTCTAATGCTACCAAAATATATGGTTGCCATGGCAACCAAGGTTAAAGATTATTTTTGTGAGAAATCACATTTTTTAGTATTTAAAGTATAATTCCAGAAGGAAACATTCCACATACACAAAACTTCACACATATGATGAACCTGTCGAATACTACCAAAATATATGGTTCCCATGGCAACCAAGGTCAAAGGTCAATTTTTGTGAGAAATCACATTTTTTTTTAGTATTTTAAGTATAATTCCAGAAGGAAACACTCCACATAGATGAAATTTCGCACATATGGTGAATGAGCCAAATAGTACCAAAATATGTGATTACCATGGTAACCAAGGTCAAAGGTCACGTGACAGGAAGTCAAAGGTCAATTTTGGTAAAAATCATATTTTTTAGTATATCTAATATTTAATGGCAACCAAGGTCGAAGATCAATTTTTGTGAGAAATCACATTTTTTAGCGTATTGGTACACAAAGACTTAACATTGATGATAGCAACGTAAATCAACAGTACTCAGTGTAGACGCAGTGTAGATTCCAAACTACTATACCTACACTGTTACGTTCAGTGACTCCTCGTGTAGACGCAAATATTAAAGTGTGAATTTGACATGTGCGCCGTTTTTTTTTTTTTTTTTTTTTTTTTTGCGATCTGCGTAGCCGGGAAATAAGAACGCGTACGTTACAGAAATTTCATTGTTAAAAGAGGTTTGTGTGCGTGTCTTTCTACAACGCGTTCTATACGTGCGGAATCCATTTTTTCTCTGTGTATTATCCGAAATACTTGACGCACACTTCTGCTCTCTTGGGAAGCAAACGCGCTAGTTGATTTCCCGTTGTGAGGGCGTAAGAAATTAAACGCACATATAAAAGTGCGTTACTTAAAGATTTAGGAACTGACTAATGAATGTAGGCGAAGAAGTGCATGAACTTTAAACCAGTCATTGTGCGTCCATGTTCAAGTGTACTTATTTGTAATGCTGTCAGGAAGAATTAAACTCGTTGTAAGTAGAATTTAGTGTTGAGGAATGAACATTACAAAGTTCCGAAATAGTATTAATACTTTTGTAAGACATTTATTTCCCTGTAGCCTGTGCTTTTTTAAAACTGCTGAACAGTGATCAGCACTTCCTCCCCATATTTTGGGCTCCATGGGGAGTCAACACGCCATCCTAAATTTGGAATCTATGCTTATAATATTTTTGGTACTGACTGTCCATTCCAATGATGTGCATGCTAACACGAGCAAGCATGCACATCGTATTATGTGCACATATTTTCTGTACAGCGCAATGAAGGCGTTCTTTTTGCACAACAACAAAAGGGCGCATGAAGGAAAACTAGTATGCGTGCAGACGCCTCAGACGTGGTCACACTGATCTGTTTATGTATGCTGATCCTTCACATAGATCGGTGCGCTAAAGGGGCGGTCGCTCCCTCCCACAAAGCCTCCTAAGACCTCTGTCGGAAATTTCTAGTCTCTGTCGGAAATTTTTACCACCTTAATTAAAAATTCTTACAACGGAAAATTGTAGCTAAAATTATATTCTTAGGCGTTTACTTACAACACTTCTTATGTTTTTAAGCAGAAATTCACATCGAAATGGTTACTGACAAGTCCTGGAAATGTCATTTAAGGCAATCTCGGAGATATTTTAATCTAATTTTTTCCGCGCGCTACACGCCAGATGATGGTGGCGCTACACTTAGATAGTACCAAAGATACTATAAGCATAGATTTCACACTCCTATGCCTACACTTTTACGGAAATTAACTCCCCATGGAGAGGCAAATATCGGGGCGGAAGTGTGGCATTGATAAGTGCGCCGTTCTATTCGACCGATCTGGCGTACGAAAAAACAGAACGCATTACGGACAACGCCATTGTTATGAAAAGATTGACCCACGCTTTGACAGCGCGTTTCATACGCGCAATATACCTTTCTCATGCACAGAAAAACTCACTACCACGCACTTTGCGCTAATTGCGTTCCCGGCAAATGCTTGTAAGATTTCGACGCACATTTTTAACAGCGTTTTTGACAAGACCATGGTAACTGACCTATTTATAGATTGCGGACTTCAAAACAGTCATTGTGCGTTCATGACAGGGTGTTTGCTTGACATGGCACGTGGAAAAGCATAACTTGTCTGTGAATGGAATATATTGAGGAGCGGTTATTTCTCAGATTTAAGAATGTTCCAAATTAACATGTAGTTACACTTGCGGAAGACTTTAATCTGTCTAACTGTTTTCAAAACAGTGATCAGCACTTCCGCCCTGATATTTTGGCCTCCATGAAAAGTCCGCGCGCCATTTTAAGTTTGGAATCTATGCTTATAATACCTTAGGATAGTACATCATTACTTCAAGATAATAATCTGTCGGAAAGTTTTTGCTTTTGCCCCCCCCCCAAAAAAAATATCTAGCTACGCCACTGCAGTGTACCATCCGCGATCGGCGCATTGTGTGTTATCTTTTCAAAGATATAGACCTTATGAATATGATGTCACAAAGGAGAAAGTGCTCCCTCGCTTGGAGGAAAATGGAGGAAAAGCGCGTACCATTGCAAGTTACCCCAATCACTGCAGACAGCTGAATTGTAACACATCGTACACGCGCGTAATCCTACTACACGTGCGGCGAAATCTACGCCGTGGGTGCACGTTTCAGACGTGTGCGTCATTGTTTTCGCCCAAAATGCCGTCAGTGTGATGTTTATGCATAAGGTCTTGACCTCTACCAAAAACAATAGGGTTCTTCCTCTCAACATGACAAATCTATATACCAAATATGAAAAGTGTCGGTCAATCCTATCTTGAGATAATGCGACTACAAGGTTTTCAGTTTTTGACCTCTGGTGACCTCAGATGACCTTCGACCTCCTCCAAAAACAATAGGGTTCTTCCTCTCAACATGACAAATCTATATACCAAATATGAAATAGTCGGTCAATCCTATCTTGAGATATCGCAATTACAAGCAGCTTCACAAACACACATACACACACCCATATACACACGCACCCTTTCTTATGAATGGTGGAAATCGATGTAATTGCCTAAAATGACTGTATGCACTCAAAATGATCTGGAAAACACTGTCTAGCCACAGTAAGTGGTATTTAGAAATAGCAAACTGTAAGTATCAGTCCCAACAAGCCAATACCTCAGTTGGCGGTTTTACCTCATTTGGTTAGGTTGTGCAGGTCCATACAACACCCATCTTTTTCCACCATGTGCAAACACTACTGTTTCCTTTCACACGTTACACACCACACACCCACCAACTGATCACGGCAAAAATGAGGTAGTTTCTTTAATGGACTTGACAACAGATCCAGCTACAGAAAATGGTCTAAATATGGCAACTGCACCATTATTCTAACCAAGGAATTCCTCGTTTGTCGGTAGTACTTCGTTTTGATAGTGTGTAACCTGATGAATTACCTCGTTTTCCACCATCTGCCAACGCACACACACACACACACACACACGACATCACCATCGCAAACATTCCTTGCCAGCCTACGGCAAGGAATAAAAAATATACATGAAATAAAAATTACAAAAAACCAATATATAGGTAGAATGTATAAACTGTTACCTTGTTTTCATTGGGTTAACATGAATCAGTTTATTGACAGTTTCTACAACACCAGCAACTGTTGCTAGGAGTTTGTTGTCATCAAGGTAAGTTCCATGTCCCCTGGAAATAAGAGTATTCACAAAATTGATGAAAGGTGTTAACAGTTACACAGAATGACTCCTGAAACAGTAAACAGTAAGCAGTTACCACAATGAACATCTCTATAACTTAAAGGGACAATGTTTTTCTAATACACATCAGAAGTATTGATCTGTCTTACTCATGACAATGGTACAGTACCCAAGAACTTTGGAAAAACTTGGAAATCTAATGCATGCACACCATGCCTATGTAACCAGCCTTTTATGGCTGTGCCTGGGGTACAGCCTATCACAGCTGTGGGATACTTTACCTCATGTAATCAGAATCTGATGTGATGATGTCTCCTGGGATAACCAGCCTCTTTACTTCTGTTGGCTCCTCTTGTGATTTCTTTATCCGGATCCTTCTAATCTCTGCCATCTTCAATGGCCTTCAATCCTGGTCAATTCTGAAAGTAAATTACATACTGTAAATATGAACTGAAAACTTGTTAACACTAAGCATCTACCCAGAGGAGGTGAATTATCTGTGTTCTTAGAAAGTTTGACCAATTTTTTCATCTTCAGCAGTAGTAGAAACTCCAGAGTTCTGAGCATAACACAGCATCCAGGCCTTCAGTGATGAAAACATTTTATTGGCTGGCTATCACCTTTCACCTGGCAATACAAACCTTCCTAACATTTTTTCTCTGTATAATCTTTGGGTATTGAAAAGATTTTTAGAATTTTAACTATGATACTGTTTCAGTAGGCTGCAGTAATGCTTCAGAAGGCTAACAGTTGCAGTGTACATGTATAGCTTTGTTTAAAGGCAGGAAGGCACTGCACAATGCCACCTTTGACCTGATTCATTCATGTTAGTTCCCACATAGAGTGGAGCCAAGGAATGAGTGATTTTGAAGCTCCCGGGAGTACATTCCAACAGTTAAATCTCCTGTCCATCAATCAACATAGGACTTGTTATTCTTTTTTCAGCAACCATCACTTGATTTCACACTTCTACGGTATTTGGTCACCCGTAATGATCAGATCCCATTCAGATCATTCAAAGCTACAACTCAACTGCAATTGATGCAAGAGTCTAGCCTGTACAGTACACATACACAACCTACAATAAAGTTAGCAACAAACTTAAAAGTTGGAAAGTGGTTGTGTGAATCAGGTTTTAGGCCGCTTTCTAAAACAAAACAAATTGCAGTAATTTTACGGACAGGCAGAATAAGCTTTAACATTTATGGAGCCTTCTGTAAGCTGATACTGGGTTGAGAACAAACTTATATGCATGTACAGTATGCTGTCATATAGCCGAAGAAACCCAAGTGTGCCATCACTCACGAGTTAAGAGTACAAAGGTGTGTAAAGTATTATGTACCCTACACACTTTTGAAGTGTAGTGTTGCATATCCTCTTGGATGACATTTATCAAAGATAAATGCATAAGGTCTACACAATACCCAACACTAACAATAGCATGCATGTTGGAGGGGCTTCTTACTAATCCATACAATTTGATTCAAATATACTACCGTATAAATCTTACAAGGCAGGCATTACAGACATACAGTATGAAAATCACCAGAAAATGTACAAAAAAGGCCAATAAACAAACTACTGTAGGTACAGAACCACATTAGGTGAAAAAACAACCAAACTAAAAATTTCACACATGGAAGGAGAAGTTGAAATTGTGATGGAACAATGAAAGCCTACATTTGTAATGAAAAAGAAAGACAGGATAAAAATGGAGGCAGCCCAGAAATATGAAAAGAAACCTAAAGCTATGTACAGTTGAGCTACAGTACAGGTTCAGTTTTAACCATGTCAAGGATGAGCTACAGTACAGTATAGGCCTATAGGCCCAAACTGAGTTCAATTATTTACATGCAGCACATATGTAGCATACTATACTGTAACATAACAAGTTGGAGGGCAAAGGAGGGCCAATAACCTATTAAATTTCCTTTACTGAAGTCCAAACTCAAAGCCTGAAAATCCCTACAAACCAACACCTACACTGTACTGTATAGCAATACCCACTACACTCAGATTCTACCCAGTCACAGACAACCTTGTCAATGTTACCTTGATGCAATGGACCATTGTTAAAATAACCCATTCAGGCAGACTGTTCCACTCCTTAACAACTCTTTGAGAGATGCTTAAGTTTTTAATGTCAAGCCTTGAGAAACACTTCACCAGCTTCTGACAATGGCCTCGAACCCAAGAAATAGCACAAACCTTTAAAGGTCTATGGAAATGTACAATAAATCTCGCACTTACTTTCATAGCAGGTGTCAAATACACCTGTATGTACTCCTCTTTGGCGTACATACTCTAACACCTGCGAACAATGACAGAGATCATCCAGTTTTGTTAAATTCATGAGCCCAATGTGATTTTACTCTCTCGACTGTTGATTGGTTTCAATATATGAATATTCATATTGCACAAAAAGGTTCCAGCTGCAATGTTCACTTTCACACAGTAAGTCAATGGGACTTCATTGTGTGAGACTGAAGCGGGCAAAATTACACAGTAAAACCCCATTGATGTTTGTCATTTGAAACAGCATGATAATCAAGACTTGCTTTAGTCATTTTTTTTTTTGTGTATATTTATAATTCTGTTTGTTGTGATCGTATATATGAATAGTTAATAGCATACAGCTTTTATGCAGTTTGACTAGGAATTCTGGTGAAAGTTCGCGGACGGTGGTATTACGAGTGCAGCCAATATAGGTGTAGGAGTAATACACATCCGCCGGGCGGGCAAATCTCATTTCTGCCCAAGTGACATTAATAGCATTAAAAACAATAAAAATAGCCACAATTCCCATCAATATCCATTAAATGTTGACATTTTACAAGAAAATTACTGTTTTTGCACTTACACCGTGAAAAAAACATGAACTTCATATATGCAAATGTATGATGTGGAAAGAGGGACTCATGAGGTACAGTATGTGTTATGTCACCATACAGTACTCTTTGTTTGTTACTTTCGTTCCAAAGACAGTTGCGATCATGCAATGCCCTGAAATGTTTAGTTTGGAAATACTGAAGCTACTTACCACTCTAAAAATATACATTACAAACCTAACTAGGAACTACTGTACGCTGGTAAGAAATTAACAAATAATAAAGGATTAACAAAAGAAGTACAGACACTGTGCAACAATCCACATCATAATTTTTGCACAGAGCAATGAAAAATCTCAAAAATGGTACTGTAAAACTTGAGTTTGAAGAGGTGGGCCTATATTTTGAAAGCGATAAAGATATTTCAATAATTCCAACAGATTTTTCATCATAGTATCTTAATCTACCATTGTGCCTAAAACAACTGTTTTGATAACACATCCACAGACCTTTTTAAAGGGGCTACAGCATCTCCCAAACATAGTTACTGTAGGGATAGCCTCATAGTTCTAAATACAATTAGTGACTGTTCTTTGCCATTCATTCAAACAATAACTCCACTCTAGTTGGTCAATGATGACTGGTGCAGTCAGTTGTGTTCCCAATTAAACTTACACACAGTTGTGTGTCAATACCTGTATGCCCTTGAGTAGTTGAAACTCAGAACAGGATGCAGTGGCTCTGGCTTGGAGGTGTACTTGACAGGTGTTTTTGTTTAAATTGGAGAGGGGGGGGGGCTAAAGTAAGCTTAGTAGGGAGAATTTTTTAGTCTGGTGTGAGCCTAAGGAGCCCTTATAAAGTAGAGCTATGGTGTGTACAAGCCTAATCTGACAAAGAATCCCTCACAGAAAGGAGTTGCAAACCTGTAGCATACAGTATCCCCCTAGTCCTCTACTCAAGAGTGGTATGAATTATACAATCCAAGACATCTGAGTCTACCAAGCCAAGGAAAATGATGAGGAAGATGACCTATGTAATGTATATACTTAAGTTCAGGAATAAGCCAAGAGGCCCGATGCTGAAGCTGCTCTAATAGTGTAGAAACTTGTCCTCTTCATAAGCCGGACACCAAACTTGGACAGCATAGTTGAGATGGGGTCTAAACTAATGCTCATGAGTACAAATTCAGCACAGCCTCTTTATTCCAACCTACTGCAACTCCTTGTGATCAATCCAGTTGTAACCTATTAGCCCTAGAAGCAGCTCCTGCACACTGCCTTGATGGCTTCAAATCACTTGTGATGACAACACCCAGCTTTTTCTTTCTGTCAAAATAATCCAATTCATGACACTGTTGGATCATACTGTATCCCAAATTCTTAGGACCAAAATGAATACTTTTACACTTACTCGCACTGAATGCCATTTGGAAAGTCTGAGACCATGAAAATAACCTATTCAAATCCTTCTGCAGCAGAGCTGAGCATCCTCCTCATCATTTACCTTCCTTACATTAGCATTGTCTTAGTAGGCATCACTGAGTCACACACAAAATATGATTATTTCCTGCTAAACAGGAAAGAGTGTGTGTAACTTTTTGCTTCAGGTGTGATGAATGACCATCATACAGTGCTCATGCAATGTTATGTTATATTGTGTGGTAAATCACATCTTTGGTTTTGCTGGCGCACGAATGCTGACACCTCGGTCTAACCCAGACTGGAATGTTTGCATTTTGCGTGGGCGTGAACAGTAACTTGTTTTTTCTCATCCGATGTGCGGCCATGGGCCAGATTCACAGACATCTGTGCAGTAAAATGTTGGTCAGGTTTTACCACCATACAGGCACTGTTGGGCAGTGAGTTTTGCATTAGCTTTCAGGTAGGACTACTTTTTGCCTCATAGCTTCATGGCCACGGCCAATTTGCATTGCATGTGTGGCCAGATCTATCATCAGCAATTTTTGTGCAGCCAGGTGCCAAACCATGCAGCAGGCTGCACAGGCCAGATCTTGCATACTATGTACAAGGCAAACTTCAGCATCGGCTTTACACGGAATGCACCCTGGCATCCATAGATTATATAATATATTGTAACGTAAATATAAACTTTTCCCCAGATTGATTGTTAATTAATCTGAAACATTGGTATCCCACTTTTCCCCTGGCACAATTCTCCATTCCTACAGTAATTTGCATTACCCATGCCCCCCTAAAAGTTTACAGTCTGGCATTGTAAGACATTAACGGTGAATGAATTTCATAAATTGATTTATTGCGGTATCAATAAATTGATAGCTTAATAACACCTATTGTATGCACACATAACCGGCACTTCCAAAACACATCAACTACACTATTTTTAGTGTTAGGGCCTAGTTAGAACAACTGGATGTGTCATGTGTGGTGGCCATGCATGATCCACAGGCCCCTTACATAACATGGCAGGCTTCAATCCTGTTTTTTAGAAATTGGAGTGACATTTTAGCTACCTGTCATCAAAGACTTAAGCCTAATTAAAGTACATCTGGGGCCCAACTTAACTGATAGGCCTAGGCTAGGTCTACTTGTTTTAATAGTTGCAAGAAAATATGGGTCAACAGCAAAGAGCAGATGTAGGAACTAGGCCTAAGTCCTAGGCTATATCCTGCTTGATGGTCAACAATTATTAAAATGCTTTTTCATGATACGTTGGGTTGTCTTCTTCAAACGTGCCGAACGAATGTAAGCAATTCGTACGGCAGGCAGCCTGCAGTTCGAATTGGAATATTGCAGGACAGTAGGTAGGTTTGTGTGAGCTACTGACACTCACTGGGGCAGGCAGTCCCAGTGTACGATTAAGTATTTCGCAAAACTACTTCCTACACTGGGCATGATGTATCAAAATCACTTGACTCTTGAGCTCGCTCAGCAAAGGCTACGAAAATCCTTGGCGGAAACATGTTGTATTAAGGGATGTTCACATGGAACAAGCTCCAAGTCCAATTTCATATGAATGCATTCTTCAGAAGAAGGGAAGAACAGAAAACGGTTACATAGAAATACTTACCTCTATCGCCAGTTTCTTGTGGGAAAAACCAAGTAGATGACAAAGCTGGCTGTTACGTATTCAAGTGCCGAAACCGTCTTATGTACAGATGTGAAGACAACGTCTGTTCCGCAGGGTACACTTACCACGCTGCAGTAATGCTGCATAATAGAGCCAGCGGTTTATTCACCATGTATGTACAGAATGGATGGTAGCGACCGTAGTTTGCAACTAGGTGCAAACTGAAACTATGGTGCTCTCAAAGTACAAAGCGACATGTCCATGGTGCCATGGTGGTGAGGTACCTGACCAAGACGATATATTGGTCACTAAGGTCGACATGCCGAGATTATGTATCTTATCAGGTCGACAATTGAGGAAGTCAACATTTTGTGATAACTTATCTGATAAAGTCTATATACCAACCAGGGGCGTCAATCCGTATTCAAATGTGGGGGGGGGGGGGGGAGGGGGGGGGACGGGGGACATACATGACTTAGCACAAACCAATGCCTTTGGTTTTGAAGAGGGGGCGTCTTCCTATAGGCCCTTTCCTCCCCCCCTTATGATCACTGACGTTGTCCTATTCTAATAAGAATTATCATTTCAAAGTTAACATGACCATCATAGATGATCTGCCAGGTGAAATACACGGAGTCCACGGAATTACTTCAAGATGTTATTTTCATCATGTCCCAAAATAGCTGAAACAACCCTCCGCAGCGTGGATCATTGTCGGAGATCATGGACCCGACCAGACCCGTTGATAGGGTGATATATTTGGGGTGTGAAGGTCCCAAATTCCGACCAGCTGGATGTTTTTTCCAACTGAGTGGAGGCGTTTAAATTGCACTTTGTTATACCAGGGAGTTGCTATTTAAATAGCAACTCCCTGGTTATACGCTCTGCGTTTTGTATACAGCAGTGGGGATCCTTCCTTTGTCACTACATAAATGTGTCGTCCTGGAGAGGGGTCTAAGGGGGGAGGCCTCCCTTTTGAGAAATTTTTGTTAATTTAAGGCTGCTTAGGTGCAAAACGGTGCTATCTTTGGGATATTTTTGGAGCTGATGCGTACATGGCTGGAAAATTTCCATAATTTAGTGAATTCTAATTTTTCCGACTGGCTGGATGTCTTTAATAACTGCAGTGGCGGCGCGTAAATTGTACCTTTTTTATTCACCCTGCGTTTGTATACAGCAGTGGGGATCCTTCCTTTGTCACTATATAAAGGTGTCATCCTGGGGGAGGGGTCTAACTGGAGAGGCATAACCCTCCCCTTTGAGAAATTTTTGTTAATTTAAGGTTACTTAGATGCAAAATGGTGCTATCTTTGGGATATTTTTGGAGCTGATCGTAGTATAGCAAAGGTGTGAAAGATTAGCAAGGGCGTTTTTAGAATGCTTTGTAGTCGTAAGTGTATTAACAATCACCCATCTGCAGGAGCGGATCCAGAAATTTTGAGGGGGGGGGGGGAAGATGTAAAATCTCATGTGCACCGAAGAGCGAGTTCCTACGCGTGGTGTCCAGGGGCCCGCGTTAGGGCCCCTGTGGGGGTTCCAGGGGGCGAAGCCCCCGGAAGCTCTCGCAATATTCCATTTTAAGAGCACAGATATCAGCTTCAGTTCTTATGTCAGTGAGATTTTATACCTTTTCATGTTGCATGGAATTTGATGTGTATGGCTCAGTATAAGTTACTATATGTACCTGCAAAAGTTCCGGCGAATCTAAGTTATCTTAAAACTTACACGCCAACATTATGAGCCCATGAAGGTAACTTGAAATGATTTTTACCATAATGAGTGTTTTATTTTCGTTATGCGGTGTTCGGGTATAGGACGTCAGATGAAACAGTTGCGCGCGAAAATTTGAATTTACTTTTAAAACCATTGCTATTAAAAACGGTGTCAATTCCCTTTATGTGTGTCTATCAATTAGAAGGTGGGTTCGATACAAAGTTTTCAGTTCTCATAAGAAGAGGAGGGTGAAAAAATGAATATCAGTTGGTTTACATCCTTACAATGCTAGCTCCTCTGAAATCACGTTTATGCACACAAATAATTGGCTTATGGTAGGACCCACCGATGAGTAATGCGAATACTTTTGGGACCTTATTGATAGTAAAGGGAGCAATTCAAAGCTAAAAGTGCGCAGATCAAGCAAAAATCAAGAAATATCGAAAAGACTTTGCAAAAATCGTGAAAGATATTTTAAATGAATTTTGGTAAAAAGTGATAAAAATAAATCCATCACTCAACAAAAACGTACCTCTCTCCGTAAGCGTAAACAATTGCGCGCGAAGCGCGCCGAAAATTTCCGGTAAAGAGCCTTCCGGGAGCCCTGCATTAATTGTAGACTGAAAAGGGGGACCAACAGGACTCTCACAACCTGACATCCATGTGGGAGGAGAGATGATATATCCCCTTCTTTATGGATTTCTGAAGAGTATACCCTTCAGAAATCTATGACCGATGGTGCCGGCGGGAGTTGGTGATTGGGGGAACCGCATGCAGATAACTGCTAAACCGTGCCCTTTTAGGCTAGTGGGATTTTGTATACGTCATATACAAAAGTAGGAAAGCCTTTTCTTCTTAGTACATGAGAGTGCCATCCCAAGAAGGTTTACCCTTCCCTTTGAGAAATGTTTGTTAATTTTAGGGAGCCTATATGCAAAATGGTGATATCTTTGGGTCATTCTAAAGTGATTGTATGTTTAAAAAATGTCCACAATTTAGTAAATTCTAACTTTCGTTCGGGTGAAAAAGGGGAGTAAGAGACGGTTAATATATTGTGTTCAAACCTCCTTAAGTCCCGTGAAAAATCATGGGCATGGATCCATCTCCAAAAGTGTGTGGGGGGAACTTTTCCACATTTGTGAATCGCCGTCCTGGGGGCAGAAGCAGTGGTCCTAGCCAGAATTTGCGTCACGGTGAGGCGATAAGTTTTGTGATCGTCGGCATGGGGGAGGGGTCTAAGGGAAATTTTTCTAGAACTAAATGCCCTCAGATGCGATTTAATGCAACAAAAGTGTGCGATTTTTAGGTTATTTTTCTTCTTCAAATTTCGTTTTCCTAGGCATAATTGCAGTCTGTTCCATCATTCTTGAAAAGGTGAGGGGGATTTTTGACGATGCTCCCCTTCCTAAAAAGTGAGAGGGACGCGTCTCCTCGTCCCCCATGATCCACGCCCATGGGAAAATTGTACACACAATTATACCTGCGTGGAGTCCACAGAAACATTCTTGGACTATAATAAAATATTTTATTTACAGTGTAAAAGGATATCCAAGGTTGACAGGGAACAGTATAGAGCCTCCCGGGAGCTCTGAATTAGTTACAGTATACAAAAGAGGGACCAACGGGATTCTCACTACCCGACATCCATATGGGAGGAGATATGATATATCACCTTGTCTTTTTAGGTATAGCAAGAGAGATGGTGGACAGGCAAAATTCGTCTCAGGAAAGATTTTCGTCGTTATTGAACGTCGCAGTAAAATGTTTGGAAAATAAGCAATGGCAATTACGTGTACTACTTACAATCTTTCAAACCATGTGCTAGACTAGATTAGTCAAAGATCCCATAATGATGAGAGCCCTACAGAGAAGGAGATGTACTTTTTAGAAAAATGTTTGCATTGGAATAATTTCTTTCGTCATAGCTTTGTCAATGGTATATGAAATCGGGTGTAAACCCTGTCGTATGCGCGCGAAGCGCGCCGAAATTTTGAATAAAATATTAGTCCATGACAAAACCTGCATGCAGAACCTGCATCGGACACTGTCACTTTTCCACCAACCTATGCTATTCAGAAACGAATCTTCCGACTGAGAATTCTTAAAAAGCACTTTTGTTCCTTTGTTCCCCCGTGAGTAGTTACCGAAAGCTATTGATAATAATGACAACTCTGAAACAAGGCTAGCGGAGCGTGCGAAAATTTGGAATTTGTCAAGAATTTCCAAAACTTATGATAGTTTGAGAACAGTTTGTGAAAGAAAATGGTTAGAACAAATAAACCAATAATCAAAAATACATCTCACCCTCCACCCTCCACAGAAATCTGTAGCTTAAACGACTTTTGGGACCATTTTAAAAATTTTCAAGAATCGATGGGGAGGGGGACACACGCCACCCATTGCCCACTGTGCCGACGTCACTATCTGTAGCTTAAAAGCCTTTTGAGTTCATTTTAAAACTTTTCAGACAGTTTCAAAATCGAATAGGGTATGCACGCCGCTACTTTGCCTGCAACAGCTGGTGCCACTGTGCACAATAGCACGTCACCTGACAGCTTGTCTTTTGTATTCATTCTGCAAGGTCTGTATGGCGAAAACTTTGCCTCTCAATCCCTCTAGATTACAAAAAATTTCACTCTTTACCACAAAATTGTTACTAAATTTCAGTGCAGCTAGCAGGGCCCATACTGCATATGTCACGATGTTTACTTATTTAGATCTTAAGTCAAGGATCATTACTCAGCTATTTTCGAACATTGTAGCTCTCTTTTCGTCGCCATCCACTGTGAAAGATATTCAAAGAGATAATCCAGCTATAGCTCCACCCAACCCCTACAGAAATATATACTCTGAATACGTTCTTAAACACTTTTATTCATTTTTTGCTCTTAATTTTTCTTTCTCCTTTTCTTTTTTCTTTTTCTTTCTTTTATTTTTCCTTTCGTTTTTTCGTGGCGGGGGGGGGGGGGAGCGGGGGGGTGTCCCTCCCCTTTGAAATTTTTTGAAAAATTAGTTGTCCTTACATGCAGTCTGGTGCCAAATATGCTGCCTTTTGAAGTAAATTTGTGTTAAAAAATTTACGTATTTTTAGGAACTTAAAAAAATCGGAATCAGTGAGGGTGGGCATGGCCGAATGGCCCTCCCCTCTGCGTACGCCACTGATTGAATGATCCCATATTGATGCAAGGCCCCTACAGATGTTTTGAGATGTATGTCTGTTTTCGGAAAGTGTTGTTATCAGAATAGTTCCATGTATAATTACCTTTTTAATGGTCATGAGATGGAGTGCAAACCGTGACGCATGCGCGCGAAGCGCGCCGAAATTTTGTCATTAAATTAGATTTCCCTGACGAAATCTACATTAAGAATCTGCATCGAGACACTTAACAATTGTCCAACAAACCTGCATGCCACTCAAAAAGCCGGTCAAATAGAGCCATGACACTACTCTTTTACGCAAATGTGGGGGGAGGGGACATTTGATATTATCCCCCACCCATCGAAATGTGGGGGGGACTTGTCCCCCCGTCCCCCCAGGATTGACGCCCATGATACCAACGTTAGGGAGTTTACATGGTGAGATGATTTATATGGCGATGTCGGCATCCTTATTTTCGAAGTAGATGGTGAAATCACGTTACCTTTCGAAGACGACTGCATCATTAGGAAGTCGACGTGAGGAAGATAAGTTATCTAAGATGACAGTGCTTCTTGAGGAAATCGACATGGAAAGATAATTTATCTCACCAAGATGACATACTTCATTTAGGAAGTCGACATGATGAAACAATTTTTTTCACCAAGATGCATAGAAATTGAAATACTCGATGACATTTCTCTCTTGGATGGACACGGTGGTGAGATAAGAACAAGAGTATAGAACTCCATGTGGACATATAGGGTATGTAGTCAGTGGCGACGCCAGATCTTTTGAAGTCGAGGGGAAAGAGCTAGGGGCGCAATCCCTTTCAAGTTTGCACCGGAGAAGCACACCGACATGGCTGGCTGAAAGAGGCCGTCCGTCGACGCCGTTGGAACGCTAAGCTCTGGTTCATCTACAAGATTATGACCACTAGAATGAAATGATGTCTGATGCGTGCTAAACAAGCATACCAAAATCAGACAAAATGCAATTAAACTTTTTTTCATATAGGGTAAATAGGACTAACGATTTAATGGTACAGTGGTTGTAGGTGGGGAAGACGGATTATTTTAGGGGCTCCGCAGGCCCGTAGCCAGGCCGGGGCACTGGGGAACCGTGCCTCCCCCCCCCCCTGCGGACTACTGTGCCCCCCTATACGGAAAATCGATCGAAAATAAAACTTTTGTACAAGTAAACGGTGGCCCTGGTGCGACACCAGGCGATTTTGAGCAAAAATGATCACAACAGGAGTTGAATGATGAACGTATTTTGTTTTCTGTGACATTTTTGTTCTAAAATTACAAATATTTTCGCGCGCTACGCGCGCTTTCATCTTCAGTTACATGGGGCTTTAACACCCCTTTCAGATATGTTGGCTTAATTCATAAAGGTACTGTTTCCACAGTTAGGTAATTGTTCTTTCGTGAAGGCTTGATTCCCGGAAAACACCAGATTGCATCCATGAGAAGTTCTGTCCTCTTTCTCGTACGATCTGCACTGTAAAAAAAATAGGAAACCTTTCACCCGTTAGGTGAGGAATCCATGTTCCCCAGTGTGGGTTTCTTCGATATTTCCCAAGGAAACGGAATAAAGTCAGCTCCTGATAACTACCCACAGAAGAGGGAAACCATATCATCCAATGACGTGTTCGAGATATATTTCGTCACCAAAACAACGTTTAATTAACCAATAAAAACACGCACAGTCGACACAGGCCCGGGCCACAACGAAACGAGTTTGCTGTGTGCGCATTCTTGCATGCCGTGTGTCTAAATTACACAAAGCAGTGTAGTACTGTTTTGTTGCAATTGTGTACTATATTCATGTATACGAACTGCCGCCATTCCTGTGACAACAAGCTTTTAACAGGTAAAACGTTGGTTTTCAAATCCTCCCTGGATTATTAGCGAAACAATCTACGTAAAGATTAATTGCAAGAATGGTGGTGAATGTAATGAATGATTCTATTTTTAGGGAAAACTGTGTATTTTACAGAATCGAACTTTTAATTGAAGTAGAGCTTGCCGGCTGTTCACCGCCGACACAGTATAAAAGTGTTAGGCCTAGGCCTAGGCTTGTACAACCTAACGTTAGTGGCAATGGCAGAAAGAGTCAAAACAGAAGCGATGTAGTTATGGGCCTATTATTTGTAACTTAAAGCGTGAATGATTTCCCCAGTAAACAGTGGTGGCTTCAGAATGTCAAAATTAGGGGGGGGGGGGGGAGCAAACTGGGGGCAAAGGAAGATGTTGGGGTGACGAAAATTTTTGGGCGCAGAGCGAAACCGAACACGCAGCTCACGTCCCTGCGGGTGGGGTCTACGGGAAAAGCCCTGGTGTGCGTGCAGGGGGCAAAGCCCCCAGAAGCTCTGAGGTTTTAGCATATCTCTGGGTGTAAATTAAATCTCGGGAGAGACTATATTATTTATTTTTTTGGTTGACCTAACTCCTAACTAACCAAACTTGGGGGGGGGGGGTAGGGAGCATGGAAAAATCTGAGGAGGCAAATGCCCCCTCATGACCCCCCGTAGCGCCGCCACTGCTAGTCCAATCATGGCATTGGCCTAAAGTGATTCGTTGCCGAAATTTGTTTTCAATAGCCTAAAGGTTTTGAACTTGGACCTAAGCCTAGCCTAGGACAAACTTATAGGGAAAAATGCAGTCACCCTAAATTGGATTAGTGTACTGTATTTCATGAATGGCTCTTGAGGGTCATGTGGCAATATTTTCTCACTCAATTGTTAAATTTAAAGAGGAGTAACTCCTTGTTTTACCTTGAATATGCAGTAGTTACATATAACACAGGCTTATAGGTTACACTGCTGAGTATGCCTAGCAAGGATATTATAATGTAGGCCTATAGGTTAGATGAGGTGACAGTCCCACAAACTAGCCTATGACCAAGGCAAAATATTGTAAACTTAGTAGCCAGGACTCTAACTGAAATAGGCCCATGTTTTTTATGTTGGCATGTAAGTAAGAAAAAAGGCCCTGCACTTTGAATCTGCAACTGCATCATTTCATGACTTGGTATGCCATAACTTCATATTCATGTTTAAGGACAAGTGCATTCTTCAAAAATGGTTGATGTGGCATATTCAGAGAAGGGCATTAATTTAATAAAGTAAAAAATGCAGTAAAAGTAGAAAGGCTGTGTTAAATTGGAAGACAGAAGTTTTGTAAGGAATTTCTGCTAAGTATTATTTAATGCAAATAGTAACCTTATTTTCTTCTATGTTTTTATCCTTTCAGACTCAGGGAGTGGATTGGACTCCTGTCATTCCAGATCGATCTAGTGCTATATGGAGAAGGCTACCCCAAGCATGGGCATATGGCAATATTGATATATGTGCAGAGAAGACAATCAATTCTCACCCAATTCTTTTTGGCCTGAAAGAACAATAGACAGCTTTGTTCTCAGTTTCTGATATCATTGAAATGAATTCCACCGCCTTGCAGGTACAAATTGCATGTAACTTTTCAAAATATTTAAACAATGTTGCTTCAAAAGTTGTAGTTCAGGCCAGCAACAAATCCGGAATCCAGCCTTCAACACTGAAATACCTTCCAACTGAATACAGAAATGTCTGAATACAGAACTGTTGCTTTCCTGCTGGGTGCTTCCAGCACTCTTACAGAGAGAATGTTGAAAAGGACAGTGAATGTGGTGTAGGCATTTTGAACTGTGAAATAAAGTACTAATATTTAGTACTTGTCAACAACCTATCCCATTATTCATATTTTACAGGGAGAAACACAAGGAACTTCATTGTGGCAGCTCCATTTGTTGCTGTTATTGTTATTTTGGGCTCAAAATGTTGCTACAATATTATTTCAGAAAACATGCCCTGTTGGACTCTCCATGTGCACTTCTACCACCATTTCCTTGTTTGGATTGATGTAAGTCTACAATATGGAATTTCCCAAGGAGACATCAGAAACTTTTTCACAATAAATTCAGAGTGAACACTGAAAACAAAAAAGTTAGAAATAATAAGACTATAAGACTTCTCCAGCAGTTAGCAGATGCAGTAGCCTGGGATATTAATGAAACAGGGGGGGGGGGGGCTGGTTGTTTTTAAAATATTAATTCAAGCATTCAGGTTGAACAGATTATTTTGAGACTCCAAAGAACCAGTAACATATTTACATAATTCACGTGATTTATTTTTCTGCAATAAATTACTCTTTTGCTGATCAAGTAGGCTTTGTTCAATAATAATTAACAATTATTAATTAATAACAATCAACAATTTAACAATTCATAATTAACAAATAATTTGCAAAATGTGTACAGTATGTGATGTTTAAAGAGGGGCAAGTTTCTTTGCAATTTCAATGATTTAATTCTCAGTTGCATGTCAATGTATTTGCCCCAAGTGTAATGGAAAATAAGAAGGTTTGGTATGGGGATGGAAGGCTGAACTTGAAACTTGCATTACTGTATAAGGCTGCTGTCTAAAATCATTTATTTCAGTATTTTTGTATTACGTAGAGTACCACATATTTTATGCTCATTGCCTGAAAGTATCCAGTGAGTAAGATTAAGTGTGCTTTAGTTTTTTTTTGTTTTACTTAGTTTTGTAATCCTTTTTAATTTTTGTAGCCTCCAACTCTTATTGTTGCTCAGTGGACTTAACCATAGGTTAGGCTTTTCAAGAGTCCATTAAATTTTATATCCTAATATTTTGTTTATAATCAGGAATAGTGCAAAAGAATTTCCCTAGTGTGCCTGGAACTTTCAGCTGATTAAGCTAGAAGTAAATCACAAATTAAAATGAGATATTTAACAATAGGCTGCAGAATAGGAAACTGTTGGACAATTGCATATTCGACATTTGCCTAATTTCACTTGAAATACCACCAAAGGGAGATACTGCCATAGTTATTGTGCTGATTTTGATAAATTTGTAGAAGTCCTGTTATGGCGAGGTTGCCTAGGGAATATTTTTCATGACTTTTTGCTACATCTTTATAGAAAAATCACTCTTGCAGAGGAAATTTTTGCAATTCAGGGTGAGGAAAAGGTGATCATGTTGTTAATAAGAATCACAAAAGTGACATCATTTAAATTTCATTTAAATCTAAATGCCATTTTTAGTTGGGAATAGGGAATATTATTTATGCCTCTCAGGCTTCAGTGTAACCTTGTAAGTCACATGTTTTGCTTTATATTGTTGAAAGTTCAAGTAATGAGAAAAGTAGGTGACAAGTATATTGTAGCATTTTTAACTTCTGCTTACATTTCTGAATATTATGAAATGAAATGTCACTTTATGTATTCTGTTCCAGAGAGAGAGATTCTAGTGACAAAAGTAAGGCCTGATTCATTGTCTTAGTTTTTCACAAGTGGTGATAGCTTTTTGTGGTCTGAAGTATTTTGCTTCGTTTAATCAATGTGTGATTTTCAAAGTAGAAATGTACCATTTTTAACTTGATGATTGTACAGTTGTCAAAACCCTGCTTGTAAATTTAAGTAAATGTTTAAGTCTGTTGAACAACATGTGTATTCATATTACTAACAAATCAAGTAGTGAATCACATGTTACTGAGGCTGAATAAATAACAAAGTTTGTCAACTGCATGGAACATTTAATTATACAGGACTTTTGTTTTTTTATTTAAAACCAAGTGTGGGTTTTTCTTCACCATGCAGTTGGGTTTTACTACCCATTTATTTGGGTTTCTAAACAGGTTTCCCCACTTCCTGGGTTGCAACTTCTGCTACCACCAAAAGTTGAGGAAAATGGACCTTTCCTCAGGAAAAGGTGTATAGTTTCCCACGGTTTAGAGGAAAGTAGGTTACCCATCCAGACTGGAAACCTCTAATTTCCCCACAATCACAGGAAATGTTTCCCTGGATCTGGAGGAATTATGTTACCCCAAGTTTTAAGGAAAGCATACATTTCCCCACAAGGGGAAACGTCAAGGTTACACCATCTTTTGGTGGTAGCCTAGTTGCACCCACTTTTTGGTGTAACATCACCCAATATTTTTTACAGTGTGGAAGGTTCTTAATTCAGACTCATCATGACAAACATTTTTTGTAAGAAACGTTAAGTGTCTCAATGTCCAGGGGGCGTCCCCGCGACCAGTCGCCCCGCGTCTTGGTTTTGCTCTTAATGACAGACACTCATCACCTTAAATACATTTTGGTTGGGAGAAAGCAAAATTCTCAATTGGTCATTGGTGAATGCTCTTTGATTGACGTCAAATTAAGTCAAAAGATACAGAGTAGCTCACATTACACAGCATGCGCAGAGAATGTTCTGGTTACATATTATGGTCTTGTATGCCCATTAGGATATGATCTTAATCAATAAACTAGGTTTGTGTCTGCACAAGGGTGTCTGCACTAGGAGGGGCTCAAGACAGTTTTGGAAGGAGTGACTTAGTCGGGAGAATTGGAACTATCTAGGACGAGGAGGGTCAGATTCTTCCATAGAAACCCAAATTTTCTAACTTTCCTTGATAAGATCGAACAAAACATTTTCAATTTTTCTTCAACAGAACCCCAAATTTTTCCATGCGCTCAAAACTTCGCGTTCGGCATCCTTTCTGTAACCCATTGCTTCTGCCGCGGCTTCTGGTTGCTGGACCCCTTGGGGGAGCTTGGTCCCTTCGTCGGGTTTATCTTTTCACCACCCCTTGCTGAGCCTGTATGCAGGTTTTGCTGTGGTAAATAATTTTCCTGCAAAATTTGGGCGCGCTTCGAGCGCAATTCCCACAAGCGAAGAAGTTATATCACCCATGAACATTGGCACAAAAATTCAAGTGATCTATTCTAGCCAAAGCTAGGTGAAGGCCCAAAATTAGATGTCGGACATCAAGGGGCTTTCATGTAGTAATCTAGTACCATGAGTAACATTCGTAAGCCGCCGACTATATGGTTTGAAGCTAAATTTACTCGTACCACAAATTTATTCAAAAATTTACTTTATCTGTTCAATGCAAAATTTCAAAGTAGAAATACGATAAATGACCATCTGAGATGTGAATTTTGAATTGATTGATTGATTGATTGATTGATTGAAATTTATTCAGCCAATCGTAAAAATACAATGGAAATGGGTTGAAAACAAGAGCTCATAAAACATATACAAACAATTAAACAATATCTACAAACCTAAAACGGGTACATGTACATAAAGTGAGGGAATGAACACTAAAATACTAAGAAGACACAGTAGTACAATGAAAAATACAATAGTGACGAATAAGGAGTTATAAGACACAATACATAAAAACGTAAAAGTAAAAGGTAAAAGGTGAATAAAGTAAGTAACTAAAAAAGTGAAGAGCATGAAAAGAAAACAAATATCCACAGACCTAAAACATGAAATCAGAAAACTAATAAAATATTAAACATTAATCAAAGACAGTAGATAAAGTAGTCAGCAGTTATAATGAGCATTAAAAATCTTAACAGCAGAAGGATAAAAGCTGTCGGTCAACCTCTTAGACCCCATAAAACAACGAAATAGAGGATTGGTGTGCTCACACTGTCATTCAAAGTCCTGCTCAAAGCTCCATGCTAATGTTCCCATTTTGTTAATTCGCCAAATATTCGGGGAATTTCCCTCTGGGTCATAACAAAATCATACTGGACCACACAAAAGTTCGCGGTTCGCAAAGTACTCAACTCCTCACCTGCGCATGCGGAGCTGAAGAAGCATTATCGTGATTATAGTCTTGTTTCCTTCACTTGTGGAGACTTTCCACGTCTCTTTATTGCAGAAGGGGGGGGGGGAATTTCCATCAAAAGAGTAAAATTTTTGCGCGCTTTGCGCGTTTGTGCACACGTTAAACCGATACCTTTAAGTTATCTGTGGTAAGCTTGAGAGACCATCTCTTGTGGCTCCCGCAAACTGTAATCATATGGTGGCACTACTGACTACAAACATAATCTTCTTCGGTGCCCCTCCATGCGGTGTCTGTGCCCCCCTATATCAGAATTCCTGTCTACGGGCCTGGGGCTCCCCAAGTTGAGCTTTGGAACGATAATTCCACTCATGCTTCCCAAAAGGAAATAATGACTGAGGAACGAACAACTACGTTCCATGTACACATGATCGGTATTGGTCTCGTTAAAACCAGGGCTGTAGTCAAGTGAACCAAGCTCGAGTCCAAGTCCATGAGGTCTAGCTAGTCCGAGTCCAAGTCCGAGGGCTCCGGCGAGTCCAAGTCCCAGTCCGAGTCCAGTGTTCTCGAGTCCAAGTCCAAAATTGTGAAATTTTCCGGTACTTGGCTTTGAAAGCTCCCTGCTAGCACTAAGTTCAATATGCTATGACAAACTGACCAAACAAATTAGAAAAATCTCATGTCAAACTGAATGAAATTATAGTAAGAAACTGATCTTTTACGTACATGCTCACAACAGTACCACTAAACAATGTAGTTTATGATATCCTCCATAGGCCTAACCCAGGTAACACAATGTAGGCCTTAATTGTAGCCTGTGTAAGAGGAGCTTGCTGTAGTAATCAGGGCCTACTACTGGATTCAATCATGCCTTTGCTAATCCATCTCATCTACGGTCCCCCAAAGAAAACTACAAAAATCAGTGTTCTCCACAGATTTCAAGAGAGGCAGTCAAGCGCAGAGAGCACAGGCGATGGCGAAGCACGTTGTTATGTGAGGGACTCCGCTGACTAGCTATCTTTTTCAAGTTGACAGATCCTACCCAGTACTCATAGGTACCATTTTACAAATTAATCACTTCATTTTCTTAAAAAATATGTGCCGATCGACCTTCATCTGAAAGAAAGCAGTAGCCTATTGTCAACTTTTGTAGGAGGCGGGGCGGAGCGGAGCTTTTGTAGGGAGCTGGATTTTTTAGGGGGCGGTCGCTATTTCAGGGGGTGGCAATTTCCACTCCGGGGGAGGGACGCCCCCTGAAACCCCCTGTGGAGAACACTGAAAGCATATTTCCAGATACCAACAACTTCGCCTTTCCCACCCTCCACAAAAAGACAGACACATACACAAACACATAAAAGAGTCAGCATTAAGCATTATCAGAGTTGTATTCACATGCATGCATTTGCTTCCTGATGCCCTTATATACTGTATCACAGACCATATTAAGTGGTTGTAAAGATGCTAGTAACGAACTAATAAATCTTCATAAAACTAAATATTTCATGGTACAAGTCCTCATAACCTACAGTACAGTAGACCTGCTACATCAAAGAAAACTATAGGCTTTATCTTACATGGCAAATGGCATTGCTTTTGGGAGGATTATGAAATTTAAGATAATATGATGAAGAAAAAGGCTGGACTTGATGGACTCGACATCAAGTCAAAGTCAAAGTCCGAGTCCAAAAAAAGCGGACTTAAGTCCGGCCTTGCGGTCAAGTCCGGACTCGAGTCCTCCAGCCCTGGTTAAAACTACTTAAAACCTCTTTCCCCTTCTCTATTACATCAATTGCCTCAAGGCTGGGCGTTGCCATTGTCCATATCATGACATGTGATACAGCTTGTTGGAAAGAGATAACTAATTGGCTCGGCGATAGAGATAGCCTCGGGCGTTAGAAAGTGACATGTAATCCTATACCCCACGAAAGTCCAATTTTGGGGGGTCGGAAATCTAACATTTTTAACGGGCTCAATACGGCATGGTAACTGAGAGGGGGACTCAAATTAGAGTGCTGCAAGAGTATCTACAGCCGGAGGTATGGGGCCTCTCAGGAGTCCAAGTATGCAATTGTGTGCAATTAAATGGGCTCTTGTATTCTTCAACCATAATTAGAACTTTTAAGGATTCCCTGCATTTTCATCGGCAGTAAATGATACAAAGCTGGCTAGTGCCCGTTGGGACCACCAGGGTAGGAGCGAACCGCAGAAAATTCTGATATCCTACCAGTATAAGAAACAATAATTCGTTTAAGAACTTAGCTACTGATGTGGGGTGGTACTACCACTTTTATGGTCCTGGTGGGGTGCTTGGCTCCACCTCGGTGAGGATCCAGGAGACCAAAGTACCCCTTAGAGGTTGTAAGGCACCGGTTTTTTACTTAAGTTAATACATTAAGACATCAACTTAGTCAGATAAATGGCCTGACCATGTTGACTTCCTTAATTAACATGTTGACTTGGTCAGAAAAATTATTTCGCCATATCGACTTCTCCAAGGAAGAGAGTCATCTTGGTCAGATATATTATCTCTCGACCCATGTCGACTTCCCAAATTAGGATGTTGACGAGGTCAGATAAATTATCTTGCTATGCGAATTTATAAATGAAGTATATTGTCTTGGTAAGATAAATTATCTTATCATATCGACTTCGTCAATTAGGATGTCGTCATGGTCAGATAAATTATCTCACAATGATGACGTGTCTTATGGTACTTTGAGCGCGCCTTAGCAATACCATAACTAGGTTTATCTGGAGCGTTTCAGAGTCAGGTAGTCAAGTATTGCGTTCATTGAGGATCCTGCACAAGATTGAAAGTGGACGACCAACGGCCAGATTCACCTTCTTTCAGCTAATGCTCAGAATTTAAAGAGGCAACTTGGGTGTATACTTATCCTTCCCAATCCTGTTCCCGGAACCCTCATTTAAAGTCCTCATCCTTTCGACGGTAGTGATCGCTCCGTCAGTTTAGGGCCACTTTTCCAAGGCCTGCAGGCGGGATGTGTGGAGGATCCTTGCTCTGCACCACACGTAGAAATATGAATCGAGCAGAGAGGAAGACACCCTGAATCTGACAATTCAATTTATTTCTCATATGTACATTCTCATCAACAAAATTACATTCAAATGAATTAGTTTACATACATATGATGAGCACAAGAAAAAACATTACTGTTCATCAAAGCTAGTGACTATGAAACAAAAAAAAAGAAAAAGAAGAGGCGGTCAGAAGAATAGAAAGAACACATTTCTGGATACTAAGACATTCAGATAAATATTTAGAGCTTAAAAGTGATAACAGCTTATGAGTGAGTATTTAGTATGAGTGAGTATTTAGTTGGACATAGATTTCCATTTACAATTAGTCAACTTTTACGTACTACAGATAGGTGTGGCAGTATATTCCCGTTCAAAGCTGTTGTACCTTTTACTAAGGTTCTGCACCTGGTTTGTGTGTAAAGGCCCGCAAATAAAGCGCATGCAACATTGAGCATAATGTTTGCCGCAGTGGGCTACTACCAGGGAGCTGCTCAATTCCTGTGTACTAAGGTCTTATTACGGGGTGTATCTAAAATACCGGGGTAAATGGTGAGCAAGATAAATGGTAGGTTAATAACTATGTTTCTGAAATTCACCATTAATTTTATGAATTGCCTCTGCTGCCTCGCGGTCAGGATCAAATGGCCTCGCTTGCCAGGAGGTTCCCCAACGCTGCTCTACACAAAAGAAATAGATTACAGTAGTTGAGTAGGAATACACCGGTGACAAAATATTTCGGAAAATTAGTCACACTAAATCCTCTAGTCAGTTTTGTTTAGGAAGAAGTAGTGAGAAATAGTAAGACGGGGAAGGGATTTTAAAAATAGCGTAGAAAATAACTGAATGCAGGGAAGGAATTTATGTTGTACAGGGGTTCATGGCAACTGCCTTTGGCTAATCCTCTCTGTGATCTCTAACTTCTTGAACAAAAAGCACTATCGGCCAAACTCGTGTCAAATTTTTCCAAAAAATCAGTGAGACTATCCCTAACAACTGCCTTGCATGAAAGAAAAGTTGATAGCTTTTAAAACAAAAACGCCCGTCCCATGATTCCTTGTCGAAAAACTAGTCCAGCACAAGTTTTTTAAACCTGTATATGGACGGGCCGTGTGGGGCGATGCCGGGAAGTGTAGGGCACTAATTGTCGGGATGTACCAGGCAGGGCAGGTTTCAATCATTCCTATCTCAAGGCTTGCAATATTTTGTTTACAAAGATTTTGGTCTTTGACCTCTGGTGATCTCTGACCTCCACCGAAAACAATACTGCCTTCCTATTAATATGAAAAATTCATCCTAAGTATGGTGAGTAAAAGAAGATAAATATTGAATAAACGCAACAAAAACTGAAGAGTACGTGTCTTGGATAGGATTCGGACCGGGACCGTCAAAATAAGAAACCTAGCGCTTTCCACCACACTATCAGCACACACATTAACTGAAAAGTGTTTCTACTATTCTTATAGTCACAGCACCCTTCATACATATTCATAATTAGGTAAATAAATTAGGCCTAGAAATAGAAGGTATACCAGAGTTCATAGGGTTCGCTCTTTTTGTATGACAAATCTACATATCAAGTATGAAAACTGTCCATAATCCCTGTCTTGAAATATCGTGTTTAAAAGGGTTTTGGTTTTTGACCTCTGGTGACATCAAATGACCTTTGACCTCCTTCAAAAAGAATTCGCCCCCAAAGCTATCTGGCCCCTTCAGTACATTGTCTTCCAGTGGTTACGAGCCTGGTGGTTACCACAAACGACCCCTGACCTTCACTAAAAAACAATAGCGTTCTTTCCCTTAATATGAAAATTAAATTCATACACCAAGTATGAAAGGTTTCCAGATGCCTTTATCGAAATACATGCAATTAACATGAAATTTTCAAGGTTTTTGTAATTTTCCCCGCCGGTAACCTCAGGTAACTTTTGACGTCTACTAAAACAATAGGGTTGCATCTTCTGACTATAACATGCCAAATGTGAAAAAGTATAAATGCTTCCTATCTTCAGATATTGTATTTGCAAAGTTTTTAGTTTTTGACCTCTGATGACCTCACATGACCTCTGACCTTAACCAAAATAATAGGGACTTTCTTCTTACTATTATAAATCCATATACCAACTTTGAGAAGTATCAATTATTGCTATCTTGAGATATGGATTGCACAATATGGAATACACTTTAGCCAAGCGTCAAAAGGACACACGAACACACACATACACACCCACTCGCGCGTGATTACATTTTGCCTTCGACAAGGAACAAAAAGTCCAGTGTGCTTGGGCCTTCCACTGCAGAAATTAGGCAGCCTCCCAAATGGCGGAGTTTCTACCCAGAAGGCAAGCGAAATTTAACGAGAACCTTAATTTTGTAAACCTTAACGTTAACCTAAATGAAAGCTTTGCTTAGCTCCAGTGCGCATTGTCGCTACTCTTTCATTTTTGTGCCAGGCGATGCAGCGGTTTACGATCGTTTTGCCCCTAGCTTACCAGTTCGCCCAGGCGTTGACCAGTTCGCCCCAAAGACCTACCAGTTGACCCCCAAGTGCTGACCAGTTCGCCCCCTAATCTGTTGGCAGCATACCCTCAGGTTACCAGGAAGTTGTTATGTCAACTTGAAGATATATATGAAATGTAATTCTCGCAGTTTTCACCTTCACATTTTTTTCTGTTATTTTCGGCTTGGAATGCCGTATACTACTTTTCGTTTTTCCAATCGTTTTTTTTTTCTTTTCTTTATGTTGGCGTTGTTTGCGCTACACTAGCCACTATTGAAATATGGTTTTCATGTTGTTTTTGGTATGTGTTTTCGCAGTTTTCACCATTCCTGCACTTCCAGCATATTTCGTTCTTAAAATGGAGTGCAATTTTTTTTTTTACCTCTTCACTCTTTTCTTCTATTGTTCGCTTATTCTTTTGGTAGCAACTCTCTTTTTTTGGAGTCACTGTTTCCTTTTTCTCTTGTATTGTTGGCATTCTTTTTTTTTTTCTTTTCTGAAATAGCGAACAATTTTTTTCAAATTGCAATAATTCTTTTGAAGAAGCCAATTTTTTTATGCAGAAATCCCTTTTTATGGAGTTACTTTCTCCTTTGCCTCTTGTTACTTTCGGCATTCCTTTTTTCTTCCTTAAAATACCAAAAACAATCTTCAGATGCTTTAATGTTCAGTTTTCCTTAAAGTACGCTATTTTTTTTTTTTTTGCAGCACTCTCTTAGTTTTGGAGTCACTCTTCCTTTTTCTCTTGCATTTTCGGCATTTTTGTTTTAGATTTTTTTTTTGAAATACTCAAAAATTTTCTTTCAGTTGCGTTCATGTTTTCCTTAAAATACGCTATTTTTATGCAGCAACTCTACAGAGGTTTTTCATGTGACGTCAGCTCGTTTCAATTAGGCATACTACTCATGCGCAAAAGACGAGAGGACTTTAGTTACAATTGTTGTACAATGGACGCCTGGCCGTCAAAATAGAGAGACGTGCAGCGCAGTGACGTGGGTGAAAAGCCTCTGTAGGCTATAACCCTCTCTCTCTAATTGCAATCTCAACTGCCCTTGCATTTTGTTGTTACAGCAACTAGACAATCCGGACATATATAGTTTGGGTTTCTAAAACTTGGCTCTATAGCGAGATCAGCAACTCTGAAATTCAGGTTTCTGGGTATAAAATTTTCAGGCAAAATAGGACTGATACCGTCTGTGGTAGAGGGGAAGGCAGGCACGGATCCAGACATTTCGAAAAATGGGGGGGGGGCTCTAAACCCCTTGAATATTCTCCTAGATTAACATTATGCTTATTTTTGCATATTTGTTATTGTTGATGTGGCGAAAAAGGGGCCCTGAGGCCGGGAAAGCCCCCCCCCCCCCCTTGGATCTGCGCTTGAAGGGGTTTTACTGTATGTTAAGGATAGCATAAATTGTGCTGATGTCACCAACAAGTTTTCTGCTGGGTTTTCTAACTGCTTGTGGTGTGAACTTAGTTTTATCAATGAGTGTGGCACTCTTTTAGTTGTTGGTATTACTTATCGTTCTTGTGCTGAAAATAATCAGAGTTTGCTCGAAAGTTTTTAGGAAAGTCTCTTCGAAAAGGGCAGTTGTGTTTGGGGATTTCAACTTTACTGATATTGATTGACATTCATGTACTAGTGGGTCACATAGGAGGGATTTTCTTGAGGCAGTGTCTGATAGTTTTGTTTTACCCAGCATGTTCTGTTTTCTACTCGTGAGGATAATTGTCTGGATTTGGTGTTAAGTACTGACGAAAACATGGTTAGAAATGTAACTAGTGGTAGTGAGATTAGGATCTGGTGACCATGACCTTATTAGATTTGAGTTACGTTGTTTCAGCAAACTTCAAGCTGGTGACAAAACTGTTTTAGATTTCTGCATGGCTAACTTTTCTCATGCTAAACAGCTTCTTGCCATTGATTGGGCTGCACGTTTGTCTCTGTTAGGCCCTGCAGAGGCATGACATGTTTTTCGTAGTATAGTTACTGATTCTACAAAATTGTGTATCCCACTCAAGAAAGCCGTGGTTAAAAATGGGCCAATTTGGATTTCTAGAGAGGTACTTAGAGCAGCCAGGGAGAAACGTAAATGTTGGCGTCGCTATAGGCCGGGTCAGAAAGAATTCTGATGACTCTGCAGTCTACAAGAATCAGGAAATCTGAGTTAAATATTGGTTATTGACACTTAAGCCAGGTTTGAAAAGCAGTTGGCCAAGAACGTTAGCTTGGTAAATTCGAAATCTT
Source organism: Holothuria leucospilota (assembly GCA_029531755.1). Taxonomy (NCBI): domain Eukaryota; kingdom Metazoa; phylum Echinodermata; class Holothuroidea; order Aspidochirotida; family Holothuriidae; genus Holothuria; species Holothuria leucospilota. Next base: position 53,575,366 of record CM055967.1, read on the forward strand.
TTCATGCCTATGTCAGGTCTAAGTAAAAAGTTCAGGAGGGTGTTGGGCCTCTTCAAGGTTATAGGCAAATTAGTCACGGGTGGCGCCATCGGGGGGTGCAGGGAGCAGTGGCCCCGTCGAGGAAGGCTGCCCCCCCCCCCCCGTCAGGGAAATTTTCCCATTTCGTACTGGGAAGCCTTAATCCGTACAATAAAGTATGTAATTCCAATGAACTTCAGTCGCCCCGACGATCTGCTTGATTTTTCTCGGAGGAAGGGCATATTCTTCGATAAAGCCCTCAAATTTTCCAGTCTTCCTTAAAAAACACCCAAATTTCTCAAATTAGATATCACCTCCCTGCTTGGAGTCCCTTCTATGAAAAGAACAAGGTTCTTTTAGAGGAAGTTCAGAGGAGAGCCACTCGCCTTTACCTGAGGTGAGAAATCTTCCTTATCATTTTAGACTTAAACATTTTGGTTTTACCCGTCCTGGAGTTGAGAAGGATTAGGGATACATGCTCAAGGTTTACAAATTTTCAGGGGAGTAGCCAGGTTTTTGGTGTGGGAGGGGGAAAAAGTCGACTCATCGTCCCCATTCTTGACCGCCGTCCTGGGGGAGGGGTATAAGTGGAGGGGTATCCCCTCTCCCTTTTGAAATTTTTTTGTTGTATAGAAGGGATTAGGTGCAAAGTGGTGCTATATTTTGCTTCTTTTTATACTAGATCCCAGTGTTCTCCACAGAGGTTTCTAGAGGGGCGGCGCCCTCCGAGTGAATATGGCTGCCCTCCAAAATATTTAATACCCACTCCTCTAAAAAACACCCTCAAATTTGTTCTCATAATATTTCTAACAATTAAATTCTACAGTTAACGAATGTCCACACGGTTTGCATGTATTTATTCATTGTAACACGCTTTGGCAACAGCCTTAGATGATATTGACATCCAGTATACTTTTCTGGATTTATTTTGTTTCAAAATCAGGGTTAGGGTTCGAAAAAGGTTATGGGCTCAGTCCCTAAGGCATAATCTGTTGAAAAAAAGAAGAAAAGATCCGGCACACTGTTTCCAGAAGCTATGACATCATTGACATCCAAGGTTTTGATTGACTGTTTGGAGGTATTGCCAATGCGTCCTGCATAACATAAATATGCCGTCCGTTCTGCTGCGGATTCCATCGTCAGTACTCATCCCCGAGCCGCATAGTAGTGTTTTCTTTCGACTGCGTGAAAGCAACAGGCACATGCATGGCCAATCGAAACCTCGAATTAACGATAATTTCACACCTTTTCCGAACACTTTGTTTCAATTGTTCTGTTAATCTCTTTCGTCTTAGTTTTTAATATCATAAAAAGATCACACTTGTAAAGCCAATATTTCCCAATTAACCTCCCCCTAGGCCCCTACCCACCCACTCCGCCCCAACAACTTCCCATCCCTTCCTTCTCTCGCCCCCCTTTTTTGGCTCCTTTTTTTCAACATCGCCCATCGCATCCCCAAAATATCTATGGGGGCACTCTTCCCCTCCCCCTGCTAGCTACCCACCGCAAATTTCTCTCAGAGAGGAACCTTTTGTTATCTTGTAGTTATTTAAAGGTTCAAAGTAATTCTCGGGTCCGAGGCCATTGTGAGAAGCTAGTAAAGTGTTTTGCAAGGCTAGACATAAGGAAATTCAGCTTCTCTCATAGAGTTGTCAACGAGTGGAATAGTCTGCCTGAGTGGGTAGTTAATTCTCTACATCTGTGCACGCTTTAAGGTTAACATTGACAAGTTCTTCCATGACTAGCTGTGGTAGAATCTAATTGTGCTAGGCTCCTTTGGTGTTGGCTGGTTGTTTGTATTTAATTAACTTGGTTGTGGACTTCAGGGCATCTTATGGGGCCTTAGCCCTCCTTTGTCCTTTAACCTGTTATGTTATATAATGTTAAAATCGAGGGGACGAACTGGTATGTACTTCGGGCGAAACGACTTCCGCTTTTGGGCGAACCGGCAATGGGGTGAAACGGCCAGGTACCGAAATACCGAATGTTTGTATCTTTCAGTCGCGTTTCACATTTTCCGTAAAATACGCTTTTTTATGCAGCAACTTTAACCCTTTATACCCCTCTCTAATTGCAATCTCAACTGCATTTGGGATTTTTAGCTCAGCTGAAAGCTTTCAGCTGAGCAATTGCTGTCGTGCACGGCAAACGTCTGTCACCATAACATTTGCGTTTAAGTGCCTGACATTTCGCTGTTTTTCGTTAGATTTGGCTGAAATTTAGTAGAGATGTTAGCAAAAGTAATATCTGTATGCTGCGATTCTTTTCGATTAGTTTGACCTCTATTTGACCTCGGGAGGGAGCTTTGTTTGAAAACGTAAAATTCCCTAATTGTTTTTAAGTTTTGCACCAATCTTGATAATATGTTTCATATAGATAGTTCAATTTGTGCTGAACAAAAGTTAATTTTTTTTTCGTTTCTGCAATCATTAAAGGCATGAAAACAGCACTTTTTGAAACAAATTCTGGCGAAGTCCTCATGTTCGGGAATAGGCCTATATCGAGAATCCCAGTTGTTATCATTTGAGAGACTGTACAACGAAACGAGGTACAAAAGTATACTGAACATATATAAATGTACAGGACGTCTCGTGCTTAATCGTGTGGAAGTGTTTACGCAAAGTGCAGTGTATCGATTTTTGAATACCGTACGTGGGGCTACCCCACTATGTCAGACTATGTTTGCTCGGCTCTTTGCTTTCCACACCAGGGATATGTCATGAATACGAATAGGATAAGGAATATACCATACAGCCTACTATGGAGGCGTTACGTGAACATGTGGCGCTGATCTCATTCAGGCGTTTGAATAATAGACTTTCTAAATTGGTTGGATGGTAAAGTTTAAAGAGAATATATCCAGTCGCCTCAAGTTTCAAGTTATTTGTAAACATTACCTTAATCTTTCAAATCTTCTTGTATCTCCTTTACAAACATTTTTCTTAACATTTCTGGACAAAAACTATTTAGTATGAAAGGTAAACAAATGACTTATCCTTCCTTAATAGCAAATTAGTTTATATTGTCACATGAAGGACAGAAGCGACTCGCCGCGTGAACTGGGATGCCGGCGCGGGGTACACTACTTCAAGTTAAGGTGAATGTTGTCTAGGAAATGTCGTAAGAGGAAAGAGGAACCCACCCCTTTCTTAAAAACAAAGAACATAGCACGTTGATTGAAAATACAATGCTTCATATGGTTTAAGCTTGACGGTTGTGCTAACATTCCAAAAACAATTTTCGGTTTGAAAAGGAAAACGTGCTTTTTTAAGGGCGTGTGCCATATGTCAGTCTCGGTGCCTGCAGGAATTGTGCAGCTCAGGCTTCCAGTCAAGCAGGCCAAGGGGGCGAATCCCTCTTTGAAATTTGTTGGCCCCCTAGCAAGTTTTCAAGTTGCCATTGGCTTAATGGCATTTGTATACAGTTGGCCCCCTTAAAAATTTGTTAGCCCCTGGAAGCCATTTCGCCCCATTCAGTACCTTGTCAGGCTACGAGCCTGGTGCAGTCACAAGGGCGTCAGCACTGCAGGAACCGCCCCAGTCTTGTTCTCCGTTGCCGAAAGCCCCACCAAGTTGTTAAGGGGAAGCCATGGGAGATGATATTTAAATAGCTTTAGACTTAGTATAAGTGTGCATATTTTCCCAACGCTCTCAACGAACTGTAGTTACCCTCCGGCCTGTTGCGACACATATTCACCGGTCCTAAAGCGATCGACGATTTATACCGGGTACATCCCAATCATAAAAATGGAAGTTATGCAGTAAAATAATTTTGTGGGGGAAAACGGGACAAAAGAGTACTCAGAATTAGGCGCGTAAAGAATTTAGTTTAGAAATTATCCCTTTATATTGAGTAATTGAGCAGTTCTGGTTTTTCCAAATCACAGTGGCAACACGTATTTGAACTTTTGTCCCTGGACAAGTTCAAGGAATATCTTTGGGGCAAAATATCGCTTTTAAGACCTTTAACCATTTGTAAAATTTCTTCATCGGAAGTTACTATATGGGTCTAATTATGGAAACAAACGAGGTCTATATACAAAGCAGCACACTCATAAACATTCATTATTTGTATGCTAACATCTGTGCAGTATATAAAGTTAACTTTGTGTACCAGATTTAGTCTTTCAGAGACTTCGGGAGTTCAATACATATTTCATTGCATTCAGTTTATATTTATCTCTTTGTTTTATAACGTACGTATGAACAACATGATTTACAGACCCAACCAAAATATTGACTGCAGACTTTTAGGTCAACAGGAAAAGCTGAGCTTCGGCAACATTGTTGCGCTTGTTATAAGTTGACCTGGCTATGTAGGCCGTCTCCGTTCAACATGGTATGCAAGGGAACATTAAATGTTTTGAAGAGCATATAAACATCTTAATTTCAAAAGGAAACAAAAGCCGGCAGTGGCGTCGCCAGGATTTGGTGATTGCATGGGGGCACCACAGACGATGTCGTAATGCCACCTAACTTATCCCCAAGTCTGCGTAAATAGTACCTTTTTATACATCTCTACAATATACAGCAGTGGAGGATCCTTCCGTTAATCACTTCATAAAGGTGTCGTCCTGGGGGAAGGGATCTAAGGAGAGGGCCACTCCTCTTTGAGATATTTTTGTTAATTTAAGGTTGCTTAGATGCAAAATGGTGCTATCTTTGGGATATTTTTAAAACTGATCATATGGTTGGAATATGCCCATTATTTTGTGAATTGTAATTTTTGGTTGGTGAAAGAGGAGAGTATGTTATCTAAGAGAAGGGTATGTTGTCAACAAACCTCCTGAAGCCCCGGGCCCTTTTGACTACTTCATTGCCTTGTATCCGGGGAAGTTTTTAATCAAAAATACCGTGCGTGGAGTCCACAGAAACATTCTTGGGATATTAAGAAATTTTTCCTTTGCTTCATTGTGCATTTTAAAAGGGTATAGTAGACAGACGCCGGCGTAGGGCCTCCTGGAAGCTTTGAGTTAATAATATAAAATGGGACAACCAAATGATCGAGTATAACGCCGAACACTTTACAACGAACGTATTTTTACTAATTTTGAACGACGATACACACGAACAGCTTTCGGCAATGGTGGATGGGAGGAAGGGAGGAAAAGTACAGGTGCAGGGAAGGTGCCTCCACGAAAGGTACAGTAAAATGGGTGAAGGACTAACAAGCGCTTTTCAGAATGTTTTTCGTTGTAAGTGTATTAATATTCACCATCTATACTGATCATGGCTACCCGCAAAGCGCTCGCCCTACATTTTATTGAAAAATGTATGAAGCAAAAACGTACTTTCAACCTCCACGTCATGCTACAAATTAGTTTGAAAGATCCCATATTGATGGGAGGCCCCTACAGAGGGTGGAAGTGTACCTCTGTTTTTCGGAAAGTGTTGAGATCAGAATAGTTGCATGTATTATTACCTTGTTAATGGTCACGAGATGGAGTGCAAACCGTGACGAATGCGCGCAAAGGTGCCGACATTTTTCATTAAATATGATTTCCACTGATGACAAAACCTGAATTCAGGCTCCACATCGAGAAACTTTTAATTCCCCAACAAAACCTATCTAGGCTGACAATAAAAAAGCCGGTCTTTTACCTGGGAATTCGTAATTAAAAGCTTTCAACTTTTGCAGCAGGTACTTCTCCGGGAGTTGGTATCGGAAGATATTGATAATAAGCGGAGATCGGGAAAGTTTTGGTAGTTGGCGAAGGATGTGTGAAAATTCTGATAGTTTTAGAACCATTTAATGTGATAGAACTAAAACAGATCCATCACTCCGGCCGTTGAAACACACCTCACCCAACCCCCTACAGAAATATACAGCTTAAACACCTGTTGGGATATTTAAAAGTTCTAGATTTTTTCCTATACCCGTGCAGCGGGCGCCACTAAAAGCATGTAATGTGAGTTGTACAGGAAGAACATCACAAATTATTGTGCGATAAAACATTTCAAATTAAGTAAATAAATTTCAACATTTCTCAGCAAGAGAGTAAGCTATAAAAATGGACGGATGAATGAAATTTTCCAACCTCTCATATATATATATATATATATATATATATATATATATATATATATATATATATATATATATATATATATATGTGTGTGTATATATATATATATAAATATATATATATATATATATATATATATATATATATATATATATATATATATATATATATATATATATATATATATATATATATATATATAAGGTAAATAAGTAAAGTTCCACGTGTACTCTTAGAGATGAAAAGTAAGATGAAAGTCCGAAGCAATAAACAAAAGATGGACAAAAGAGAGTACTGTTCTTTTGTTAACAAAAAACAGCACCCTCTTTTGTCCATCTTTTGTTTATGTCTTCGGATTTTCATCTAATTATATATACATATATATACATATATATATATATATATATATATATATATTTATATATATATATAAGAAATAATAGCCCTGGATTCCCCGTTGCCGAGCATTTTAATCTACCTGAGCATAGTTTGTCCGATTTTAAATGTGTTTTGTTGTACGGAAATTTTAAAAGTGCGCAGGAGAGATGCAACCGAGAACTAAATACGATCATCTCTCTAAATACTCACAGGACGGGTTTAAATAGGGATTTGGCTTTCATGAGCGGTCAAGCAGTTGGTCTCTAAACGAGGGGCTTGTAGCTATATATATGTGAGGCTAGTTTTCATTTGCACTAGTTCCTATACACAACTGAGGAAGGGCTGAGGCAGCCCTAAATATTTTGTATTCACTGATTTGGATATATTTATAGTTGGAAATGAATGTATCCATTTTTTGTCTTCTTTTAACTTATATATATATATATATATATATATATATATATATATATATTATATATATATATATATATATATATATATCCGCATGGATTAGGCATTAAGGCGACAGTTCATGCTAATTCAACGAAATTAAGGCGATACCTGACATTAAGGCGACAGTAATGTGTCGCCTTAATGTTTAAGGTACCATTTAGGAAAATAATTTTACGGTCGGAAATAGGCTTAAATTGTCCATCTTGCCCTAAAAGGTATCTCCACCAAATTTGGTTAGGGTAGGGTTAGGGTTAGGGTTAGGGTCAGAAAAATTGAAATTTTAGTGTACAAGTCAATGTAACTGTCGCCCTAAGGTGCAATCCACCGTTATTATATATATATATATATATATATATATATATATATATATATATGTATATATATATATATATATATATATATATATATATATATATATATATGTATATATATATATATAGAATACATAGTTGTGAAACAACACTGGAAATAGTGCTCAACCGATGGGAGCGAGTATAAATCCAAATAATAAGTAAATTCTATGACATTTTCAAGATACAGTACAAATTTGTTTCGTATGGGCTTGTAGCCCATACGAAACAAATTTGTATCTTGAAAATGTCATAGAGTTTACTGATTATCTGGATTTTTATATATATATATATATATATATATATATATATATATATATATATATATATATGTATATATATATATATATATATATATATACATACATAAGAATATACACGTATAGACAAACAAATGACGGAAAAATACTTCAACTTTATTACGACTTTTCGATAGGCTCTACCTATCTTCTAAGAAATAAGATTCTTTGTACTTGGTTTCAAATTTTCACGTTGGTTGAGATCTTTTACTAAGCCTCAGTGTGAAGACCCTCTTTATGTTCATTACACTTCTTTTCATAGTAGAAAAGTTTTAGACAATGTAGTATATAGCCAGGCCCCGAAGATTAAAAGTATCTGTTCTAAGGAGGAAGATAAAGAGAAACGTTTTTTTAGAGCTTAAAAATAATTTAATTTCGAGAGGTTATCCTGAGAATATAGTCCTTCAAAATTTAAACAAGGCTGATGGTCTCTCGAAAGATTCCATCTTAAAAGGGACTTATTCCAACCATTCTAGTAGAAAACCAATTAATTAAGGCTCCTTTAGTGGTTGCGAGAAACCCAAGATTACCCAATCTTTATGCTATTATTAAAGAGTACTACCCCATATTACAACTATCGAAGACTATGCGGAATGTACTGCCTTCCCCACACAAAATTACTTTCCGACAACCGCCTAATTTAAAACAACTTTTGGTTCGAGCCAGACTTAATAGGCCTAAAGATCAACCTAAAGGCTGTTTTAAAACTCATTTTGGAAGTTGTGTTACTTGTGCAGTCTTAAAAAAAATTCACAATTTTTAGTTCTATTACATGTACTACTAAGTCTGTTATTTATGTAATTAATTGTTTATCCTGTGGGAAACAGTATGTGGGAGAAACGGGAGGGGGATTGCGTCAGAGACACGGTGGGCATAGGCAAAAGTTTAAAAAAGGTCATACTCCTTTAGGGAAACATTTTAACGGGGCTTGCACTAATTTTGAATTAATTGGAATACAAAAAATACCAACCTATAACAGCCATTTAAAGGAACAAAAAGAGCTCTCATGGGTACTACAGTTAGACACCTTTCACCCTACGGGCATTAACGTAAAGAAACTAGTCAAGCAAAGCTTTCTATTTTGTTGTGTTCTGTTTGTCTTTTGTAACGTTTGGTAGCCACAGCTTTTTTAGTTTTCTGGTAGTTGGTATACATACGTACTTACTTCTTTTTGACTCAGAGCTATCTTGCACCTGAAGAAGATAGGTAGAGCCTATCGAAACGTAATAATTTTGAAGTTTTTTTTTCCGTCATTTGTTTGTCTACGTGTATATTCTTATATTTCTTTATCTATTACTGGATTTACGCTTATACACTTGAGATGTTGAGTGCTGTAAGGTGGCAGTTGCATATTTGTATTTATATATATATATATATATTATATTTATATATATTATATATATATATAAATATAAAAATATATTATATATATATATATATATATAACAAATAATAAAACACATTCCAAAGATGACAAAATAAGAGCACAGATATGATAAAAACAGCGTATATTTCGGACACTCCTGTGTCCTTCCTCAGCGCAAAATGGCAAGTGAAAAATTACAGCATTTTTCAAACTTAACGGTAAAACAAGTACAGACCAAAACAAATGATAGACAAGCCGGTTTAGTTGACCTTGGCTGCTTGGAAAGGGTTATTAATTACAAAGGGGAAGTCACTTAAGATGCCAAGGTCCTTGCTTATAAATAAATTATAAATTATAAATTCAGATTTAAATTCAATAACCATAAGAAGACTATTCAGGATAAATCTGTTAATTTCCCCGTTGCTAAACATTTCTGTAGTGAACCGAATCATTCCATTTCAAATCTAAAGTGTATTTTGCTCGGTTCAAATTACCAATCTGTCAACGAACGCCTCGAATCTAGCAAGTGGGTCGTTAAACTGTCAACTCATATTAGGGGCCTGAACAAGGACCTTGGCATCTTAAGTGACTTCCCCTTTGTAATTAATAACCCTTCCCAAGCTGCCAAGGTCAACTAAACCGGCTTGTCTATCATTTGTTTTGGTCTGTACTTGTTTTACCGTTAAATCTGAAAAATGCTGTAATTTTTCACTTGCCATTTTGCGCTGAGGAAGGACACAGGAGTGTCCGAAATATACGCTGTTTTTATCATATCTGTGCTCTTATTATGTCATCTTTGGAATGTGTTTTATTATTTGTTATATTACATGGAGCATACGTGGATTTTTCTCATATAATATATATATATATATATATATATAGGTAAAAAAGAAGTAGTAAATAGTGCTAAAAGTTTGTGAAAAATTCCACGACGTTTCGGGTTTAAACCCTTCATCAGGTGGCAAAAATGCAACTGATCGTTGACACGGCCAAACGTACAATTTAAAAAAAAAATACACAATAAAATTGGGCACGGTAAACCTCGGCTAGGAAAACAGACAGTGTTAAGTGGTTACCACAAGTCAAAATAATGCAGGAATTGCTGCGTTATAACAGTTCAAGTCTAACGTTCAGACCATGTGGGGACAGGGTTCCAAGTTTCATGATTAGGCGGTTTTCGGCAGCTAGGCGGTCATGATCGGAACCTCGACACGAGATGGCCGCCGAAACCATCAAGTCACGGATCGAGCATGTTGACGGGGGATTGAAGTGGGTGGCTACCGGGAACCCTGGGAGGTTCTGTTTGATTGATCTCAGGTGCTCGGTGACTCGGTCAGCAAGACGACGTTTTGTTTCTCCCACGTACAGTATATTACAGCGTTTACATACGAGAACGTAAACAACATTGGCTGAAGTACAGGTAAAATGCTGATGAACGTTAAACCGGTTGTTGTTGGGACCTACAATGGAAAGGTTTATGTCATAACTGACCACCGGGCAAGTATTGCATCTCCCACGGTTGCAAGGAAAAGTTCCTGGGGTGTCAGGCACTACTGCTTGAGGTTGAGAGGCACGGACCAAGTGCTTAGATATGTTCTTTTCAATTCTGAATGCCGTGATGGGGGGATCAGGGAAATGGTCACGGGTGGATGGGTCATGACGGAGGGTCTCTACATTCCTGTAAATGGCACGTACAATGGGGGTTACAGATGGGTGAAAGGATAGGACCAACGGGATACGTCTGGTGGGTGTATGGTCAGTTTTGGGGGCAAGGGCAGAGGCTCTATCAATTCCTTGTATGCGTTTCAGGGCATTAGAGAGCACTCTTTGTGGATACTGGCGTTGTTCAAAGAAAGAAATAATCTGTTTGGAAACTTTAGCGAAATCCTGGTCGTCGGAACAAATCCGTCTGGCCCGTAAAAGTTGTGAGAAAGGAATCGAATTGGTACAAGATCTGGGGTGGTTGGAAGGGTACATGAGGTAGTTGTGAGAGTCAGTAGGCTTAAAGTGGAGATTGGACTTGATTTGACGGTCGGAGATGGATAGTTCCGTGTCTAAAAACACTACTGAGGAGTTGGAAATACAGTGAGTGAATTTCAAAAACGGGCAGAACGTTTCAGCAAAGTTAATGAACTTTTCCAAATCGTTTCGAGGACCCACTGCGACCCCAACAATATCGTCAATGTACCTTTTATAAAGTATGGGCTTGATCCCGGTGTATCGTGAGAACAACTGCTCCTCAAAGTGGCCCATGGTGAGGCAGGCCACAGAAGGTCCCAGTTTAGTGCCCATAGCTACTCCTTTAATTTGGCGGAAAAAACGACCATTGAACTGAAAGCAATTTTGTGTCAGGACTAGTTCAGTTAAGCGAAGAAAGGTGGTGGTAGGGATGCTAGGGTCCTGGCGTTGATCAAGGTAATGGCGTATGGCTGCTAAAGCAGCGTGATGGGGGATTGAAGTATAGAGGCTGCTGACATCCATGGTGAATAAAGTACGTTCACTGGGATTCTCAGGAAACTCAAAATTTTGAATTAACCTAAGGAAGTGAGGAGTATCCTGGATAAACGAAGGTAGGGTTGAAACTAATGGGGAAAGTACAGAATCTACGTACTGTGAAATCAGAACCGTGGGGCAGCTGTGGGAAGACACAATGGGACGACCAGGATTATTGGCCTTGTGAATTTTGGGCAGTAGATAGAAATTGGAGATTTGTGGGCAAGGGTGCAGAAGGGCTTTAGCCGATTCAGGAAGATGTTTTTGACTTACAAGGGTAGCTAAGGTTTTCTTGACCAAGGTTTGGATTTCAGAAGTGGGGTCTATCGGCAGTTCGGTGTATGCTGTTTGGTCTGAGAGTTGTTTCTCAGCTTCAGAAACATAAAGTTCATTAACTTTGCTGAAACGTTCTGCCCGTTTTTGAAATTCACTCACTGTATTTCCAACTCCTCAGTAGTGTTTTTAGACACGGAACTATCCATCTCCGACCGTCAAATCAAGTCCAATCTCCACTTTAAGCCTACTGACTCTCACAACTACCTCATGTACCCTTCCAACCACCCCAGATCTTGTACCAATTCGATTCCTTTCTCACAACTTTTACGGGCCAGACGGATTTGTTCCGACGACCAGGATTTCGCTAAAGTTTCCAAACAGATTATTTCTTTCTTTGAACAACGCCAGTATCCACAAAGAGTGCTCTCTAATGCCCTGAAACGCATACAAGGAATTGATAGAGCCTCTGCCCTTGCCCCCAAAACTGACCATACACCCACCAGACGTATCCCGTTGGTCCTATCCTTTCACCCATCTGTAACCCCCATTGTACGTGCCATTTACAGGAATGTAGAGACCCTCCGTCATGACCCATCCACCCGTGACCATTTCCCTGATCCCCCCATCACGGCATTCAGAATTGAAAAGAACATATCTAAGCACTTGGTCCGTGCCTCTCAACCTCAAGCAGTAGTGCCTGACACCCCAGGAACTTTTCCTTGCAACCGTGGGAGATGCAATACTTGCCCGGTGGTCAGTTATGACATAAACCTTTCCATTGTAGGTCCCAACAACAACCGGTTTAACGTTCATCAGCATTTTACCTGTACTTCAGCCAATGTTGTTTACGTTCTCGTATGTAAACGCTGTAATATACTGTACGTGGGAGAAACAAAACGTCGTCTTGCTGACCGAGTCACCGAGCACCTGAGATCAATCAAACAGAACCTCCCAGGGTTCCCGGTAGCCACCCACTTCAATCCCCCGTCAACATGCTCGATCCGTGACTTGATGGTTTCGGCGGCCATCTCGTGTCGAGGTTCCGATCATGACCGCCTAGCTGCCGAAAACCGCCTAATCATGAAACTTGGAACCCTGTCCCCACATGGTCTGAACGTTAGACTTGAACTGTTATAACGCAGCAATTCCTGCATTATTTTGACTTGTGGTAACCACTTAACACTGTCTGTTTTCCTAGCCGAGGTTTACCGTGCCCAATTTTATTGTGTATTTTTTTTTAAATTGTACGTTTGGCCGTGTCAACGATCAGTTGCATTTTTGCCACCTGATGAAGGGTTTAAACCCGAAACGTCGTGGAATTTTTCACAAACTTTTAGCACTATTTACTACTTCATTTTTACCTACCTACTTCATAAGTGCTACGCAGTACTTTGACCTTATATATATATATATATATATATATATATATATATATATATATATATATATATATATATATATATATATAATATTCTTGCCACGATTCTTTCAGGGGCTACTGATTTATCGCCGGGCCTATCAAACAACTTGGGCTATTTTGTGGATGGGAGGGAAAGAGAATTTCGAAAGATTTGGTATTTTTCACTTCCTCAAGTCTTTTAAAGTGTTTTGTCTTTTCGACGGCGATTTTGGCTGCTGATTGCCGGGCTATGTAATCGGTCTGCCCGAGGATATGTTATTTTGTACGATTGCAAGATGAAAAAGTTAACTCCAATTCAGCGAGCAGTTCAGGCAGTCTGAACTGTCTGCTAACACCGACTCGAACGCGTTGCTGTTTACTCTTCACAAGATATAGTGTACGTAACATTACGTGTACGTGTACTTAACTCAAGACACATGCTTTGCTTTCCCGTTAGTGTTACAGTGCAGTGCAGTGAGCTTTGAAAATGTTGTAAAGCGGAACACAACGAATGTGGAGGTTGGATCTGGAGTTTGGAACGTCAAGAATTAAAGGGTTTTGACACAGCCGCGATGTAGCTATGGCTCTTGACTTTTCTACAGGTGTAGATCATACCTTCCTGGAGGACAATTTTTTGTCTCCAGAGGATTGGGGTGAATAAAATACATTTGTCCTTCAAAGTAGATAAGTAGGCCTAACGTTAATAGAAGATTGAGCTAACGTAAGGCCTAACGTCAGGTCCATTGACACTCTCCAGGCCTAGCCTACTGTAGGATAGGCCTATAAGCCTAGCCTATGTAAATTGTTGCTAGTCAAGTCGCCCCATAGTAATGACGCCTTCTCACAATGTCGTTCCCAAGCAAAGTCGCTCCTTCTTACAATTTGCCCCCACCACAGTCACTCACTCCATTCAACAGTTGTCCCACCCCGGAGTAAAGGACAGCGTGTGGTTTGATGAGCTGTGAGAGCTCTAGTCCTCAGTAAAGGCCCGTGTATAGCCGGTCGCCGATAGCTCCCTATACACGGTCCTTACTCCAACTCATTGAAAACCCGGGGCCTTCAACCAGCACAGTGCTGGTCGAAATCGATTTTCTTCTTATTGCAAAGTTAGGTCCTAAAGTCTTAATAAACTACTATAACTTTTCCTTTCCATGTCTTACACTTATATTGCAGTTGGTGTTTATCACTTTAAACCTCTGAAAAGTTCCGCAAATTTGAAATAAAATCATCAACTTTGCCTCTTCGTAACAATTTACTGTAGCGCTCGAAATATTTGTTGACATCAGAATGCCGTGTGCTTAACATTGCGACGTCAAGCACAACACTTTGGTTACTGTAGTTCCTATATACACATGACAATTGCAGCTGCAAACATTCTTAATTGATGTAACGATGTAGCTTATTAGCATACTGATGTAAACAAAGTTCCATAGTCACACAGTAAATTTTACGGCGCAAAAAGTTGCTGATTTCATTTCAGATTTTTGGCACTTTCCAGAAGTTCTCAGTGACTAAAAACAGCTGTAATACTCCTGTAAGATCTGGAAAAGAAATTTCATGGCAGTAAATTAAGATTTTACTCACAAAATTTGCTGTGAGAAGAAGCACAATTTCAACCATTACACAGATGGCCGATCCCCCCGCTATTTTCAATGGTCGGTGTAAGGACTGTGTATAGAGAGCTGTAGGCGAACGACCACAGTCCTTTACTGAGGACTATGAGGGCTCATGATACAGTCCTTACAATGATGTATGGAAATAGCAGGGGGATCAGCCATCTGTATGATGGTTGAAACTGACTTTTTCTCCCAGCAAATTTTGGATGTAAAATCTTTAAGGTAGACAGCAGTTTCTTGAAGCTTTTATTAAGAAATCAGGTAAATGTCACATATCACAGGCATTTGAAACATTACGTACATCTTCTTCTTCTTTCGGAATACGGTGACACATCCAAAGGGACATTACTTCACCACGCATGCGTCGAGGGGTACCTAAGCCCTAATGCTATTTGTAATAAACTGAACGGGGTCTTTATGATGCACAGAATTTTCGACTAGAGAGGCAGGGAGACTATTCCAATCCTTGACTGTGTTAGGCAGAAAACTATACTTGTAGCAGTTAGTCCTAGTATAAAGATGGCAAAAGTGTAGGTTATGCATACCACGAATTTTGCGAGTGGGATGCCGAAGTCTATCAACAGGGATCTGAGCCTTACCAAAAACACCCTTAGTAAAAAGAATTAGTCTATTTTGCCTACGACGTTCCGATAACGAAGGGAGATCGAGGTCTTTCAGTACAGAAGTCATAGACCCAGGCTCACGTGAAAAGGTCGAACTGATAAAACGAGCCGATCTCCTTTGAATACTCTCCAGCTTATCCTGTAAGTAAATCTGGTGTGGATCCCACACGCTGCTGGCATATTCCAAAACAGGCCGGAGAAGGCCCTTATAAGCAGTTAGCTTCACATCGCTAGGGCAAAAAGACAGATTTCTTTGAAGTACCCCTAAGATTCTATTACCTTTATTACAAATAAATTGGACATGTTTATCCCAACTAAGGTCACTAGTAATAAAAACCCCTAAGTACTTAATTGAATCAACCTTAAGTAACTTTTCACCGTTTAAGACATAATCGAAACAGACAGGCTTCTTTTTTCTGGCAAAGGTGATGATATTGCACTTTGAAGGCTGGAATCTCATACCCCATGTCTTAGCCCAGAGACCTAGATTATCAATGTCAACCTGAAGCTTATGACAGTCACTAGCATCATCAATAACTCGGTAGCAAACACAATCGTCAGCAAAAAGCCTGACATTAGAACTGGCACTACTAACGATATCGTTGATGTGCGCTAAAAAGAGAATTGGTCCTAAAACGGACCCCTGAGGGACTCCAGACACAACATCGTCAAAAGAAGACCTAGTACCATTTACTACGACAGCCTGTTTACGATCAGAGAGGAAATCATCAACCCACTGGAGGATCTGTCTTGAAACACCAAGACTAAAAAGCTTGGTTTTTAAGAGCTCATGAGGCACCGTGTCGAAAGCCTTTTCAAAGTCCAGAATGAAAACATCAATTTGCTTGTTTGAATCCAGGGATGAAGCCCAGTCTTCAATGACTGACACCAACTGAGTATCGCAGCTGTGCGATTTTCTAAAGGCATGCTGCTTTGATGAAAGGACATTCTTGGATTCAAAGAAGTCCATTAAGTTTGAGCTAATAATGTGTTCTAACAATTTACAACAAATACAGGTGAGCGAGACAGGCCGATAATTACTAGGGAGGGAACTGTCATTCTTTTTGTAAATAGGGCAAACATTTGCCCTCTTCCAATCAATGGGTATTCGCCCACTTGAGAGGGATTGTTGATAAAGGTGACTCAACATAGGGGCAATATCCGATGCGATTTCCCTGAGGACCCAAGGGTGGATGTTGTCCGGTCCAACAGCTTTATGTTTGTTAAGACCTTTTAACAGTTTTTCAACCCCTTGTGTGGAGATAGTAATATCAGCCATTCTGCTATGAGTCGGTCTACGAAATGGAATTACACTATACAAAGTTTTAGTGAAGACACTAGTAAACTGAGAATAGAAGGCTAGGGCCTTGTCCAGATCAGTAATGGCTAATTTGCCATTTGTCTGGAGAGGGGGGATACTGTGCTTATCCTTTTTTTGTCCATTTATGTACTTCCAAAAAGGCTTTGTGTCATTTTTTATGTCCCCAATCATACCATTAATGTAGTTGGTATGGGAGATAAAAACTTCCCTTTTAATTTTCTTACGTAAGTCAGCCCATTTGTCGTAAATATTAGTCTTATGAGTTTTTTTGAAAATAGCATACAACTTGTCCCGTCTCCTGATCAGCTTACGTATGCCGTCAGTGACCCAAGGGAGGGATGTCCTAGTCCTAGTAGTTTTGGTGGGAACATTCTTCTTTACAGTCCTTTCAAGGAAGGACTTTATCAATTGCCAATTTTCGTCAATAGAACGATTTTTTTGCCCCCCGTTAAAGTAACCAAGAGCAAAACTCCGGGTATCACTCCTCATGGTACTATAATCACCTTTAGAAAACTGCCAGATAAGCCTACGAGGTTGCCTAATCTTTGGAAGGATACACTTCAGTCTACAGAATATAGCTTCGTGATCACTAAAAGGGTCTAAGGGGGAGACTTCAATGTACTGACTCGGCGAATTGGTTAGAAGTAGATCAAGAGTGTTATCACCCCTAGTAGTGAAATTTACAAGTTGATCAGCAGCAAAATCGTTTAAGATATCAAGGAGCAGTTTGCCGGTACTGTTGGTCAGACACAACCCACTATCCTTATTTAATCTGGTAAGCCAATCAATTTTGCTGAAGTTGAAATCCCCCAAAACATGAAAGCAGGGTTGCCTGCTGGATTTATGATTAGCCATAATTTTACTTAATTGCTCCCGAAGTAAAGATATGTGCTCAGACGGAGCGTCAGGGTCCCTGTACCAAGAGGCGACATAGTGCATAGTACCATTAATAGAGAACTTAGCCCAAATTGACTCAGAACCGTTAGTGAGGTATCTAACACTTGATGGGGTCAGATTTTTTTTTACCAGCAGCATTGTGCCACCGCCCCCCAGGGTACGGTCATTTCTGAAAATGGTATAGTCAAGAGAAGCAGGAAACAATTCACTCGTTGTTATAGAGTCATCAACCTTAGTTTCCTGGAGAGCCACAACATCAGGTTCGGTCACACTAAGGAACGCTTGAAGATCAATTTTTTTACCACGAATGCTATTAATATTAATTGAAACTAAGGAAATCTCCTTTTTGTGAGCAGTCTTATGACTGAGAATGTGCTTCGATCTCGGAGGAGGTGACTCCGCGTGAGTAATTGAGACATTTTGATACTCATTTTGATCCGGATCAAGGACTTCAAAACAATTACTTAGGCCTAGGCCTATGTTACGATTGGGGGTGGTAGCTAAATTACTTTGGTTACAGGCTGGACATATCCAAACACAACTTGTGGCTTGAACATGTTGATAATGAAGGTCATCGACCTGAGAGCACCTATTATGTATCCATTTTTTGCAGGAGTCACATTCAATGGCTGGGTCACTACCCAGAACCATATGTGCACAAATGCCACAAGGGGATGAGCAATTGGAGCAATACCATTTGTCATCGGGGTTGGAAAGTTGTAACAATTTATACCCTTCATTGTCGATGCCGGCACACCGCGTATGGACCCATTTAACACACCCATCACACTCAACAGCTTTGTCCCGTTTTTTGACCAGTTTGCTACAAAGCCCACAATAAGATCCCGGGCCAGGATTGACCTCAATGTCCCCACCTAGAATAAGAAGCATGCACACAAGGGACCGTGGTGTAATTTTGAGAGTTTGATAAGTGAGAAATACAAGTACGACTAACGTTAAGGGACTTAGGCCTAGGCCAGCGTCTGTTAGAAAAGGTTAGGCCTACCATAGAAAAATGTTGAAAGATACTGACCGACCTTGGAACGATTATATAAGGTCTATGGAGAGACATCCAAGAGTGTGATACACTTCCATGCCACCTGGTAGAAATTACATGTAGATTGCTAAAAACAACAATAAGAAGAAGGCACCACCTCATGGTACAGGCTAGGCCTCTGCTAAAAACACCAACAGCGTGTTAGGGGGTCTCCAAGGCACCAAAGTGAGACAACGGAAATCCGTAAAAATCACAATCAAAAACAGGGTTTAAAAACGATAAAAGGCAAGATCCAACACAGAAACAAGAGAATAAGACACTAAAATCGGTATAACACCTAAAACAACTGGTAAAAGGCAAACTAAGAGGGATAAAAACGACTAAACACAGAGCAATAAAAATCACTGTGACTGCACCCAATAAAAAATGTAAATTACATATACTACACATAAGCTATAGGCCTAACAAGGTAAGACATTTCTCAGGACGAAGCAGGAATCTTGGCCCATATTTACACTCTTACCACGAACCAGTGTTGTAATCGAGTCACTGAAGTTCGAGTCTCGAGTCGAGTCAGTCTTTCACTTGTCATGTCGAGTCGAGTCATCAACTGAACTAGAATCGAGTTGAGTCCCCAACTACATTCAAGTCGAGTCACTTTGTCTACTCTAGTCATCTTGAATCAGTGGAACATATTGACCTACAATAGCCCTGCTTAAGGTAAAGAGTGATATTCTCACTGCTCTCGACAATAGGAAATTGTGTTTTACTGGTATTGCTTGATCTGTCTGCAGCGTTCGACACAGTCGACCAAGAGTTATTACTACAAATGGTTGGACACAGAATTTAATGTGCGTGGAACAGTGCTTGATTGGTTTAAATCATACTTAGACCAACGGTCACAGACCATTCACATATCTCAGACTAGCTCCCGTACCCATGTGCTCCGTCACGGGGTACCCCAAGGGTCAATCCTGGGCCCCGTCCTTTTTACTTTATATACCTCGGCTCTTGGTAAATTGATATGTTCCCATGATATTAACTATATGTTATACGCCGACGATACACAATTGTACATTACTTTCCATCCTACTGACCTTAAGTATGCCGTTACTAAGATGGAGGCGTGTATTCGTGATGTCAGGTTGTGGATGTGTAGAAATTTTCTTAAGCTAAATGACGACAAAACTGAAGTAATTTTTTTCAGAAGCCCTTCGGTAGTCAACCCTGATTTTGAATCGGTGTCACTGCGTGTTGGTGATAATTATGTTAACACAAAGTCTGTCGTACGTAATCTTGGTGTGTATATGGATTGTCATCTATCCATGGATAGTCATGTAAATTACCTTTGTAAAACTACAATGTACCACATTAGACAAGTAGGTCTTCTTCGTAAGTATCTTGATAAGTTAGCCACCGAGAAACTCATTCACGCAGTCATTTCCAGTCGCCTTGATTATGCTAACTCTCTACTGCTTGGTGTTAGTTCTAATAATTTATCTAGGCTTCAAACTATCCAGAATACGGCCGCTAGAATTGTTCTTAGGGCAAATCGTCACTCTCACATTACCCCGCTTCTGAATGAATTACACTGGTTACCTGTTAAACAGCGCGTGAACTACAAATTACTCCTTCTAGCCTTTTGAGGTTTTAAACTTGGTACCCCCGCCTATCTATCCAATGCCTTACTGTACATCCAGCAACTAGGATTAGATCCTCCCGATCGCGCTACCTCTTCCAGTTAAATGTTCCGGCTTCTCGTACAAGGACCTTTGGGGATCGAACTTTCCACCACGCCGCGCCCTGCCTATGGAATTCGCTCCCGCTGAAGCTCAGGTCTTTAGACTCCCTCGACCAGTTTAAACGGTCCCTCAAAACCTTCATTTTCTCTCAATGTTTCTAACTTCTCTGCTCTTTTTTACGGCACCTGTAAAGCGCTTTGAGCAGTGTTTATTCTCTGGATTCTGCGCTATACAAGACTTATTATTATTATTATTATTACAATAGACCTACAATACTAGACCAGACAAGCAAGTTATTTACACAATTGCTAAACATGCTGTCTTGGTCACTCTGGATCCAGAAACCTGTGTGGGGCCGGGGGGGGGGGGGGAGTGTGCCTCCTCCTTTCATCTATACATGGGTGTCCACAGAAAAAAAATTAGAGGGGTACAAAACTTTTAATGGATCAAATCCGGGGGGAATTTTTTGCTCCCAGAAAAGAGCATAATTACTAAATGTTGGTGCCTTTTACAGGGGTATAGCCAGGAATTTGTCAGGTGGGGGCTAAACCTGTAGGCAAACTATCTAAGGGTAGCACCACCATAGTTTGGGACAAAGCACCATGAAAATTTTGGCCAAAATGCCTCCCAGATCGCTGAAAATGGCACTTCCCAAGGCCTTTTGAGAACTTGCATCTAATCATTTTCTATTTTGAAAGCTCATGTTCTGGAAATTTTCTAGCGATTTAAAAAATCCAGTGTTGATGATATTTTTTCTACAAGTTTTTTTTTCAAGTTTTTGATTTTCCAGGGGGGCACCCCCTTCTGGATGTCCATGTCTATATATCAATGCATGTCAAGTTATGATGCATTCTACCATTAACAGATTTGCTTACTTAAATTTTACTTTCACTCTCCAATTCACTTAAATTAGTCATCAAGTTTTTTCTTTCCTTTTTTAAGGATCACAGGTCATTTCTATTTTTGCATCCAGGAATCTATCAGAAGCTCATGCTGAGGCCACGCCACTAGGTTTCAGTGGAAGTATTCATAAAGCAAACTATTGGCCTACATGTAAACACGTTACCGTTACCGGAAGGTGAAACTACTGTAAACGAAGTTCTGTGTTGTGTATATTATCAGCTAGTGCCAAAGTCTGATATTTATATTTTTTGGCTGCCAATATGTTTGACTCGAGTCATTGTGAGAAAGACTCGAGTCGAGTCGAGTCATTCAGCAAGTGACTCGAGTTGAGTCGAGTCTCTTCCACATGCTGACTCGAGTCGAGTCCTTTGCACTTCCTCAAACTTCTGATTTGAGTGGAGTCTTTTGACCCAGCTGACTCGAGTTGAGTCATCGAAAATCGTGACTCGAGTCGAGTCAGTGACTCAAGTCATTACAAGACTGCCGCGAACCTCAAAAGACTTGGTCGATCACATCATGCATGCTGTAAGATAAGCCTAAATTATAAACAGTAAAGAAAATGTGAGGAAATAAAAACTGGGGTAGGCCTACAGTAGGCCCAGTCGCACTTCACTGCCAGCCAGTGCTTCCACACTTTAAATTAATTTTTCTTGAAATGGAATCTAAAATTACTTGAAATTGGCTTGATACAGTATTTACTGATATTTTAAAAAAAAAGCTTCTTTTATGCTTCCTCAGTGGCTGGTCCAGGATTTCACCCTGTCAAGCCATACATCATTTCCATACTCCATACGACATTCCCTGAAATTTCCTGAAATAACCCCCCTCCTGAAGAGCATCCAGATTTCCCGAATTTTGGGTAATTTTAGGAAGAGTAGAAATGCTGCCAGCAACACAGATGGTAGTAGCCAGCGCAGCTGTCTATGCTGTCTTTCTCACAGAAACATACAAGGTGAAGCGAAGCATAAGAACAAAAGTTTGCCATGAAGATTACGGCATATTTTCACTTTCTGCCAGGTGTTTCTGCTACGATCACATGTAACATGTGCTGTGATTGGTTACTGTAAGAGTAATGAACTACAAGGCAAAGTTTTTAAATTGAGAAAGATATGACTCTAACATTCCAGGGCTCGAAAATAGACTGGCACTCTGGTGCTTTTGCACCAGAGACCACTGTGACTGCACCCAGAAACAAAAAAGTGGTTATTTGTCTGGCGCTAAAAATAGGGCCAGGTGCGTTAGGCAAACAACCTTAAAATTACAGAAAAATTCCCTGCATATAGGTGTCCAATTACACCAAATAAATGTTCTGAAATCTTGCAATATGTACAGTGAAAAACCAAGTTTGTGTTCATGGCCCTACCGTCTGTCAATACAATGTCCTGGGCTTCACATTTAGCACACTACACATATTGTACACTGCACTGATGCAAAGAATACCACAAGAATCTGTGGAGAGTTCCATGCCAGGTGGGCTTATCAAATGTGCTCATTGCTATTGTAAACAGTTCATGTACAGCAAGCGTCTGTACCTTCGCCTCGAATGGGACTCCCCCCCACCCCCCCCCCCCCCCACCCCCCCCCCCCCCCACCCCCCCCCCCCCCCACCCCCCCCCCCCCCCACCCCCCCCCCCCCCCACCCCCCCCCCCCCCCACCCCCCCCCCCCCCCACCCCCCCCCCCCCCCACCCCCCCGCCCCCCCTCCCCCCCCCCCCCCCACCCCCCCCCCCCCCCACCCCCCCCCCCCCCCCCCACCCCCCCCCCCCCCCCCCCCCCCCCCCCCCTCCCCCTCCCCCCCACCCCCACACCCCCCCACCCCCCCCCCCCCCCACGCCCCCCCCCCCCCACCCTCCCCGCCCCCACACCCACCCCCCTCCACCCGCCCCCCCCCCCCCAACCCACCCCCCCCTAACCACCCCCCCCCCCCCCAACCCCCCCCCCCCCCGCCCCCCCCCCCCAGCCCCCCAGCCCACCCCCCCCCCCCCCCCCCCCCCCCCCCACCCCCCCCCCCCCCCACCCCCACCCCCCCCCCCCCCCCCCCCCACCACCCCCCCCCCCACTCTTTTTCTCTCTCCTTTTCTTCGTGTTCAAACGTGAATATATTACATACAACCTGCATCAATGTTTCGCCATATAATCTTCAAGTAATACGCACAACTTCTTGTCCATTAATTCAAGAATAGTTCTCACTTCAAAATGAGTTTCTCTGAACTTCGCAAAAATGTTCACTTTCTCCTATTCTCGTTTCGTAGCAACCAAACAACAGGTTTGCCTTTCTTCCGTTAGCTTCCTAAATTAAATTTTATTTTTCCTCCGTTGTAAGATTCAAATTAAAAAGTTCCCATTTTCTTTGATAATCTGAGCGTTCGACTTTCCCTCTAACTGGTTTCCTCCGTGGCCTACCGTCCTCCCTTGCCAATTTTTTTTTTTTTTTTTTTTTTTTTTTTTTTTTTTTTTTTTTTTTTTTTTTTTTTTTATTTTTTTTTTTTTACGTTCCCGTTCTACACGGTGGAGTGTACAGGGTTACGGCCCTTCAATACGTAGCCAAGGTTTAAATGATGTTTGAATTTCGCCTTAGATGGGCCGGACTGTCCTCCGTCGTATTAGTTTGACGACGCAAAAGGCCGCCAAAGTGAGCATCCTAAACGAGGCGCAGAGAACTCTCCGCTTTCTCAACAATACACTCAAATTTCTTAGTTACATAATATTACAAAGAAAATGCCAAGGCACACAATACTGTAGCCCTCCTGCAGTGTACAGGTACTCAACGAATTCCAAGTGCTTTATTACTTTTTCTTGGAGTATTTGCAGTACGCAATTAATAAAAGACTCTTCAAATGATGTAAAGTATTTACAAGTCACGCAAACTTTAACACATAATTAAAGAGCTTTCCTGCCGTGCCAATAAGAACGTAGGGGTTGGGTGGAGCTATAGCTGGATTATCTCTTTAGATATCTTTCACAGTGGTTGGCAACGAAAGGAGAGCTACCAGGCTACAATGTTCGAAAACAGGTGAATAGCTGAGTAATGATCCTTGACTTAAGATCTAGATAAGTAAACATAGTGACATATGCAGTATGGGCCCTGCTAGCTGCACTGAAATTAGTGACAATTTTGTGTTAAAGAGTGAAAGTTTTTGTAATCTAGAGGGATTGAGAGGCAAAGATTTCGCCAAAGAACTTGCAGAGTGAATACAAAAGACAAGCTGTCAGGTGACGTGCTATTGTGCACAGTGGCACCAGCTGTTGCAGGCAAAGTAGCGGCGTGCATACCCTATTCAGTGGCGTCGGCACAGTGGGCAATGGGTGACGTGTGTCCCCCTCCCCCATCGAATCTTGAAAATTTTTTAAAATGGTCCCAAAGTCGTTTTATAAGCTACAGATTTCTGTGGAGGGTGGAGGGTGAGATGTAGTTTTGATGATTGGTTTATTTGTTCTTACCATTTTCTTTCACAAACTGTTCTCAAACTATCATAAGTTTTGGAAATTCTTGACAAATTCCAAAGTTTTGCACGCTCCGCTAGCGTCAAGCCTTGTGTCAGAGTTGTCCTTATTTTCAATAGCTTTCGGTAACTACTCACGGGGGAAACAAAGGAGCAAAAGGGCTTTTTAAGAATTCTCAGTCAGAAGATTCGTTTCTGAATAGCATAGGTTGGTGGGAAAGTGACAGTGTCCGATGCAGGTTCTGAATGCAGGTTTTGTCATGGACTAGTATTTTATTCAAAATTTCGGCGCGCTTCGCGCCCATACGACGGGGTTTACACCCGATTTTATATACCATTGACAAAGCTATGACGCAAGAAATTATTCAAATGCAAACATTTTTCTAAAAAGTACATTCTCCTTCTCTGTATGGCTCTCATCATTATGGGATCTTTGACTAATCTAGTCTAGCACATGGTTTGAAAGATTGAAATTACGTAATTGCCGTTGCTTATTTTCCAAACATTGTACCGCGACGTTCAATAACGACGAAAATCTTTTCTGAAACGAATTTTGCCTGTCCACCATCCTTCTTGCTATACCTAAAAAGACAAGGTGATATATCATCTCTCCTCCGATATGGATGTCAGGTTGTGAGAGTCCTGTAAGTCCCCCTTTTCAGGGTACAATTCATGCAGAGCTCCCGGCAGGCTCTACACCGAAATTTTCGACGCGCTTCGCGCGCAATTGTTTACGCTTACTGAGAGAGGTACGTTTTTATTGAGTGATGGATTTATTTTTATCACTTTTTACCAAACATCATTTGAAATCTTTCACGATTTTGCAAAGTCTTCTCAATATTTCTTGATTTTCGCTTGATCTGCGCAGTTTTAGCCTTGGATTGCTCCTTTTACTATCAATAACGACCAAAGAGTATTCGCATTACTCATCGGTGGGGTTCTACCTTAAGCCAATTATTTGTGTGCATAAACGTGATTTCAGAGTTTCAGAGTATAATAAGGATGTAAAGCAACTGATATTCATTTCTTCACCATCGTCTTCTTATGAGAACTGAAAACTTAGTATCGAAGCCACCTTCTAATTGATAGACACACATAAAGGGAATTGACACCGTTTGTACTAGCAATGGTTTTAAATGTAAATTCAAATTTTCACGGGCAATTGTTTCATCTGACGTCCTATACCTGAATACCGTATAACGAAAATAAAACACTCATTATGGCAAAAATCATTTCAAGTTACCTGCATGGGTTCATAATGTTGGCGTGTACGTTTTAAGATATTTTAGATTCTTCGGAACTTCTGCAGGTACATATAGTAACTTATACTGAGCCATACACATCAATTTCCATGCAATATGAAAAGGTGTAAAATCTCACTGACATAAGAACTGGAGCCGATTTCTGTGCTCTTAAAATAAAATACTGCGAGAGCTTCCGGGGGCTTCGCCCCCTGGACCCCGCAGGGGCCCTATCGCGGGCCCCTGGACACTACGCATAGGAACTCGTGCTTTGCGCTCGTGGTGCACCTTCGGTGCACATAGATTTTCCATCTTGGCCCCCCTCAAAATTTCTGGATCCGCGCCCTGCAGATGGTGATTGTTAATACACTTTCGACTACAAAGTACTCTGAAAACGCCCTTGCTAAACCTTCACACCTTTGCTATACTACGATCAGCTCCAAAAATATCCCAAAGATATCCATTTTGCATCTAAGCAACCTTAAATTAACAAAAATTTCCCAAAGGGGAGGGCTACGCCCCCTTCCCTTAGACCCCTCCTCCAGGATGACACCTTTATATAGTGACAAAGGAAGGATCCCCACTGCTATATACAAACGCAGGGTGAATAAAAAGGTGCAATTTACACGCCGCCACTGCAATTAGTAAAAACAAACAGCCAGTCGGAAAATTAGAATTCACTACATTATGGACATTTTCCAGCCATGTACGATCAGCTCCAAAAATATCTCAAAGATAGCACCGTTTTGCACCTAAGCAGCCTTAAATTTACAAAAAATTTTCAAAGGGGATGGGGATTCCCCCTCCCCTCAGACCCCTCCCCCAGGACGACTCATTTATGTAGTGACAAAGGAAGGATCCCCACTGCTATATACAAACGCAGGGTGAATAAAAAGGTGCAATTTACACGCCGCCACTGCAATTAGTAAAAACAAACAGCCAGTCAAAAAATTAGAATTCACTACATTATGGACATTTTCCAGCCATGTACGATCAGCTCCAAAAATATCTCAAAGATAGCACCGTTTTGCACCTAAGCAGCCTTAAATTAACAAAAATTTTTCAAAGGGGATGGGGATTCCCCCTCCCCTTAGACCCCTCCCCCAGGACGACTCATTTATGTAGTGACAAAGGAAGGATCCCCACTGCTGTATACAAAACGCAGAGTGCATAACAAAGTGCAATTTAAACGCCTCCACTCAGTTGGAAAATACATTCAGCCGGTCGGAATTTGTTACCTTCACACCCCCAAATATATCACCCTAGCAACGGGCCTGGTCGGGTCCATGGTCTCCAACAATGATCCACGCTGCGAAGCGTTGTTTCAGATATTTTGAGACATGGTGAAAATAACATCTTGATGTAATCCCGTGGACTCCGTGTATTTCACCTGGCAGATCATCTATGATGGTTACGTTAACTTTGAAATGATAATTCTTATTAGAATAGGACAACGTCAGCCATCATAAGGCGGGGGGGGGGGGGAAGGGCCTATAGGAAGACGCCCACTCTTCAAAACCAAAGGGATTGGTTTGTGCTAAGTCATGTATGTCCCCCGTCCCCCCACATCTGAATACGGATTGACGCCCCTGTGTCATCCGGTTTCGAGTGCAAGCATAAGACAGAGTCATTAGACATGAAATACCTACAATGCAGGACGGCCTGAACATACATTTATTTAACTATTTATTTAATTATTCAAACGGGACTCGGATAGACACCGACAGTCCCACACCGAGACAGATAGAAATGATCCAAACGAAAGAACGGCTGGTCGAGGCTGAGACCGGGCTACGCAACCGGTCAAGTTTCCGAGACAGACCATGAGCCGAAAAATACTGCAAGCGTCTCGAGAGGGAACCTTTAGTCGTGGGACATGGGAATACACTGTTCATTTTTTTTTTCTCTCAAAATTGGGGCAGAATCTGTAGAAGTTTAATAATACGTTATAATATCCCAAAGTAAGTCTTGTCCTACCAAGAGGCCTGCCAATTTAGATCGTATCAAATACTAAATGCGCTACCTCTAGTATCTCACAGTTTGTGTTATGAAGCACCGGAACGTAGGGGATATGACTTACACTCTGTGAACGACTGCTACCGACAGATCTGCACTCACACATCAATGCACATGCTACACACTCCCAACTAAAAAATATGTAGGGTCTTGGGTGTAATACACCTTATGCATTGACATCAAGCGGACGCCACATTAGAGGACTAACAATGAAGCTAGCTAGATAACGTTCATGACTCTGATACACATATTATGAGCACAACGTAGCCTTTGCATGCTCAGCTAGAGGAAGGCGCGCAACCGAAACGTAATTAGATGTCTGCATTGGTGTAGGTGTAAGTTGTAGTATTACGCACTAACCAGAGCCGAGAGAGCACTTTCTGTACTGTGACGTCATATGCATAAGGTCTTTACTCCTGTATGCATTTTACATCTTCAAGTTTATCATGGACCTTATGTTTGATTCTTACTGCCGCAGGTGCTCTGACCGATGATTCTACGAAGTATGGCTACAAAGCAAGAACAGATTTGTATGATCACGTCATACAAGAATCTGCTTGAATACGATTCCCTTATTCGGGTAACTATAAGTGGCCACCTGTTTCGTCGTCCAGGCCACAGGTATCGAGGCCGAGGCCACACCATCTGACACTGAGGCTACAGGTCCCAAGGTCGTACCTTCCTGAAGGTGAGGTTGGGAGTCATCAACCAGCCCTGCAGTGATATCATTTACAATCTTAAAGTACGGGGTCACTTTCAAATACGTTACTAGTCTAACCATTCTACTATGTCCTATAGCCCAAATAACAGTTATAGTAGACAGATTTGCCAGAGAGATCCCAAGCAAAAGGAGCTAAAAACTTCACATTGTCCTGTAAATGGTAGGTGCATGCACTAGTCACTACAACATTTGACTAATCAAGACCCAATATTTGCAACGTCTTAAAAATTTGTACCTTCTGTTCAACCATGGAAGGTAGCCATGTTTTATGTGTAGGATCGCTCATGTTGGGGAAATTATTCATACCATCTATATAGGCGCATTTCTATTTCTGTTTGTGTTCAAAATTGTTGGAATGGCCTAAAGGCCCTGCTGCAGTGTGAAGTGCGTGAAAAGGTGTGATAGGAACTTCCAGTTCTCATCCTTTAATGCTAGTATTCTTTTAGTCCATATTACATTGCGAAACGTATCCATTGTAATATTACTTTATCAATTTGTACCAATTTCTTTATTATCTTTACACTAAGTTTGGGTTCGAAATAAGAATATCCCTTTTGCACTAACCGTTCGGTCTAATATCGCTTGGTAGCTAATAAGAGGGGGAATTCAGTGCTGATTGTAGGATTTGCCAAATGAAAACTAAGGTGTGCAATAAAGCTGCAAAGATGGTTGGGGAGTTGGGGATTAGAGGGTCACTTCCATACAAAACTATTGTATGTCTTTGGCCCAGACATTTTGAGCAATCGCCATACTCGCTACACCAAACTTTAAGTTGATTTAGTGTCTTCTTGGTAGAAATATGACTTACGCTATCGCATAACGTGTAAAGGTCGGCATTTATTTTTTTTATAAAGACGCTTAGAAGAGTTCATTTTATATAATTACAAAATATACCAATTTCGGTGTGGCCTGTGAATTGCATTCCATACACCCATTTTCTCAAAAAGAAGCTGTACAGTCAACAAGAAGCTGTACAGTATGAGATTGCATTACTGCATCTCTTTTCCACAAGAAAACTAACCATGAAACAAAGACAATGAAACCTTTTTAAGAAGCTGGGCGCAGTAAAAATTGAGGTCACATTGTGAAATCTGTTCTCATGATTAGAAAATACAGGAGACTGACCACCGTCGGGGATTATACACACACTACCGTATCACACAAGCTACCGGTGAAAAATTGTAAAAACAAAACTATGATGAAGACGACGAAAACCAACGAGGACGAGGACCACGATGAGGACAATGATGATGACAATCATAGCAGACTTTGGAGATTACGCCCCACATTCACAAGGAACATATATCGGGCACTACATTTAGCAAACAGCCGTTTGTTTACAGTCCTAGTTCCCATCATGCATTGCAATCATTAAAGTTGCCTATTGCTGGTTTCGGAAGCATGGAATTCTCTACCAGATTGACGTTTGACTCTTAGCTTGATTAACTGAATTACTTCGCGCATACATGAAAAGGACTATAACCAGCTTTTTGTGTCCACAGTAAACTTAACCTCGTCTTCCAGGTCAGTATGGGGTGCCTCGAGTTAAATTTGCTGCATTTCTTGGCATGGTCACTGCTGTTTTAGCCAGCATGATTGAATCAGAAGGAGATTACTATGCCTGCTTACTTCTTAGTGAAGTACCGTCTCCTCCTATCCATGCGATTAATCGCGGTAGGGCAATGGAAGGATTAGGATGTTATAAGCAGGTGGGCTGTGGGCTGCACCGTGCGATTACACATCGTATAGTAACAACGTCTCCGCTATTATTCTGATAAAAGTGAGTATGAATTTCCCGTTGATTTGCAACGGAAATATCACTTTAGTAAGCCTTTAAGGCTGATGTGATTTGAAGTCTTGTCGTCGTAAACTCTATGTATTTTGCTCTCTGTAATCACGTTAAGGATTTGCAAGCAAGGTCACATACTTTGTTTCTCTTAATTGGACCTTATTCTTTTACAATTATATTAAGAAACATAACGAATGTTTGCCAACAGTCATAACAAGCAACCGTACAATAACAAAACCTGCATGGATATAACTGATTGGTAGTAACATAAACAAGACCAAGTGCATTTAGAAACTGAAAGGAACTTTGGGGATATTTAGCCCAGACAATATAAAGTACACCAAACTACACTAATCTCACCTGATATCGCAAGATGAAATTTAACCATACATGTTTGCAGTTTGCGAGTCGAGTAACAGTTTACTTCACTGCTGGAATTTCTGCTATTGCTGGGATTTTATCCAAGTTCAATGCTTTCTGCTCTTCGATGCCAGAACACGTTCTTTGTGAAATAATGGGGTTGACTTTTGGTAAGTCTTCATGTCTAAATCCCACTGCATAGTATAGCCGTTCTCTTTCAGCCTTATGCTTTCAGGGTTGAGAACTCAATAGTTTGTTTAGATGCGTCATCTCATGTTAAAGATACAATTCATGTGTGTTATGTAATCCTTCATGGAGAAACGTTTTCACATAATATAACTTTCTAACACTTGCAAATGCAGAGCTTCTCAGCCCCAGTGGCGTAAATCATATGCGCTATGGGGGGGGGGGCAAACCCCCGGCACCCGGGATAGGGAGGCACCCCGAGTGTCTGGCACCTTCGATGGTCCTTTTTTTTTTTGCAGTGGACTATAGGAAGTAAAAAACTGTCCCCATTTGGGCCTGGCATAGGATTACTCTTTTGACCATAACTAGAGAAATTTTGAGAAGACATCGAGCTGTCTTATCATTGCTTTTGATATCTATTACAATTGGTATCGAAATATCGCTTTGGACTGGATGTTCATATTGTCAATAGGTTGATCAGGGGGACCGAACCCATTCTTGCTCCCGAGCACCCTGAATCAAAGTTACGCCGCTGCTCAGCCCATGTAGCTGTGTGAAACTAACGGCTCAGTAAGAGTCTTCCTGCCTGAAAAATGACCTCCACATAACGATAAAAAGTCTATGTGTTCCCTCTCTGTTTGCATGATATTTATGACTGACTGTTACAGGAATGGTGGCGTCTATCGGTTTTGCAAATCTCTCATTCATCAAAGTCAACACCTCCAAAAATCTGTTCATTCTTGGTTTTGCTCTTTTTCTTGGAGTGGGTGTCCCGGATTATATTGTAAAAAGTCCGGGTGCTATCAATACAGGTAGTATATACATGTCAGCTTTGCTGATGTTTTTTTTTTTTATTGGTCAATTATCTATGGGCAGCTTTCATGTATGCCCATCCATATAATCCGTGTGAAAGTGTGTTTTTTCATATTACATAGCATTTAGTGTTGGCGCTATTATATCACAAATATAGGGTAAGTAAATTAACATAAATAAAGTTGAATGGAACATCTACAACTGACGGTTGTTACGTTTCAATGAGAGTCGGTAAAGTTCTTTTAAAAAGAAATATTTCGTTATCTACAAATCGCTTGTGTTGAATTGGCAAATTAAGGGTTATTTTCCATCATTAAACCAGTTCTTTGCCTGCTTAGTTGTCAACCTCCCCTCTTTCATTGCGTTTTGGCTTTGCAAAAGGATGAACTCAAGGTTTGTAAACACAGTAATGGAATATTTGCATATAGAATTTATTGGGGCTCTTTGAAACTAACGATAACACTTCCTAACTTTACCCTGACAAAATTCCTTTAATGTTTTTATCTTACAGGGAGAAGGAAACGTGTCTCTTTTTTTTTTTTTTTTGTTAAATTACTTTTTGAAATTTCGCCAGGTATCATGATATTGGATCAAGTTTTGAGTGTAATCCTAGGAAGTAACATGTTCCTTGGTGGTTTCACAGATTGCATACTGGATAATCTGGTTAGAGGTAAGAGGAAGTATAGCATCATTAAACACTGAAAAGTAGTAGACAAAAAACAAGAGTACCAGGTATCACCTCCTGATGTTTTTGTTTAGTTTCTAGCATAATTGAAGAGATGTTTATGATAATGCCTCAAGCTCGGGCCTTATTTTGGTGTTCTAGCTTACGTCTGATGTTGCAATTGCATATGCATTTACTATTAATATTACAAAGCACAGCTGAGAACAAAGTAGGCCGTGCAATTATAACTTTGTCCTTTCCAAAGTCTGCGGACGCGGTTACATCATACATTGCAATTGTGTTACACGTCCTAATAAGTCGATTGCCATTCATCAGGTCCCAGTTGCTGACTACGAGATAGAAATATTTGTTGCTGGTTAAATTAATACTCACTTAGAGTGAATTATCTCAGCTCATGATATCATTGATATATAATTTTGGATGTGATCACATACTCGATTTAAAAGAAACAACATCGAGGCATTTGAAGGCCTCACCTTCATGAGCTGACGTCAATTGATAGGAAAACATTTAACGTAAGCAATAGCTTAATTAACTATTGTGTCTTATTTCTTTAGGTGCGCCAGAAGAGAAGTACTTACCTGGAAGAGAGAAATATCAGGTCTGGCAGATGAGGATGAAGCTAAAGAAGGGGTAAAGGACAAAATAAGTTGGTACGATCTTCAATTGATACGAAATGGATCTGAAGAACATACTGGACCAGATACTTCCCATTCAGTCGTACATTTACGGGATTTAGAAAATCACGTAACGTGAGCTCTAAACCAATTCAAAGTTGATGAGATAAGGAAGTTTTATCTTTAATTATACTTTCCTGGTTCATAAAGTAGTCAAAAAAGACTATGAAGATAAAATTATGCTTGAAATAAACGTTGAAATTTCATTCATTGTCAGTATATGGGTTCAAATGTTGTAGTAGTGTTAAAATGTTATGATGCTGTCTTATATTTCAACATACAAGGAAGTATTCATTTATGAACACGACATCTCTCCTTCACTGTTACGTGCATTTTCCTAATACTATGATCTATTAGTTAAATTAACTAAAACCTGAAAAGCCTTGCAACTTTATGTCTTTTAAAAACAAGTGACACAGTGGGTGCCAATGAGGTAAACGGATCTTATAACCAATGGCAACCAATTGTCTTAGCCCTCAAATACTTACGATTCAAAAGAAATAAAGGTCCAACGGCCCTCAAAAACCAGGAAGATTAAGATATTCTTAGTCCATTATCCCTCCCTTTGGAGGTATCAACTACTGCACACATATCGTAAGGAAACTAGTTAGGAGGATTAGGAGGAAGTCAGACTTTTAGTGGGTTACTGATCTCGCCTTGGAAGCTAATGACTAAATTCTAAATTTTTATGAAAATTTTAGTGAGTAATGGTTGGTCAATGACGCGAAGTTTGGTTCAGGTGAGCTCGTAACTTACTCCGTTCATTAGTGTTAGTTAACGATTACAATAAAACGGAACTCCAGCATTTTGTCACAAATCAAATTGTACTCATTTTTTCTGGAATTATTAACCATTTTTCCTTTCTGTTTTGTGTGTGTGTGTGTGTGTGTGTGTGTGTGTGTGTGTGTGGTCCCTTCTCTTTTTCACTACACTATTGCGTCTTTATGCAGGTATCTTCATACTTCCCATTATTTTGTGTAGCTTTGAACTTATAGTACTTTTAATTGAAGTGTTTTGTTTCATACTGTTTACCAAGATAGTCCCTTCATAGACACTCCTCACATTGTTTAGCTATTTGCTGCGTCATCAGTATCAGTGACGTAGCCACGGGGAGAGCTTTGGGGGTTGAACCCCCCCCCCCCCCGGACCCAACCTTGAAAAAAATAATTGCAAAAAACACATGATCACTATAAACTTTATTACATTTGAGGCCCAAACATTGCACCATTTTGCATCTCGAGATCTCCTAAAATAGCCGTTTTTTCTCCCTCCCCTTAGACCTTTCCCTCATGTCGTACTCCAAAACCCTCCCCATGACACAATCCTGGCTACGCTTCTGATCAGCATACTTGTTTTTATCTTTTCTTTGCATAATTTTAAGCAAAGACTAGCAGACTGCTCGTAGTCTC
This sequence comes from Holothuria leucospilota, assembly GCA_029531755.1. Classification (NCBI taxonomy): domain Eukaryota; kingdom Metazoa; phylum Echinodermata; class Holothuroidea; order Aspidochirotida; family Holothuriidae; genus Holothuria; species Holothuria leucospilota. The sequence continues at coordinate 53,609,862 of CM055967.1, forward strand.
TGATGATTGATCATGAAAGAAAGATCGAAATATCGAGGACAAAATCGATGCAGATTGACATAGTATACGGTTGTTCATGTGTAACCCTTCAATGGTAAAGATAGAACAGACTTCTCATGAAGTCTTAAACTAATAATTTATTGATTTGTGAGTACTAACGTGCCAGAAATAATAACGCTTACTGTCAGCATGCCTAAAGTACGTATAAAGTGGTTGAGGGAAAGTTTTGAGTTTGTGACAGGGCAACCTTCGTACTCTTAGTGCACGGTTCACACATATAAAATGTTGGGCTATTCAAAGGGTAGACTTGTCACTTTGTTCAAGAGACGAAAAGTTCTGAGAGAAATTCCCTGATTTGTTGTTCCTAGATAGATTTTATACCAAAATTTTCACATTGCGTGTCAAATGATGCAGCATTAGTAAGTCTCGGAAGTTGTACATACACCCAATGGAAAGGGGCTCTCGCAGAAGCTAATTGGTCACACTGACTGGTCAAAGCTATTTTCTCTCTGTGCCATATTAATTCAAGGTAAACACAAAATTTCCATTAAAGTTGTAAAAAGAATGGAGGCATTGTCGTTTGTAATCAGGTACCCTTAGAAGCATAACATTTACTTTGAATAGTTCAACTAGTCAAAGTGATGCTTTCGTAACGGCTGGCAGCGCGAAGAGTTATGAAATTGTTTTGCATTTCAGTTGCGATTTCTCGGTTTCTTCGTAATGGATGATGAAACGGGCGTGGAATGGGGATGTGGAACATGGAACGTAACGTTTACCTTTAAAAGTTGGCATTGTTCGATGATTAATTGGAGTCGCTAGCGTTTATTTTTCAAATTTCGGCTGAAATACCCTTCTCTTCCTAGAGATACTGATATTTGAGCTCAAAATTTGCACACGTTTACAGGTTACTCCTACACAAACATAATTTGTGACTAACCGATATCACATCGAACAATCTTTAAGAGGATAATTTTGAATACACAATTCATCATTTCAAGTTGAAAGCAGTTGCCCTTAATGTAACCAAAAGCTGCAAAATTGACTGGCAACAGTTGCTGTATATACTTGTTATAAATCTGTTATAGGGATCCAATTTCATGTGATGAAAAAAGTGTAGAGAGAATACAATTTCAAAAAAGGCCGACAAATACTGCCCTGTCTAAGTCCGTCACTTGCATCAAGAATCAGTGTTTATGCACTGTAGGAAGAGCTTGTATACCCTCAGTTATGTCGGTTTGTGAGAATATACAGCCTTCCTTCGTACAGTTCTCATGATGGGGCAAATTGTAAACATCCGCCTTCTAAAATCGTACTGAAATCAAGCAGCTAGATGGACAGCTCCCTGATATCATACGAGGTGAGATCTCGGCGGGACCATGCACAGTCTGCACGAAGAAAACAAATGTAGAAGGATACTTAACGTCGTTGTCTGGTTGAATTTTGTATGGGACTTAAATGAAGTGCAAAAATTTTGAGTACCTGTCATTTAAATCCCGTATGCCAAAACCCCATTCTTCACTCAAGATATCCCTCTTGAAGATTGTTTACATTTGTCAAGAGATCCTCTAATTTCCTCATAGCCACAGCATGTGATGTTAAGAGGGCACATTGTCTCAGATTCTTTTTATATTCTCTATCATTGAATACCTTGTTTGTCCTTAAAACTGATGTTGCAGCCTGTTGAAATGTTTGGATATTTTTATGTGTATATCTAGTATAAAACTGTTTCATACCTATGGTATGGTAATAAGTTGTTAAATATGCCATGTAAGTGGTATCAACTTTATAAAATAAGCACAAAAGCTGTCTCTAATCAATTTGAGATGACGTCACAGATTTCCCATCATGCATTACTCGGGAGCTCGAAAATAGCATTTCCTTAAACTTTTGTGTCTACCAAATGCAACAGCTTAATGAGATGGGGTTTCCAAGACCTATTATAGAAAGTTTTACCACCTCCTTCGAAAACATCAAATTTGGTCATCAGAATAAACTTTTAAATTACCATAATGTGAACAAAAAGTGTGGGGTTGCACGCTTATCAGCGACTTGCTAGCGAAGTGAAATCCATTCAGCACCTACCATAATAATACCTCCAAGGTTTCATGTTCTTTATCAAGTCGGCGGAGAAGAGATCATGGGGCAGTCTTCCATCTAACAGTCTAAAGCATGGGAAGTGTCCTCCGGTCGAAAAAAGGTAGGGAGGGGGTGATTCTTTTTTCAGATTAGCAGAAAAATTATTTGGTAGTTGGTCGAAGTTTGCTTCGTTGACGCTCTAGGTATTTCTCAATCCATAAAGACAGAAACTTGCTGCCAAACCCAGTAAGGTAAAACACTCTGATTTTATGTTTTCGCACAATAATAAACATTTTGCTAAACTCCGATATTGCTTGAATGCGGTAGCTTATATGGCGCCGTGCCAAAATCGTAACATCCACAATTCGCAATTAACAATGTCACGCTTTATCACCCGTTGGAACAGTTTACAAACTTGTCGAAAGCAATAAATTTTTAAGTGCACTGAGAGTTTTAAACAATTTATTGTTAGTAAAAGGAAATGAAGTACAGGACTGTAAAATATAAAAAAAAACTTGGAAATAAAATAATTGTGATGTCGGTGGCACAATTGACTAGCCAATGTTGCCCTGACATAAGTCACTCTCGAGAGATGTGTACTAAGAACTGCATGCTTTCTGGTCTATTTTCTTGGAAATTAGCTGTCACTCTTGTAACCACTTGATCTGCTTTGAAGCCTTCTGGTGTAAAAGATTTAATGTAAGTTCAGTGTTAAGATTAAAATCTGTTAAGTTTCTAGATTTACCAATGTCAAGTAAATCTAATATTGAATCAGTGACCAATTCAAATTTGGATTGAAAATTCTATATTTTTATGGTCTTCAAACTATCAGATTGGTAACTGGTCTGAGTCGTTTTTAATTAAGCGAGAATTCGGTTCTTACAAATTATTGATTGGCCGATTACTGCATTTACACCGATACATTGTGTAATGTAGTATGACGTTATCCCTTATACTTTCGCTTTAAGTTTCACAAAGAATCTCTCTGCTCTTTGTCTTGAATGATAAATACTTCCTGTCCTGAATCCAAGTTTGCTAACCTTCCATATCATCTTCTCTCTTTGCTTTAATTTTAGGAAACCCTCCTGCTCGACTACAGAGCTAACCCCCTCCTCTGCCAAGTTACTCATAGCCCTCCTCAGTGATTCTTCTTTGTCCAGTAGTTCTACGTAAGCTGCTAGTCACAGACAGGTAGTTGCCCCCATTCATCTCTTTCTTTTATAAACTATGTACTTGTCCTTTTGATATAAGATTCGTATTCCATACTTTGTGCAGTTCAGGCCCTTCATTCTGAATCTGTACTTCAATAATAAACCTTTACTACAACTTATATTTTCTGTCTGAAGTCTCTGTTTTTGTGTTAACTACAACGTTTGGCTCAGGACCTACGTAACAATTGTATACATAGTTGAGCACTGCGGCCGGCATGTTCGTACCTAGAGAGGCAAAATAATTGTAGAAACGTAGATGGACTGCACAAACGCAGTCATAGCTAGAGCGCGGATCCAGAAATTTCAAAAAAGGGCTTCAGTATTCTTATAGATTAACATTATGCTAATTTTTGCGCATTTGTTATTGTTGATGTGGAGAAAAAGGAGGGGGACTGAGGCCGGAAACCCCCCTCCCCCTTGGATCTGCGCCTGAGTTAAGTGACTTACATTTCACAACTGTGATTACTATGAAATATATGGAAAACGAACCAATTTGGCAGATTCCAAAGCAAGCCAAGGAGTTTGCCAATAAGGATCGTCGTTTGTTGAAATTGCTAATGGTCGGAGTTAAAAACAAAACAGGACATATTTTACTCATATCTTTTATCAGGTTTAAAAGTGGTACAAGTTTGCACCGTAGAAGTAAGCCTTACTGATAATTGCTATGAACTTTGTATATATTTTAAGTCTCACATGAAACACTTACCAATAGCTTAACGGTAAAGTATAAGACTCCACAGCTCAGGAACAAGTTTTCACAGGTAGATCAGAATGACCTCATATCTTGGTCCAAAGGAACTCAAAGAAAAATAATAAGCATTACTATGAATTCTGTGAATTTTGTCAATACAAAGTCATACCGTAAGTTCCTTGCAAAGAAAAGCAACCTTTGACATCTTAAATGGAATGAAAATGGAATGGTGTGTTTGTGGGCCAACTGCCCTGCCGTCTACAAATGTTACCACACGTAAATAATATCAAGGGCTGCATATGGATGGCAAACACTTGAAAAATCAAGGACGTTTGTTTTTGCTGTCCTTGACGTTGTTTGTCATACATCAAGGTATGTAGCAACGCTTATTTTTGTTATGGCTGTAAATTCTAATTTGCCAGATACCTTACGGCTCACATGAATAAAACACTCGACTTAGTCTTGTACATCTTTAACAGCGCAAGAAGGGTGGGGGGTGACTGCCTCCTAGCAGGGCTGTTCAAGTCGACGCCCAGAAGAGGATGGTTGAATCTCCGTTTCTCAGGATTTCAAAGTTTATATGCTAAAGAGTGGAACTATTCTTCGTATTTAAAGGGGTAAGAGAGGCCCCTGCTCCATATACATGAAGGTTTAAAATTTTCTCATATTAGCGAGAGTGGTCATTCGGGCATTTGGGTCAATGGTCGTGTTACCGATGAAAACAAACCTTGACGTAGTATTTGTTTTCATCGACTTGTTCGGTGTTACCCTCTTGTGACGTCAGACCGGCACCGCCTATTTTTCATAACGAAGTTTGGGTTTCTATGCCCATTGGACATAGTGGCCTATAGCTAAGGAAAGTTCATGACGAAAGATCGCGCCGACAGTTGTACAGGGGATACTCTTCCATGTAAAACTTCCCAAGTGTCCATAGATCCATTCCTGTTCATCCTCCTACTTACCCAAAACATACTGGCCCTGAACCTAGTTGAATGAGGATATTTAATTGTAAGTTTAAGATATATGGCTAAGACAGAAAATATTTAATTTAATTAAGTAGCTTTGCCCAAATACTCCAGGAGGAATGAAAGACATATTTGGCCTTTTTCAGGTTGCTAAGTATTTTACAAAACCAAATTTTAATGGGTTAATCAAATAGTGACAAATAATGGAAAAGAAACGAGAATAGAAATTTGTGATAGAAGTTAAACATTGTAATAACGCAAATGTGTTGCAACATTTCCTCTACACAATTTGTGCATTTTTAACTCGATCTTTATCCATACGATATGTCTTTAGAAATTACGACAATTAAGTTTTGAAATTGAGCAGAAATGGATATAATACCTTGTAAGTTACGAGGTAAAATATGAAAGTAAATGTCCTTACCTTCAAGCAATAAAATATTAAAGATTTTCAATGGATAAGGTCCTCAACCTGGGTTTTCCTCGGCGACTTCACATTGTCGTGGTGGGTGGTTTTCAAGTTTCTGTAACTAGTAGAGCTGCATCGGCTGGAGTCTGGTATTTCTGGTCGAGACAACCATACCAAAATGGATTTAGGATGTCCTTTGCCATAGGCTGGTAGTCACATTATTGGGATTCCATCCCCCTAGCCCCTACTCCTAAGCCTGTGAGCCCAGTGTTAAGTTTGTAACAACTATTCCAAGAATTCTACCCACGAAGAAGAAACCATGCATATTTAAATAACTGAGTATGTTGGTAAACAGTCTCTTGGCTTTACCCCCTTGAAGTGTTAAGAAGAGTGTCATCAACGGAAGTGTGAAATTTTATTAGATTTAAGTCATAAACACCATGGACTGTTTGGAGAATGCAGTTTCCCCTAACCATGGCCCCTCTGACAAAAACCCTTATCTTAACGGTACTTGCTTTGTTTAGCTTGACTTATGAATGCATGGACACCGACTTCAAATATTACTATAGATTCAGCATGTAAGTATTGATATTTTCAATCGGATGACACAGACTGCTGCCTTTACAAAAAAGTTTTACAAATTCTAGAATACTTGACGGAAAATCCAAATGAAAGAGGTCTGGTGGGATACTTTTACTTCTCTTAAAGTTGACACCTTTGGAGCAGGTATAGTATATTTAATTTTTAAAGGAACTTACACGTATTGAAAAGTCAGATAGAATGGTAGGCCTAATTGAGACAGTGTATAAAGCGTTAGTGTGTCATTTAAAACACTTTACCATCCACATTACCTTTGCTTTGACGTTTGCTTATATTTTGACAATTTTGTAGCTCTGTTTCCAACTTTCGAGGGCTCAAGATAAAGAAAACGGAAATACCCTGCCCTCGTAGTTTTAATCATCTGACGGCGGTCGTTGAAATAAAAGTTTGCAATAATCTTGCACATATCAGAAATTATCATGGTTTGATTAACTTCTACTTTTTATTCTCTTGTTTACAAATGAACATTGCAGGGATGTGGTTTGTAACATAGTGAAAACAGATATCATGTATTTGAGGCATGAATCATTGTCTTTGAAACTCATGAGGTTACAGGGCAAGTCAGCCCCTTATCCAGACAAGGTATACTGAAGGGGGTGAAATAGCCTCCAGGGTGCAAAACATTTTGAGAGGACGATACAAACTAAAATGCATTAAGGCAATGGTAATAAAATGCATAAAGGCAATGGTAATTTTAAATTTTCTATGTACGGCGAACATCTACGGGATTAAAACGGTGTTTTACCAACGTCAACGAGTGGCGCATCGTTCCTTGGTTTTCTTTCTGTCTTTTGCTGGTACCTTAATTGCACATTAAAATGTCATTCACAAAAACGATGCATACCAAAACTCTATCCCATCATCCTTTGTAATTGCTATTTGGAAAAGAGTCTATGCTTGTGTTTTGTACCCGGCAACAAAGCATTGACAAAATCTTTACACCTGACGTATGACCTACAAAATGGCTTGCTTTGCAGAAATGACATTTTGTCCAAGGTGAATATCTATATGTTGAGATCATGGGCATAGTCTTTCGCTTTCTCACCTTTTCTTCCAGTCTGGCGATTGACTCATATTTTCAGTCGCCCGGGAAACTTAGAGTTATCAGTTCGTTTTTTCTTTATATCTTCTCTCTCCCTATACGAGAAACCTATTTGTGTAGTTAAGAGAAAAGTTTTATTAGTAAGAAGTGCCTAACCACCTGTCGTTGCAATCTACCAGGTAGTGCTTCTAAAATGTTTGGGTAAAACTGTGAGTGTGACTGTGCATTACTTTTTCAACATTCAGATTGGGGGGGGGGGGGGCTCATCGTAAACCCAGTTATCAAACTGGTCCTTCAAGAAGGGTCGTTCTGACATACGTGCTCCATATCCCCGCTTCTTCTCTGACTTCTCTGACGCATTATAATTTCAATGAACAAATCTATGTAGATCTTCTCTGACTTGAACATTTCGACGACTTTTAGTTTGATCACAGCACTTGCATGTGCATGAATTTAGTTATGTAGCCAAGGTAATATGACGATAATATTAAGAAGTCTCATGTCTGGACTGCTACAAAAATGGAAAACAAGACATAATCACTAATAAAAATTATCTATAGTGATGTTGAGTGATGTGGTCAGCCCTTGGTGGCAGGAAGGACATACGAACAACTTTTTAAGTTGCTTGATGAGTACACAGGAGGATATGTACATGGATGTATTCTTGCCAGAGGCCATCTCCTTCTACTGAAACTGTTATAACCTCATATCACTACATTTAACGCTTAGGGAGATGAGGTATTGTGCCTCACCTATCATCAGAAAAGGAGTCTAAGGTGGAAATAAGTCTATTGCAAACTAAAGCGTAATTCCGATGAGAAATACTTCCCTGGTCCGAACTTCAGATGTGTTAAGTATGTTACTGACCATTGAAAATTTGCTTTTATTTTGTTATCAATACAACAAGTTCGAAAAAAGTATTAAAACATATGACATCTTGAGCACGATTAGAGATCTTACTCTGAAATACTGCTTTTCTGTTGCTAAAACTAAGGTCAAAAGTCAAATTTATTTCAAAGGTCAAATTGGCCTAAATTTTGATAAAAAGTGTTCCGCGAGCTCCTCTGAAGCGGTATGTCCGATCAAGTTCAATCTCGGTCGGTAGAGACATACCTGACCATACAAACTTATGCGTGAGATACCAATTACGTCATAGGTGAAAGATAAAAGGTCATATCAGCCGAATACTGAGATTACGATAGAAGTTGCTTATCAGCATATTTTAGAAAAAGTCATCAAACCACGTGATTTGGAGAACGATGAGAAATATTTTAAAGTATTGTTTTTGAACGCTAATTCTCAAAGTAAAAAATCAGATATTTTTTTATGTGAGAATTGTGTCATTACACTCTCAAATATCATTTCCGACCAAGCTCAAATTTCGTTGGTAGATACCTGGCGATGACAACTTGACCATGCGTAGATAATTACAAAAGGCAGAGGTCAAAGGCATACAGTCCCATAACCTAACATTGGTTTAGGCCCATATCTGCTTTTCAGTATGTGGAAACTTTTACAGTAGTATAGTACACGGAAATGGCACTTTTTGCGGTGGTTAAATGTCGTGTTTACTTGAGATGCGTAGACCGAAAGAAAAGAGCACACACTCTGAAGTAGCCACATAGGTTATATAGGGTTTCCCTTTACGTCATCATTGCGTCATAAAGAACAGATTCTACATCGATCTTTATCTTACATTTCTGACTTCGAAGCGGCCTTTAGTTGTTAACATTTTATGTGCTTAAAAGTAAAAATCTTAACATTGTTTGCAAACAGGCAGATTTTGTGCTTGAATTACTGTGACTTTTTTATCACGTTTACCCAGTCAAAACGCTTTTATCCGGTCTATTATATCCAAGGGCCTTTAAGGGAGTTTCTCTCGTCCAATCTTTCATAATGTTGTATACTGAACACGATTGAAGCCAAGGCGTGCGAAAGCAGAGCATCTGCAATCGTAAAAATGCCATCCGACTCAAAGGTCGTTAACTTTGTCTTTTTACTCGTAGGCTAGTATGGTATGAAATGATAGGGTCTTGCACACATTCATATAGTACAAGCCATTTTCTCAAACTGGGAAAAGCACGAGTTTATCCGCAGCTGGAAACATTCACCTATACTGAAGCAATTTCCCCATAGTGTGGGTTTTCAAGCTTAAACATATATGCTAGTCGCCGTATTGTAACGTCTCAAACTTTCCTTCTTGACTTCTTTCTCCGTCGCAACATGGTTCACACAGGTAAAATAAAGAAACGGCACACAGTTCTTTTTGCTCTATTTCCTGTATTCTCTTTATTGTGCATGGGATATAGATACGATTTGTTGCATTTGCTAGGGAGACTCCATAAATCTGGCGCTATAACAAACTTCTGTCCATATATTTTTTTAAATGATTACCTGAAATTATTACGTCCTTAGTGAAAGAATATGTACAGTGTCACCTCCCTCCATGGACACATCCTATTTGATATACTGTGCCCTTCTCACTCAGATGAAACGCGGTATCCCCGAAGCATAATGGCGTACAGTAGTCTATATGCTTTATTGAGTTTCTCAGTCGTGTTTTTAAACCCAGCTACTGTGGCAAATGCCAAGTCCTTATTAAAGAAACCTGATGGATTTCACTTTCAGTTTGTTAAGACGTGGCCGTGATGCATTATGTAGGCCTGCACCGAATTACATGGTAAACACCCTAAAGAGTGACACTGCTATGTACAAAGCTCTGTATAAATGTGCGGAAACTGAACTGTGAACATTTTCTGTTTGTTAAGATATCTATTCCAGTGTGGGTTAGGTATGACGAAGAACGCAGGAATCACCGAAAGTCCACTTACTAGAAATGGAAAAGCCATGCATGATTGCACCAGCTTACACATTACATAGAAGAAATGCAAGGAAACGAATGACACTCATACTTCTTCAGCTTCAATGATAACAAATATATGTATATATATATATATATATATATATATATATATATATATATGTAGAATGTTTTATATGGAATATATACATATGTATATATATATATATGCATATATAAATAGAATGTTTTTAGTCTGAAAGATTTACATTGAACGTTTTTAAACTTGCTTCATTCGAGCTGAAGAAGGCTGAATAGATAGCCGAAAGTTTCTCGACTCAAGGTGTACATGTTATATCTGTGTGTGCAGTTTTAATTCTAGTCTTTTCATCCTTATATGTATATACATATATATATATATATATAGAAAGAAAGAAAGAGAGAGAGAGCCACGTCACTCTACCTACTCAATACTACATGGGACGCGTTCCTATGACGTAACAATGGAAAACGTAACCCTACATATATATATATATATATATATATATATATATATATATATATAGGCCTAGTTAAAGAACTGTTTAACATAGTAACCTTGCACAAGTATGTCCGAAGGTGAAACCATTTCAACCTCTTCTTCTTTACTGACGTGCAATGATTCTGTCGTACAAGCCAGTTAAAGGAAAAAGTTTCTACGGTCTGGCATTGTGCCAACTACACGGTAACTACAAGAAATACTGGGGAGATATACCCACTAGATTCCAAACAAGGGGAAACAGCTGTGAAAGTTGAGAAACACCTACAACTTTCGATCACATAGGTTAACGATAGGGGAGGTGATGAGCGCAGCTAAACAATTTTCGAAAGACAAGAGGCCGCTTTCAAGATCAACGTTGGGTTTAGATCTTTCATGCGCAATGTCGAAACCTGTCAGCTGCAATACTACTACGCTTCCAACAACACGCACTTGCTTCCCAAACCAATGTTTGTGACCGGTACATCCAGTTTTATGACTTTCTTTGAACGTGTTATCCTCTAAAAATCTTGTCGACCACGTGCACTTGTCCCTGCCCAGTTCCAAATGGATGGTTGAAATGGTGACGAATGCTACATGTCACTTGTTCAAGTTAAGAGATTACCCGATCGGAGGTGCTCCTATATTACTAGAGTTCGTTACAAACAATAAAGCCATCATGAGTAACGACAAAGAAAAACGAGTTGGGTTGCAGTGAGTTCCAGTAGACGAATTTTGTCAGCAGACGAGCACTGTTTACCAGCTTCACGGATGCTGTGTCCACGGCCACGACTGTTACCTCCCATAAAACAAGAGTAACAGGAAGAAGAGCAAAAATTAGATGCTAAAAAGCAGGAAACCAACTTCATCAGAGATTACATCAAGTCCCTTGGATACAACTTCGAAAAAGTTAGACAATGTGAGTCTTACGGACAACAGAAGACATACCAAGAACTTCAATAGTTTCTTCAGAATTTACGTTTACCCCTAGAAAAAGTGAGAAAGCTGAGCCTGCAGAGGATTGAACCGACTATTCTAGATGACCAGGTGTTTGGAGCTATCGAGTGTGAAATTCAAGTACCCGACGAACTAAAACCTACAGATGTGTCCGATCTTCAAAAATACGGATATTTCGATCGACGACATTGGCGAACACATAAAAAACTTTGCCGTAGAAGGAAACATCATGACGAAACCCAAGAAAAGCCTTATCGGCAGTATGTTTGCAGAGAAAAGTTTGTAGACAACACCCTTGATTTAAGTGTTTCTTGACAAAGACTTAAAAAATTACCTGAATCTACCAAGTAATCGAATTTACCCCAAATTTAGTTGCAAGTGTTACGTTGCGCGAACGGCGTCCCAAGAATCACGGTTCAAATCCATCGTTGAGTCGACGAACGAGAGCTCCAGACGTCTTCGACCTGGTTAGAACTGTTCGCATGAGCGTTTAGGGGGCACACCCCCATTAGCTTCTCCATTGACTTACACACTATTTTGTCTCGGTTACATGCCTCCTACAGCCTAGTCAAAGTTCACAGTCCAGACAAGCCACCCTTCAAATGAAAGCTGACAAGTTGGCCTATCATGGCATTACAAATATACCATAGCATGACCGTTTAGATTTTGAGCTACAAGGGGATGAAGTTTAGAGGGTATACACCTACCCATATTAATCCGCAAGGTGACGGATATCACCACTTTCTTCTGACAATTTTTAAAACGATCTAAATCACTTTCACTCAATCTAACTTTTGCACCACCCACACATGAACATGCCCTCTTTCATATCCAGGAAGAATCAGCATCAACTGATCAGCTTAACATAAGTTATTTACAAATAAAGAGGACCTAAAATTGACGGTGTACTTTGGAACTACTTTTCTCGAGTGGACTGTCTCTCTGATGGGGGTGTGCCCCCTTTAAGATCCTTCTGGAACTACTGTGCTTCTACTCTCAGAACCTTCGATTTCCTTGTGGAAAGGACTGATTACCTCGAAATTCAAATTTTAGCAATGATCGCCCCTTCAATCTTCTTTTCGAGGAAATTTTCTTCAATAAATGCGTTGTTGGCGAGAACATGCCGAATTTACTAAGGGAGAAATCTCTGGAACAACTGATGATCAGTATAAAGGGAAACACTCACAATAACATGACAGAGAGATATAGATTACCAACAACTCACTGTATATAGTTCCTGCATGAGATATCGACCATACATTTCAGAAACTCTTACATGCCGTTGTCGTAGCAAACTATCCCTGCATTCCTGCTATTGGTGACGTACCTGCTCGATGGAGAGTTCCTGAGAGAGTCTTACCAACATTAAAATGTTTAAAAGAGAGAAAAAATGGCCAACGAATTCAGTCACCGACGTCGTGCCTACCAGAACTACAAGTATACCCTACCGCGTCGACCAAGGCCTAAGCTTAAAACGACGAAGCATACTACGACTACAGCCACCCAAGACCAGAGATATGTATGCGGATTAAGTATTGTAAATACATGCCTGGTAATTTCAATGTATTTTATGTATTTTGTAGAAATGAAGGAATAGGGGAATTAAATAACCGGTTTGGAATCTTAATCTCACTCTTACATCTTTTTGCTGTTTTGGTTTTGTGTATTGTACCTTGCCGTTACACAAGGGGATTAATTAAACACGCAACGAGGTGGGAAAAGGTATGTATTTAGGGTTGCTGACCACTAAGGTCCTGCTGACCGGTGGAAACAAGGGTTTAGAGTAAAGGACAATCGAGTTTTTACGTACTCATAACTTAAGCTAGGATTTATGTATTTTTATCCCATACGAAAAGTTTTGGAAAATGGTGTGCAGACAAGTTATCTCGATATTTAGACGGAAATTTTACGTTTGTGACATTTACTATAGCAGGGAAAAATCATGATGTCAGGTATAGTTAGCAAACTATTTATACATGACTTCGATGTCATTGTAACAGGGAGCGCTGTAAGGGATGGGGAAACATCGACCAAATCTGTGAGATTGTATGTACTTAAGAATAACTAAATCCTTTTCAGGTACCAAATTTTGACTGACAGGTCTCTTTCTTCTAATTGCTTAGCCACCGTTGACTTTCCTTGTTAATGATGATCTCCTTTCAAAACCCAGTAGTCCTGAAATAAAGACCATTGTCAAGAAAATGCTTTGAGGATAACTGTGCCGCCGATAAATGTGAAACGTTGTCACCATTACATATCAAAACGACTGTATATGCACTCTAAAGTTTCATAATTCTATTGTTATTCTAATTTCTTTACTGAGTAAGGAATACATTCTTTTGGAAAGCCATAGGGGGCCTTATTTTTAATGATGACATTTCTAACGATTCCGCGGATTGCTCCTGAAATAGTGGAAAATGTATCTAACTGCAAAAAGTAACAGCAAGATACATGCCCCCTTTTAAAGAGTGGGGGATCTGGCAGCACAAAATGAAATAAATTTTACTCTCCTTGACGACTGACAATGTGATACCAACTTGTGAAGTTGCGAACTCATCCTATGAGCTCTCTCATATGTAGCAGACGGCAAGAACAGTTGTCTTCACTGCCTAATCCCTCTACAATTGAGAGGAATTTCAGTAACTTATAAGCGTCGGCAAAACACCTAATTTCAAAGGATGAACAAGCGTTGTTTCGCCATCTCTTACAGCTCCCTGATTGTATCACAACTTGATGTGATATTGTGTCATGTATGCATTATGCACACTTGGTTATCTGTTTTGAAGTTGTTAGAGTGCAAATTGTGCTGGTACAGTAAGTAGGGCAGTGTGCTTTTCATTGTGTAAATAACGTTTTTACTAAGGAATTTGTGATGGCATGTCACCATGTCGAAATCATCTATTAAAAGTATCCAAAGCAAGCGAAAAAAAATAACGTAAAGAGCATGTCGGAAAGAGAAAGCGATTGATTGTCACCTACAATGTTCGGTGTGGTGCAGTGAATAGTATTTGAACTCTCCGGTTCAGCTTGCCGAGTCTTTGGTACTTTCATTTGTTGTGTGGAGCCATTTGATTCAACGACTTTTGTGAGTGTCTCGTATCAAGGTCTGCACTGTAAGTTTGGTTCATATAGTCTTAGATGTTATTCTCTTCGTTTTAATAGAAACATCACACGTCTGAAGCAACCGAAAGTCAAATTCCAAATACATCCTAAGACGTAGAGTAAAGTTATGACCCTTGAACTTTGCAAATGTAAAAAGTGTAATTGTCGTATAACAAAATCACCGTACTTCTGAGAATGAGGAGTGGTCAATGATTCACCTAGTGAAACTGGTGTACCGTCGCCCAGAAGGCTTTGTAATGCTCTGAATGTTAGCCTACATAGGCTACTAAGAAACAGAATCAATTGTTCAAATTTTCTGTATTATTTAATGTATATAGTCTGCAAGATTGTGCAGTCATGCATTGCTTTTCCATTTTTAGTAAGTGGACTATCTGTGATTCCTGCGTTCTTCGTCATGCCTAACCCACATTTGAACAGATATCTTAACAAAGAGAAAATGCTCACAGTTTCTGCACATTTATACAGAACTTGGTACATAGCAACGTCACACTTTAGGGTGTTTACCATTTAATTCGGTGCAGGCCTACACGTGCATCAGGGTCACGACAGAAAAAATTGAAACTGAAATCCATCTGGTTTCTTTGGTGGTAAAGACTTGGCTTTGCCACAGTAGCTGGGTTTAAGAACATGTATGACTGAGAAACTAAATAATGCATATATACTGTATGTCATTATGCTTCAGGGGTACTGCGTTTTAGTTGAGTGAGAGGGATAAATACAGTATATCAAATAGGATGTTTTCATGGAGGGAGGTGATACTTTACATATTCTTTAATTAATTTAAGGACGTAATAATTTCAGGTAATCATTTAAAAAAGCATGGATAGAAGTTTGGTATAGCGCCAAACCTATGGAGTCTTCCTAGCATAATGTTACACCCAATGTCACTTAGCGTGTCCATATGCCATAAACAATAGAGAGAATACAGAAAATAGAGCTGTGTAGACATTCAAGAACAAGAATAGTGTGCCGTTTCTTTATTTTATCTGTGTGAACCATTTTGCGACGGGGGGAAGTCAAGAAGGGAAGTTTGAGACCATAATACTGCGACTAGCATATATGTTGAAGCTTGAAAACCACACTATGGGGAAATGCTTCTAAGCTGCGGATAAACTCGTGCCTTTCCCAGTTTGATAGAATAGCTTGTATTATATTAATTTGTGCAAGATCCTCTCACTAATTTATACCTTACAGCTTACGGGCAAATAGACAAACGGCCTTTGCGCAAGATGGTATTTTTTACGATTGCAGATGCTCTGCTTTCGCACACCTTGGCTTCAATCGTGTTAAGTATACGACATTGTAAAAAGATGAAAGAAAACAACTGTCTAAAAGGCCCTTGGATAAAAAAGACTGGGTAAATGCTATTTAACAGCGTAAACGTGATAAAAAGTCAGAGTAATTCAAACATAGCAACACATAGGTGTTAGGATTTACTTTTAAGCACATAAAGTGTTAACAACTCAAAGTCGTTTCAAAGTCAGAAATGTAAGGTAACGTAGGAGACAGGATAATGCGCGAGTTGAGAGAAAATTGTTTTCCCTTTAATGAGAGATTTCAAAAAATTTTTCACAAATCCCTTCAGACTTTCACTAAAATATGCGAAATACAGTTTCCTAAAGAGAGTGCAAAAGCGTCGGACTGAGGGAAACATTATTATAACCGACTTATCGATGTAGAACTCTGTTCTTGATGACGCAATGATGAAGTAATGAGACACCCCCTATAACCCATGTGTCTACTTCAGAGGGTGTTGATCTTTTCTTTCGGTCTACCCATCTCAACTAACCACAACATTTAACTACGCCATTAAGCCACCGCAAAAATGTCATTTCCTCTCACTATACTACTTTTTACCCAAAAAATTTCGAGAAAAGGTTGAGGGAGATGAGATTTGCAAGTTCATGGATTAGTTCTTTGCCTAACAAATGCAACTATAGAAAGCTTCAGAGTCAGGAGTTTAGATGCTTTCAACCCAAACTGAAGGCCAGCCCACAGGTCCTAGCTCACCCAGACAAGTAATAGTAAATAATGTGATATTAGGTCTCTTTGGTACCAGTATAATACATGACCGTTTCCGTAAATCTTGTATTGTCTGAGGTATTAACAAAATGTTAAAATATGACCATATTTGCTATTTGATTGGAATAAATCTGCAGGACACGAGGTAGCAAATTATGTGGTAAGGCAGCTTTTGAAGGATTTATTGAAAATAAGTCATGGTGTACCTTGTATGCAATCCAGGGCAAGTGTGATGGGTGATTGTGGAACTCAACGTGTAGGCCAAGATATAAATGAAAGTAATTGAAAGCGAAAAGAAAACTGAGTATGTATGGACTTAAATATATCATAGAAGCTCCGTCAAAAAAGTTCATTTAAAACTGTCACCAACTTTTGAGTGTATGGATTTGTTTGTCGTATAGTCTAGCAGGGTGGGCTTCTGGTATAATGGGCTGTGTTGTAGTTAGGTGGAACTCAAAGAAAGAGACTAGATAGACGACGGTGTTGCTGTTACACTGCTCTGTTTGAAAAACTAGACAAACAAGTCAGTACAGAGCGAGAATTCTCCGAAGTTAAAACAGTTTTCTGTAAAGCCGTAAAATACCTGGCTTTATGTTACAACCTGTCGAGTTCAGAGGGATGAATTTGTCCCCAGACAAAGTGCAAATCATAACAAGTGTATACCCAAGTAATTTATGCTACAATAAACTGTAATGTCAGGAATAGACCGTACAGCTCTGAATATCATAAAAAATTTCTTACTGTGAAAACGATTTCACACGCACTCTAAAAACTATAAAATGATTGAATATAAATTCCTGCCAGTAATAAAATTTTTTTTTTACAGAAAACACTTTAACACTTCATACTGCACGTAAACGCTTCGCTCATCTACAATGGATTGCACACACTTCAGATGGTGGGTACATACATTACAGTAAAATATTTTACCTTCAACAGGCCGTGTGGCCTTGAAGCTACATTTACGCTACTATTTAGCTCGCACCTAAGGAACAAGTGTGTATCAATGGGGAGCTGAAGTATTGCCTATTTTAGACATAGTAAAACTTTCTTATCTACCAAGTTAATGAAGTTTTATTCTCACTAGAAGGACCAGCAATATACAATTTGAATATTTTTTTAATCTACCTTGGTCTAAACGAGATGTCGAATTTTAAGACCATCATTTCGTAAATACCCCCCCCCCCCCAGCTTCTGGGGTTCGTCTCCTGAACAGCACCATGAGTGTTGTCCCTGGGTCCAACGCCCTGGGGAGGTGCCATTTCTTGGTTTGCCCCCCCCCCACTTCTTGACCAAACCCTGGCTACACGCCTGACAGCTGTAAAGATCAGTCTATATGGCACATCCATATTCACACGCATATGTCACATGTAGCAAAGACCAAGTTTGATCTTCATAAATTTTCTCCAGCCAAGATTTTACAAGTTGTTCACACTGGCGGCATGGAAACTTTTCACCGCAAGTGAAAGATGTCTTGAGACATGAAATACCGTCGGGCGTTGTACAGATAGAAGCAGGTACATTATTTATAACTTGCCCAAATTGCCCACCTCACCCTTCCTGTCATGTGACAAACTGAATTAGTAGAGAACTGATTTTTATCTTGTTCAAAGAGCAAGTTTGGACGGTTAATGTCTTGTCTTGCAATCTTGCAAACTTCTTAAAATTTCTTGTAATAAGGAGTGACCAACGCCTTGGGCTGCTCTGATTCATACATTATAAATCAGATTAACCAATTTCATTTGAGTTTACTCACAACAAGGCGCTGTCTGTACCATTTAAATTTCTAATAAATTTAAAAGAGGATTGTATTTCACTTAAACAAAACGCATTTGTGGTTACCCGCACTGGAACTGGATCATGCGTTAGAAGAACTGCCTCGGTGAAAATGTGTTATGCTAAAGTGGGATTTAATTAACCTAATGCAAATTGGAATGGAGATTCTACTTAGGACTGAGCGACATTTATTGTTTACTACTCTCAAGTAAAATACAATTAAGCTTAAGTGGAATGGAACTCCAATACCCGATGCAGGAAGTCGTTATTTCACTTACTGCAGTGAAACTAGACATTTCTGTTCTTGCAGACAAGTACATATGAAGCCCCATGAAGATAAAAAGCTTAGACTTGAAAGGTTATTATTTTATCATGGTTGATACAAATGTTGTTACTACTGTCAGTACAGTCAGTATGGAAATGAACATTGTTTAAAAGGGTCTGTAGAACTGTGGGTCTAACAGCTCCCTGCTCTTGCTGTCTCAGCGATGAGAGGACAACACTTTGGACTTTTCCCCCTGCGTAAAAGCTTGCAGTTCTGCTCAACACACAAAACTGGTATGTTTGGTTCAATTTACGAGTCATAGGTCATACGGAGGAGCAGCAAATTAGAGCAATCCTTAAAATCAAAGCTGCGGTTTCGATTAATTACTAAATCTTCTTAAGTATCATCGTTTTCGTCTTCAGTGGATTTAATTCTACTTTGGGGGTAAAGGCTAAAACTGCCTACCGTGGTTCCATGGGAATATCTCAGTGTCTAACTAAAAGTACTATTCCAAATGGTGCTGACTCTGTTGTATCTTAGGTGAATAGCACTTCCCAGGTCTACCGCTATATGCGTTGACAAGAATCAAGCCCGCGGCTTGGTTTTGCTCATACCCATAGGCGTAGGAGCTCAAGTTGATTTGGGGGGGGGGGGCTGGAACGACTTGCCCGAAAAATATAACCCAAAATTTCTGCGCGCTCCACCCAGGCATGCATCGGTTATCACACCGCATGCAAATTACATACAATGATTTGCCGTGTTATTTATACCTTCTTTATTTGTTTTAATTTTGCCGAAATCAGTGATAACCGGCCTGGGGAAGGGTCTTAGGGGAGGGGGAAATTTTTGAAAAATTATGTATTCTTACATGCAATCTGGTGCCACATATGCTTCCTTTGAAGTAAAATTTGTGTTAAAACATTTACGTATTTTAGGTACTAAAAAAAAATCGGCATTACTCCCTCCCTTTGAAAATTTTTGAAAAATTAGGTGTCTTTACATGCAATCTGGTGCCACATATGCTACCTTTGAAGTAAAATTTGTGTTAAAACATTTACGTATTTTAGGTACTAAAAAAATCTGCATTACCCCCTCCTATTTGAAAATTTTTGAAAATTAGGTGTCCTTACATGCAATCTGGTGCCACGTATGCTACCTTTGAAGTAAAATTTGTGTTAAAAAATTTACGTATTTTAGGTAGAAAAAAATCAGCATCATTGAGGGTGGGGCATGGCCCAGTGGCCCCTCAAATACACCACTGATAATCATAATATAAGTTCAACCATTGAAAAACACGCTGATGAATTGATGCGGAATAAATGGGTGCTGGTGCAATTCAAATCAGAACTTTATATTAATTACCAAAAAAGTTTTTTAAACTAATAATACCCTTTAGCTACATCATTGCATTATTTTTCTTTCAGTAGGTGCCCTAAAAATTCTCAGCATTTTGCCCAAATTTCACAAAAAGTTTTGGTTGGGGGGCTGCAGCCCCCCCCCCGTCTCCTACGCCTATGCTCATACCCGAGTGTGGCAATTGAGGTTTTTTGTTCGTTCTTTTTTCTATAAATGAAAACTCGACAGCAGTCATTTTACTTGCAAGTATTCTCTGTTATTGTTTTTCTACATGCAGGAAATTTGTATCCCTTTGGCTTAAAAGATGGGGGATGAGGCTTCTGTCAGTGTAACGTATAACCCCAAAACAGCAGATGTAGTAACTACAGGGAAAGACGTATTACTACGCTCAGGACACTTGAATCAGAACGGACGTAAAACTAGACGTGATAATCCCAATATTATTTATGGAGTGGAGGAGAGACCTCCTTGGGTCACCGTGGCTTTAATGGGTCTGCAGGTAATATCGTTCAAAGTAATTGAGGGACTTGAAGGGTTTGTTTTCTTATTTGTCATTCTGCTCAAACTAAACCGTCAAGGACATATTTGTGCATCGCAAAGTAAACAAGGAGTCAATTCATGAACCTGCAAATCTAATCTCCCCCAAATTCTCTAAATTTTTGTGGTTAATGAACTTCCCCAACAAACAAATAATGGCAAAAGTCATTCCCGGTCATAAGATATTCCATCTACATCTTTAGCAAATAGAAAACACCATTTAAATGTATGTGTGATCACTCTTTATACATCATGTGGTTTAATGTTCTTTTCTAACATAAACTAGTTTTACCTCATTTGACCTCTGAGATATTGAATTTTTACCTATGAGATCATCAATAACTCATACTAGGGTTTTCAAAGTCAGGGATCAGATTTGAACTTGATCGGATACGGTTTGGGAAAATTAGACGACATACCTTTTTGGGAAATTTAGGCAAATTTGACATTTCGCCAATATTTGAAATTTGCTAAACCAAAAAGCTCCATTTCATTTCTTTTTATTCGTTCTCTACATATCATGTGCTTTCATGGCTATTTTCAATGGACTTTCGTGTAAATAATGGCAAATATCAAGATATAAAAAAATTGATTCATGACATTTGATCCCTTGACCTTTAAATTTATCAATGACACATGTACAAGATCAGGCACCCATCCACCAAGTTTGAACTCCATCGGATTAACGGTTTAGAAAGAGTTAGCAACAGCAACACGCTCTTTCGCACAATTTAGGCCACTCAACCTGCATTTTGACCTTTCACCCTTGGCTTTTATTGCCTCACACAAAAACTCACACACTCGGACTCTCACAAAATCGAACATTTAGACTCCCACTCACACCCTCACTTTTCTATGTTAGGTGGAGTACAATATCTCATCCCCTACACAATATGCATGTAAGGAGGCAAGATAATTACCTGATAACATTGACATACCTCGTCAAGACTGATTACAGGAAAAATTGCATAGGCACACTGTTATGTATGTATCGAGGTATGACTTATTACACGTTTGGCGTTCCATGAACGGAGACCGGAAATAAAGCAGAGTAACATGGCCGCTGTTAGCCACGAATATTCAATGCGTTGTCGGTGTCTTCTTTGAAGATTATACCCACGTATATAACAAAGTTTTGGCGACGAGGATGGGATGGCTTCAGAAGGAAGTACATCGAATTTTCGGCAGCCTACACAAGCGTTCCTTCCAGCATTTGATGCGACCTACAATGGTGAGGAAGATTGGGACTGCTACGGACTGCTACGGACTGGACTTGGCAGATTGTGACAGAAACCCTCGGGTAATTGCCATGTTTTTACACGCACTAGGAGCCAAATTTTATGCAATTGTTCGTAATCTAGTAGCTCCAGAGAAACCTACTGCAAAATCCTATAGTGAACTTAAAAGTACATTACGTAAACATTTGAAGACAACTCCAATTGTTGTAGCAGAATGGCGAAAGTTTCTAAGGCGTGACCAAGTGCCTGGAGAGTCAACGACAGATTACGTTGTTCAGCTAAAGAAACTGAGCCTTCGATCATTGTAGTTATGGGGACAAATTGGACGAAAATCTAAGAGATAGATTCATTAGTGGGTTAATAGGGACGAGCCAACAGCCCTAAAAGCTATTGGAGAAAGTAGGAGAACAGGAAAATTTGTCATTCAACAAGGCAGTGGAATTTGCATTAGTCCGTGAGAGTACCGCAGAAAGTACCAAAGTTATGCGAAGTGCAGGTGAAACCGCGAGTGCAGCAGTGTCTGCCAATGTAAATACGGTACAACGCAGTCAACGCAAACAACCACGTAGTCGTAAACAGTGTAATCGGTGTTGAAGAAACCACCCGCCGGAGAATTGCTGGTTCAAATCAACCGAGTGCAGGAGGTGCAGGAAAATAGGACACATTGAGAGAATGTGCCGTAGGCCTATAGTGAAGAACCGAAAGCAGAAAACAAGAAAAAGGGCCAGTACGGAAAAAAGAGCTACCAGAGGAAATCAGGGAAAAAGGAATCCCAAGCTACATCAACGACAGTAAACAAACTTGATGAACAGGTGCAAAGTGAAAACCCTAAAGAACACTCCGACTCAGATTCTGAGTATGATTTTACCATGTTAAAATTACAAGAGGAAGGAAAGGTTGCAGATACACAGGGTTGGCAGTTTTTGCCACAGGCGGTTTTTACCGGTGGTTTTTACCGGTAAAAACCGTCCCGGTAAAAACAGGTTTTTGCCGAAAAATGGAAAAAACGGCAAAAACCTATTCTGCTACATTGAATAAAATGTTGTTAACAAGTACTTTTTATGCTTTTTTCAAAGTCTAAAGAAGAAATACATTCTGCTACATCAAGATTAATCATTTTAGGCAACAATATATACCATATTAGAGTTTGAATGTGATTTTTTTAGTAATTTTGGCCACTTTTTGTCCGATTCACACTGTTTTTGTGTTAAGTATACATACACTAGGTATATTTAATGCAGAAAAAATGCAGAAAAATGGGAAGGAAAATCATGGTATAATTTAAGGATTTATTTTCAGCTTGCTGGGAAGCTTTCATGAGCGTACTGGCAAGTTGGTAACTCCACTCTTGGGTATACCCTTTCAAGGGGATCCTGCAGCTGTGTTGCCTATGTAGCAGGCTGTACAGCATATTCCTTGTTCAGTCATATCCCCAACGCCTGCCAAAGTGAACACCAAACAAATTCTTTTGGATATTCATAGAAATATGTGTCCTCAGGACTGGTTGAATGTTAGTGAATATTTACAAGAAGGCAACATCTGGTCCCATTTAAAAAATCTTGCAGTAGCCCATACCACCCACAGAGTTGGTATGTCATTGTAATAGCCAATCCCTGGTAGTGCCCACTGCACAGGTGGCTATGCAATACAGTAATTATAGGACTTTGTCTCACGTTTCAGTCTACAACTATAGGAGTACACACACTCACTCAAAAACGATAGCATGAATAATGAGAAAGCACATGAATAAGTCATATGTGGTATTATGGTAATGAAGTTTGCGTCTAAAATTGGACACAGTCCTCTTCGCTTTGGCGGACGGTGCTTTGGGAAGCTGAGGACTGGGGAAACAGAGTCCGCTCCGCAGGGTAGCAGCTGTGTAGGTCCTACAATAACTCAGTGTATTACAGTACATTGACCTCCAGTAGTGAAAGTCTCATTTATAATTGAACCATCCACCTTCCTTCAACATTTCTACTTTCTTTATAAAATAAAGTGCTGGCTATCCACTTTCATTCTAACATTACTATTTGTGGTTTATCAATTTTTTTCAATGAAGATTACTCAGTCAAAAAATAGACTCTTCATATTTGTTTAGTTGTCAATAAATTCTTACTTAATTATCTCTCAGTATGGTGGACTTGAAATACCCAGAGAAGCTCCCTTGATGAAACTCATTTACTTCAAGTTGCTACTTAGCATGTATGGCACTGTAATGTGCTTCTCTGCTGTGTCAAACTGAAGTTTCTGACATGATAAAGGAAGTTGCTCATCCACCTCATTCTGCTACTGTACTCAATATGTGTAACAGATAATGCCTTGCCAAATTTGTGACTGAACTTATATTGAGAATTTCATAACTTTACACATAATTTTATTAATCCTCATTTGGAAAAACTTTGCTTGATAAATCTAGTCATTTTGCAAACCAACTGTAATTTTCAGACTATTCCTGTTGGCATGTAGTTGCTTTGTTTGTGGTTACACTTAACATGTTAGGGCTTACAGTACTATTGGAATAACTGAGAATATTTCACTGTTTGTTCTGTGTTTGACAAGTTTTAGTACTCACTTTTTAGGCAATATAGAAAGTGTAAATGAATGTTAATAATTTTATCTCAACTGGTTTATCCATCATGTGCAATGGGGTACAACAACTGCACTCTTCTAATTGCCAGAAGAGGTTTTTTCCATTTTCTCCCGGTTTTTACCGGTAATAACCAGTTATTACCAGTTATTACCAGTTTCTACCGCTGTCCTGGTAAAAACAGGTTTTTTCCGGCAAAAACCCAACCCTGCAGATACAGGAGCAATTTACGTGCCAATAGAAATAGAAGGAACTGTGGTAAACATGGAAGTGGACACAGAATCAGGTGTTTCGATGATACCACTGCAATTTTATGAGAGACATTTGAAACATATTCCATTACTTGCAGGAGAAAAGTCACTTAAGAGTTTTACAGGACAGACTGTTAAAGCCTCAGGTAAAGTGTATGTTGATGTGCGCTATGGAAATTATGAAGGTAAACTAAAGCTATATGTAATGGATTGTACAGAGTACTATTTGTTAGATCCCATTAGATTGGAAATCACTGATAAGCCAAAGACCTAAGCCTGAAAAGGTGCTCAAGGTCAGTGAATTAGAACAAGTTATTAACAAACATGCAGAGCTCTTTGAAAAGGGTCTTGGTAGATTAACACATGCTAAAGCTAAGATAATACTAAGAGAGGAGGCTCAACCAGTTATGCGTAAGCCAGTCAAGGTACCATATGCCTTGAAAGAAAAGGTTGAAGCAGAATTAGACTTGAGAAATGTGGGGTGATAACTCCAGTGTCACATAGTGAATGGGCTCTAGTATTGTCGCAGTTGAAAAAGAGATGGGTCAGTGAGAATTTGTGGAAATTATAAGAACACCCTGAACCCAGTGCTCAAGCCAGTACTTCCACCCCCGATAAATGTAGAAGATATCCTGGCAAACTTGTGTGGTGGGGTGGCCTTTTCCAAATTGGACCTTACTCATGCATACAACCAGATGGAAGTAGAGGAAGATTCAAAACAGTTCCTCACTCTGTCTATTCACAGGGGTTATTCCAACAAAACCGATTAGTGTTTGGGATAACCACAGCACCTGCAATCTAGCAAGCAGCCTTTGAACAAGTCCTACAGGGGTTACCAGGTGTTCAGGTATATCTGAATGACATATTTGTCACAGGTAGAACTAAAGAAGAACATTTGAAAAACCTAGATCAAGTGTTGAATAGACTTCAAGAAAGGGGACTTAAGTTGAAGAAGGAAAATGTGACTTTGTAAGAGATTCACTTGAATTTCTAGGACATGTTATGGATGCAAAGGGTGTACACAAATCAGGAGCCAAAGTAGACAAAATAAAGGCCATGCCAGAGCCAACTGATGCAGGTCAGTTAAGGAGTTACCTAGGCATGCTTAATTATTATAGGAAGTATTTGCCCAGCTTGACAACTATATTGAGCCCATTGACGGCTTTATTACAGAAAGGTCGTAAGTTTGAGTGGAGTGCAGGAGCAGCTAAAGCATTCCAAAGGTCTAAAGAAATTTTGTGTGAATCAGGTTTCCTAGTTCATTTTGACCCGTCGCTACCAGTGACAGTAGCTAATGATGCTAGTCCAACGGGGGTAGGTGCGGTTCTGTCTCACGTGTATCCAAATGGTAAGGAGAGACCGATTCAGTTTGCATGCAGATCACTGACAAAGGCTGAACAGAATTACCCACAAATTGAACGTGAAGTCTAGGGATTGTGTTTGCTCTTAAGAGATTTCACATGTTTGTCTAAGGGCGTAAGTTCACCCTTATCACAGATAATAAACCCCTAACAGTATTGTTTGGGCCAAAGAAAGACTTACCAACATTAGCAGCAGAGCGAATGCTAAGATGGGCCATTTTTTTGGCTGGATTTGATTATGATATCAAA
The DNA here is from genome assembly GCA_029531755.1 of Holothuria leucospilota. Classification (NCBI taxonomy): domain Eukaryota; kingdom Metazoa; phylum Echinodermata; class Holothuroidea; order Aspidochirotida; family Holothuriidae; genus Holothuria; species Holothuria leucospilota. The sequence goes on from CM055967.1 coordinate 53,635,895, forward strand.
TATCGTAACACAAAGGACAATGGAAATGCAGATTGTCTTTCGAGATTACCAAGTGGTACAGAAAGCATGAAAGAAAATGGTACGGTGGTGTCAATTTGTCATGCAGATATATTACCTTGTTCGAGAGAGGAAATTAGGAATTACACACGTAGGGACCCTACTTTGTCCAAAGTGGTAAGATATACTCTAGATGGGTGGCCTAGAAAGTTATCTGAGGATGAAGGTACCTTAAAGCCATTCTTCAATAGGAAACAGGAACTTACCTTAGAACAGGGAGTTCTTATGTGGGGAATGCGAGTTGTTATACCTTCAAGGTGCCGCAGTGTTGTATTACAAGAATTACATGAAGGACACATAGGTATACTTAAGATGAAATCAGTTGCAAGGAGCTATATCTGGTGGCTAGGAATTGATGAACAAATTGAGAAAATTGCAGCAACATGCAAAACTTGTCAAGTGGTTCAAAATAATCCGAGAATGGCACCATTGCATCCATGGATACCTGCTTCAAACCCATAGGAAAGAGTACACATGGACTTTGCTGGTCCATTTGAATGTTTAACCTACATGGTCATGGTAGATGCATATTCAAAGTTCCCAGGGGTGTTTATTATGAGTAGCATTACTACAGAACGCACTTTAGCTGTGTTGCGTACTGTTTTCAGTCGAAATGGCATACCACAGATACTAGTTACAGACAATGGTAGTCAGTTTACATCACAAGAGTTTCAAGAGTTTGTAAAGGCTAATGGTATAAAGCACAAACTGAGTGCACCATACCATGCAAGTACAAATGGACAAGCTGAGAGGTTTGTTCAGTCATTAAAGCAGCTAGGCTATAAGGGCATCTAAGCAAGATGGTGGTTCACCTCAAACAAAACTAGATAGGTTTTTGTTAGCATATAGAAATGCTGCACATTCAGTCACAGGTGAAACTCCTGCTATGCTATTCCTTAAGAGATCTCTCCGTATTAGATTAGATAACTTAAGACCGAATCTGGAGATTAGATACAAAGATCAGTTGTTTAAACAGGCTAGTTACCGTACAAAAAGAGCAAAGGCAAGGGAATTTAAAGAGAATGATCTGGTCCTTGTAAGAAACTACTTGGGGAAGCCTAAATGGGTCCCAGGGGTGATCATAGCTAGAGAGGGTCCACTGAATTATCAGGTGAAAGTTGATTCAAGAGTTTGAAGGAGACATCTGGAACAAATCCTTCCCAGGTATGAATTAGAAGCTAGTGAGGAAGATATACAAACTACAGGTTCAGAGAATAGTCTTGATAAGACAAGTGATATGTCTGATAGATTGTTTGATATTTCACAGAGACTATTCACACCGACTGAGTCAAAACAAGAACTCGTTCCAAGAGATTATCAGTCTGTAGAGTCAGAAGTTCCAAGTCCTGAAATGATAACTCCCAAACCAACAAAAGATGTCCAAGCTGGTGATAGTTCAAATAGTAAGAGAGAGTTAATGATAGAGGGAGAAAATGAAAAGTCTGATCATTGTAAGAATTCAGATGTGTCAGAGTTAAGTCAGCCAGTACAAGGTTCAGAAAAGAAAGATAAAGAGATAGTGTTAAGAAGATCGACCAGAGTTACAAAACCAAAGAAACTGTTTACATTGTAATGGATTCTTCTCACGTTTTATTTCTGTATTCAGTAGTCAAGCAGGAAACAATTTTAATCATATTGATTACATTAACTGTACATACGTTCATTTTCAGAGTAAAAGATCACAAAAAGGTACACACATATGGAAACGTTGTCTCTTTTGCTAATCTGGCCTTTACGGCGACCCTCAAGTGCAGACGTGGGTTGTCATTATCCATTACAATCGTTCAGTTTTCCTATTTTTGTATCCTATTTTCCTTCGGGGTGCCCAGTTTTAATAAATTTAAACATTTATCTAACCAAGGATGCTAACAAAAGTGAACTATGAGTAATGTGCACGTCGGACTAGGCGTTTAAAAAATAAAAAAAACTTGCAGTTTGGTACGTGAAAATGGCACCAAAACATCAACTTCAGAATGCAGCAATTGTTCAACACGCCCTCACTCAGTCATTTCGAACCCAATTACAATGGGGCGAATCATAGCTTGTTGTGAAACTCATAAGCTTTCAAATTATGTAAAAAGCATCTTGATTGGTTTCTTACTTTCATCGGACTGTGCACTTTCGTTACTCGCATCCATTCAGAGATCGCCTACGAAAAGGCTTCGGGCTGGTTTTCTGATGTAAACAAAGATCACGTGACTACTGATCAGGGCGACAGCACTCTCTCGTGGGGAAGTTAGTGTTGCTTGTATAGCATACACGTACACAGTACATACGTTAGCGGTAGCCTATACAGTGTAATATTAATGTGGATTCAGTAGTTTATAATTTTCCTGCCGAAAATTGCCGTTTTTCGAAATTAAACTAAATTACGATGTTTTGTAAAACACTCTTAACGCCCTGCTAAAAAAAAGGAATCGTCCATTATCAAGAAAGCTGAGGTTGTGAATAAACAAACGCTTTGCAAGTGTCATTGATTGCACGTAATCCTGTGCTCTGTGTTTGCGGTTCGGTCTCTTATGAGACAAATGGCCGTAAACGTTTCCATATGGCATGTTACTCTAGGTTGAATTAAAAGTAAAGGGTAAGCAACAATTTTAGAGTCATACTTAGCAATGATATTGACAGCCTAACTACAAAATTAATTTTTGAGTGGTAGGGGAGAGTTGTTATGTATGTATCGAGGTATGACTTATTACACGTTTGGCGTTCCATGAACGGAGACCGGAAATAAAGCAGAGTAGCATGGCCGCTGTTAGCCACGAATATTCAATGCGTTGTCGGTGTCTTCTTTGAAGATTATACCCACGTATATAACACACACACATCCCGGTGAGCGATTTCTCTTGCAAAAACTGAGGTCAATAGACCAACTGAAGGGAGATGAATAGTCTGAATAGCCCGAAGTGATATAGGATTAGTAGTTATCTATTCACTTCAGTTTGAGGTGGTCTTACATGAAGTATATACCAGGGAGAAGACTCCCAGTGAGAGCGGTATGAGCAAAAGAACTTGTCATTTTTAAACGGCATACACTCTGGTCTTAAAATTTATTTGTACTTTTTAAGATGGTGGCAAACTATTTCATGACCTCATCAAAAACAAAATTCCGAAAACTTATTACATTTGCATAGCAAAGCCTTAAATTTCTTGTAGTGATGAGCTATCATGATATTTAATTAAATCAGTCTCTGACTACAAGCGATAAGGAAGGGCTTACCTATGTTTACTTCCATTGAGTTAAATTGAAAGAAACTGGCTGTAAATTTGGCCTTCTTACTTTAACCTACTGAGCTGCTAGAGGGAGAAAGACAATGTGAAGTATGAAAGCGGACATGGGGGTCACGTGGTATAGGTTAGCTTACTCAAGTCGATTCCGCTATCATAGAAATCGTACAATGGATACATACCATAGAAAATAAAGTAAGGGAGAATGACGTTTGCCGATCTGGGCTGAAGCCATTAATTTGGCTAGGCTGTACGGCAACAGAGCACCGGCGCGTAATACAAATATCATGTCATTGCTTTTGCCCCAAGTATTGACAAAGAAACTACAAGTTTTCAAGTTAGGAGTATAAAACAAAATACTTAAGGCACCATGACTTATTTCTGTTGTTAAAATTACTCCTAATCTTTCGAAAAACGGATAAAATAAGCTATAACTTCTGCAGAAGAATGCACACTGTACGTACGGAGGCACACCAATCAACCGGTCTTTTGCTGTACAACGGAAGCGCCCTCACAATTTTCGTGGCTTCACCGGTTAAACATGCAGGGATGCATTGTGTCAGCGTTCTCCCTTACTTTTATTTCTATGATACATACATACCTCCTGGGCATTTCATACATGGTGATATAATATTGAACCGACTTGAGTAAGCTAACCTGCATCACGTGACCCTCCATGAAGGCTTCAAAACATTGTGGAATGATCCTTCCTAGCATATAGTTCAGTGTTTTAACCAGGGATTGCTTATTTTATCACAACACACTTCTCGTCGTCAACAAAACGACTATACTCTCTAAGAAAGGTGAACCTAACAACCAACCGGAACCTTATCAACTGCTTGCCAAGATTTGGGTAAAATGAATCGATTTGGACTTTTTTAACCAAAATTAGTCAATATTTGATCAGACTCCTATTTTTCCATCCAATCTATTTACGGTCATCAAGGTCTTATTTGAAATTCCATCCTAATTCATATCAGTATAAATACAAAAGTTATTTCAAAAGTGTGCAACATTTTCGTTACAAAGTTCTTGTCATGACAAAAAAACCAATTGCAAAAACTAAAAGCCCGCTGTATACGTTGGTGCTCAAAGGATACGAAGCGTTTTGTTTCCCTTGCCGATAGGAAGGAAAAAAGGCCTTGGCCGGCCCGACTTAAACCAATTGGTTAGAAACTGAGCCGTAAAACTTCATCTAACTCTAACTCCCTTGCCGATAGGGACTTTCAACTTGCAAGAAATTTATGTAGGAATCTACCAACCTGCAGTCACCTTCTAACTGAAAATGTAATATTTTATACTTAAAATTAAGTACGGTAATCGTAAGGATTTTAAATGTGACTGAAAAACCGCCAAGAAAATATCTTGCTTTGAAAAAGTGAATCGCTGACCAAGAACTATTTGATTAATGTCCACCAGAAAAGGTGAAGTAATTCTATACCCCCAAAAAGATGAGAAATAATTTTGTCTTCTAATTTGCAAAAAGGACGTAAGTTATTAAATCTCCTTTTTGTTAGAAAAAATAAATGATTTGTGTCAAGTTACAAATACAGAAAACGAAATTGGAAGTACTGAATTTTTTCTCACGTTAGGTGTTCAAGGGTGTCTATGGTAGAGTTCAAATCACTATCCCATTTAATCAAAGGCGTAGGGAGAAAAGATGTCATAAATCAAAGGCTTTAACACTTGTGATACAAAAGTAGTCCTAAAAAGGTTTTGAATGGAGTCTGAGGATCACTGTCCAGTGGATAAATATCCTTTTCACAAGGGACAGGAATTGAATCGATTATACCTTGAATAGTGAAAGGAACATTGTATATTGAGAATACACTTTTTAAGGTAGCTTCACAGAGACAGAGATTGTTCTCACTGTGATGCAAATTTTTGAAACAAAAATACCATTTTCAAACACCTTTTAGTAAAAAACAACCTTTTGTCAACCTTTATGAATGAATTATTCCAAATTTAAAAATGATTTTTAAAAGCATTCGTTGGATTATTAAAGGCGTATAGTAAGACCAAGCTGTAGCGACATCATAAATGAAAATCATCAGATTTGATCAAAGCGATCAAATGGTGTATTTAAATTGACTTCATCAATTCATTTGTTGTTTTTCTTACAGCATTTTTCGTTGTCCTTCAGTGGGTGCTTTGCATTCCCTCTCATCGTGGCAGGTCCACTGTGTTTCAATTTAGATCGGGAGCTAGTAAATCAACTCTTAGGTACTTCATTCTTTATCGCTGGAGTAACTACTTTCTTGCAGGCGGGCTTTGGGACGAGGTAATGTAGTAAATATTGTATATGTACAAGAATTGCATACGTACATGGAGGTAATACTTGGACAGTAGAAGACTCTTCGCAAATCCCTTTGAAGACGACCATAATACCAGGAAAATCAAATTCAAACTCATAAAACTACTAATCCCTCTAATTTGTACTTCAGTGAAGATTCAATAAGCTTAAAAGGTGTTAGGAACTAAGCACAATGTGGGGGCTGCCACATATCCTGAAGAGGACATCGCTGCATTTTGCCTATCGCTTCAGCATTAATTGCCAGCCGCTTTACATGGGTATTAAATTGCTCGTTTTGTCGCGTATCGTCGCTTACACATACGTATTGCTTTGATTACTTGTTAAACACTGAATATGTATAAACCTTTATAATATGAGCATTGTGCGGAAATTGATCAAAATTCAACTGCAAAGTGTAGACTCGTAAATAGTCTGCTCATTTGCTTACGGCATTATCATTACTCCTTGAACCAGCATCTATTCTTACGAAGCAATAACCAGTCGTTTGAATTTTACTCGACATTTGTTATTTAGCTGTCGGCAACTTCCTTGGCATCAAATGATTGTTCTATTTAATCCATTTCTTAGGGTATCATTAGAAATGAATGAGGTTGCCAATGATAGGGAAGTGTAAATTGTCAGTGCTAGACAAAACAACTGAAAAGCTGTAAGTCTTATCATCGATCATTACGAGATTATCTCCTCACGCATGTCTGGGTCTAATTGGATTGGCATAAATTGAAGTCGAACTTTCTTTTGTTGTCCAGGTAATTGTTCCATGATATGTTCTATGTTTGTATTAGCAATTCACCCAATTTTGATGACTGTACCACTGGCGTCGACTTGGAAGAGGGCAGCAATAGCTTTGCCGTGAAGGTGTGGAAACTATGACACTGTCTTTGGAAATATGGCACTATGTCTTTAATGTATGTCACCAACTGTTGAACGCTCATTGACCTTACTCGATCTTTCCTCGGTTGAAACCCTTCTAACCAGCAAGATATCGAAAACATAATTGTAAATTTTATTGTAACAATTCTTAAGCAATCTTTCAAATGAACCTGCAAACACTATCGACGAAAGGAAAACCGCTGTGAAGTATCCTAACTTATTATAGCGACCACGTAACCAGGATTTTCCAAAGGGCCGGGGTGGGGGGTCCAGGGGGTGAATCAGGGATTTGGTAGAGGAATTACACCTAAAGCTCAAAAATGTATTGGCAGAGAAACGAAAGAAGGGGGTGTCAGGATATTGTGACGTCAGGATGTGACCAACGATGGAATTCAGCTTGGTGCCCTGATACGGGCCGTGAGAAATAAGACAGGGAAGGGAAAGGAAAGAGCGGGGATTCGGGAGGAGAACGGGGAGTTATTTGAAGAGTTAGGAAGAGGAATAATCTTTTAAACATGCACATTGTCTTTTTATGTGATTATAGTACATTTGGGATGAAGTATTAAGCTTTGTAACGGTGACCATTGTGTTTTCTGAAAAATCTGACATACGTGGTAATGCACAGCGTGCGCACTGGGCCTAATGTTTAAGGAACTTGTAAAATAAGAATTTATGCTTATGTAGAGGAGAACATTTGTCAGGTGGATAGCTCCGAACGGCGATAACACGCATAGTGTCGTATCCAACCGTCCGTCCAATAAGTAGTTCATTCCTACTTAGTAGTTCGCCGAATAGTGTTTACGACAATTACATGTAAACAACTAAAGGATGACCATGATTCTGGCCTACCTTTACAGATTATTACTTAGGCTTAGTTATGACCAAGTTTCTAACGTGTTTAGCTATAAGCAGGCTCCAGGGAACGGGGGTGTGGGCAAATTTTTATGCAAGAATGCCAAGCACTGGCGTAGCAAGCGGGTGGACTGGGTGGACAATGTCCTGGGGTCCCGAGGGTTCAAGGGGCCCCCCAACCAAATTTCAAAAATTGTAACTCTGCCTACCGTCTAACCACCTAGTACAGACCCGAAAGGAATCACCAAGCTATCATCAACTGCAAAACTGCTTTTGAAAAACCAGGCAAGAATAAGATTCGGACTGAGCCCGGATCTGGCGCGTGCAAGGTCTCACTGTTACCCAGTACCTCCCCAAGGAGATTGGAGAGATCTTAAGAAAATGGGTTTATGGTACGATTGCTTTGAGGGCCCATCCCTGTCTCTTGTTCACCTGAGGGTCTTGCTAGGCCGCCGATACCAAGACGAACCCATCGAGAGGAATAACAAGACAGGCCCAACGAGAGCCTATCAGGGTTCAGGTAAAGGATTTAAATATTGGCCCTCGGATTTTCGGAAGAACCGGGGAAGTTTTTAAATGACAAAGGCAAGAGTAAGGTAGGTTACGTGCCAAAATGACATGAATAGACTTGCCAAATGTCTTCTCCAGTTCTTCTACAACAAAAATGAAACAGAACCCTGAAGGAAGGTCAGCACTGGATACTGACGCATATTACCCCCAGCCCCTTGTAGGCGCCAATCTATTATGGGCTTTGGAATATTATACTAATTCAGAGAATAATAGTGGCAAAATTATTATCTATGGATGCAGCTCGCCAGCGCAAGAAAAAAATAAAGTAAATATTGTGTAACTTTTTGAATGTTTTACTTTTTTGCAATGCACTCTGGTTATTGTCATGTTAACATTCTGTACCATTTCCCTTACTTCCCTTCACGCTGCCTTTAGTAGCACGGAAACTTGAAAACCATTCCCCCAACGTAGACCCTTCAATCCTTGCTCCCTCCACAGATACGCTATCGCCAACTAAATTCTCTGACACACATCACAATCACTGCATGAAGGAACAATGAACTGGTGCGAAGGCGAAAGGATGGGGAGGTTGTTATCTCAAGTGATGGGGTGTTTCGTTGGTTTATCCGAACCCGCTGAAGCCCCTTCTGTTCACGTGCATAATTAAAGTGATCTGTAATTAAATGTTTGAAGTATGAACGTCCACATTTTTACTAACTTAAACTTTTGAATCCAATGCAGAGCTTACAGCATGAGATTGACATTGATATACCATGTGAAATTCATAAACAGAATTATTCGAATTTGGCACTGTTGTTTTAGCTGCTTTGACATCAGTTGCATTTATTTTATTAAATTTGTTTAGGAATCTTACTTCCTTTGTGATATTTATCTCCTTTCTCTAAGATTACCAATCGTCCAAGGTTCGAGTGCAGCTTTCCTGATACCAGCCATTGTAGTAAGCAACCTCAAGGGTCCTTGTCCACCGCCAATAACCAGTAAGCATAACATCTTGATGTCACAGCTGAATATTTATACTTAAACAACCGTTATATCAATTGCAAGAATTAAATTTAATGTTGCTTAACTTTTATTGTAACAAAATACAATGGTTAAATTGGAACTTACCACACGAAATGTTAGACAATGAGCATGGAGCTTCTGATCAATTGTTTATTATATCTCCATAGCTCCCTGTCATGAGCATGGACAATGAGCATGGAGCTTCTGATCAATTGTTTATTATATCTCCATAGCTCCCTGTCATGAGCATGGACAATGAGCATGGAGCTTCTGATCAATTGTTTATTATATCTCCATAGCTCCCTGTCATGAGCATGGACAATGAGCATGGAGCTTCTGATCAATTGTTTATTATATCTCCATAGCTCCCTGTCATGAGCATGGACAATGAGCATGGAGCTTCTGATCAATTGTTTATTATATCTCCATAGCTCCCTGTCATGAGCATGGACAATGAGCATGGAGCTTCTGATCAATTGTTTATTATATCTCCATAGCTCCCTGTCATGAGCATGGACAATGAGCATGGAGCTTCTGATCAATTGTTTATTATATCTCCATAGCTCCCTGTCATGAGCATGGACAATGAGCATGGAGCTTCTGATCAATTGTTTATTATATCTCCATAGCTCCCTGTCATGAGCATGGACAATGAGCATGGAGCTTCTGATCAATTGTTTATTATATCTCCATAGCTCCCTGTCATGAGCATGGACAATGAGCATGGAGCTTCTGATCAATTGTTTATTATATCTCCATAGCTCCCTGTCATGAGCATGGACAATGAGCATGGAGCTTCTGATCAATTGTTTATTATATCTCCATAGCTCCCTGTCATGAGCATGGACAATGAGCATGGAGCTTCTGATCAATTGTTTATTATATCTCCATAGCTCCCTGTCATGAGCATGGACAATGAGCATGGAGCTTCTAATCAATTGTTTATTATATCTCCATAGCTCCCTGTCATGAGCATGGACAATGAGCATGGAGCTTCTGATCAATTGTTTATTATATCTCCATAGCTCCCTGTCATGAGCATGGACAATGAGCATGGAGCTTCTGATCAATTGTTTATTATATCTCCATAGCTCCCTGTCATGAGCATGGACAATGAGCATGGAGCTTCTGATCAATTGTTTATTATATCTCCATAGCTCCCTGTCATGAGCATGGACAATGAGCATGGAGCTTCTGATCAATTGTTTATTATATCTCCATAGCTCCCTGTCATGAGCATGGACAATGAGCATGGAGCTTCTGATCAATTGTTTATTATATCTCCATAGCTCCCTGTCATGAGCATGGACAATGAGCATGGAGCTTCTGATCAATTGTTTATTATATCTCCATAGCTCCCTGTCATGAGCATGGACAATGAGCATGGAGCTTCTGATCAATTGTTTATTATATCTCCATAGCTCCCTGTCATGAGCATGGACAATGAGCATGGAGCTTCTGATCAATTGTTTATTATATCTCCATAGCTCCCTGTCATGAGCATGGACAATGAGCATGGAGCTTCTGATCAATTGTTTATTATATCTCCATAGCTCCCTGTCATGAGCATGGACAATGAGCATGGAGCTTCTGATCAATTGTTTATTATATCTCCATAGCTCCCTGTCATGAGCATGGACAATGAGCATGGAGCTTCTGATCAATTGTTTATTATATCTCCATAGCTCCCTGTCATGAGCATGGACAATGAGCATGGAGCTTCTGATCAATTGTTTATTATATCTCCATAGCTCCCTGTCATGAGCATGGACAATGAGCATGGAGCTTCTGATCAATTGTTTATTATATCTCCATAGCTCCCTGTCATGAGCATGGACAATGAGCATGGAGCTTCTGATCAATTGTTTATTATATCTCCATAGCTCCCTGTCATGAGCATGGACAATGAGCATGGAGCTTCTAATCAATTGTTTATTATATCTCCATAGCTCCCTGTCATGAGCATGGACAATGAGCATGGAGCTTCTGATCAATTGTTTATTATATCTCCATAGCTCCCTGTCATGAGCATGGACAATGAGCATGGAGCTTCTGATCAATTGTTTATTATATCTCCATAGCTCCCTGTCATGAGCATGGACAATGAGCATGGAGCTTCTAATCAATTGTTTATTATATCTCCATAGCTCCCTGTCATGAGCATGGACAATGAGCATGGAGCTTCTAATCAATTGTTTATTATATCTCCATAACTCCCTGTCATATTTCAAAGACGATTAAATTGTGGAACTATGACGTAACTGCCACCGACTGTAGTCCTGCTGCCTTTAATTTCCAGTCTGCATTCCGTAACTTGAACTGACTCCTTTTTTCACTTAGGGATAATCCATTCAATCATTTTCGCAAGATTACAATTAGTTACACGTGCGAGTGTGCCACGGACTTAGGCAATTCTTTTCAAATACTGTAGAAGACCATCACTTTTCAAAAAACGGATTCGAAGACAATGATGAAAAACGGACGACCAATTGACAATCCAAGATTGAGACAAAACGACTCACGTAAAGGCACTGGGCCTCATTCCAAGATTGAGATCCATCTTTAAAGTGCCATTATACAGAGGAAATGGAGAGGGATGCCATCACGAGACTAATGAGTCTCTACACTCTAAATACGAAAGAGTGAAATGCACTCGAACAAAGACTGTAGTTTGGGACCACTCCTTGTAAGAGTGAATTTCACACAGGGTGGGGTGAAAATTCACTCCAATGAGAGGGATATTTCATTCCATGCGAGTGAAGTATCTCTCTATTTGGAGTGAATTTTCACTCTACCCCGGGTGAAATTCACTCTTACTAGGAGTGGTCCTAAACTACAGCCTTTGTTGGAGTGAATTTCACTCTTTTACATTAAGAGTGTACTTTCCCTCTTTGCTTATGGAATCAAATAAAGTGAACTTAAATGTAAAAAAGTAAAGTGAATTTAAATATAAAGTGTGAAGTAAGTCACGCATCTTTAATAGAATAATTTTACATTGCTTTTATCTCCTAGAAGAAATATTCTCGCATCTGTGTTAGCACTGACACAGACATACTTTCCCATTGAATATTACTCACGACATCACTACCCAGACATAAACACGCTTACTCTTTCTTGCATTTTCCATTCTTACAGCAAACTCAACGGAGGATGAAAGACAATACGTAAGAGAAGTAGCGTTTGAAAGGATGCAGGAGGTTAGAATTCAATGATTTATGAAGTAACTATACGGGATGAATAATTTTAAAAATAAGTCAAGAGAGGCTGTGATTAATACCTTTCGGTAATACCTAATTAACTAAAATTCTGGTCACAGTTAATACATAAATGCAAATGCTTAATTACAAGTCAAATCATACAACACATTATATCTTTTAGTGTATTCTACAGTTTTTAATTTCATGCTTAAGGCATAAGGAATCTTTGAAATCACGAGGGCCCATTTGCGTGTGTCTGTGTGTGCGTTTGTGACGCTTCGCTCGTAAACACATCTTCCGGCTCTCTGCTCATGACAATAATGCTGGATAATTTTCACAGGGAAATGGGTGTTGTCATCGAGACACATTGATTAAACGTAACATTTGTTATTCTTTTAGATAGTGACAATGCTGTATGGAATATTTATAATGTTGTTGACTACACAGTACATATGCCTAGTTTAAATAAATTCTAGGTCTATATTGAAAGATATTCAAACATTCCAAAGGGAAGAAATTTCAAGGACAAACAGGACATTGAATTAGAAAGATAAAACAAGGAAATATGTGACAATGTGTCCACTCTACATTACTTTCTGTGACCTTGGTGAGAGCTGGATGTATTTTTTGATAGGAATGAAGTATTAAATTTGGATGTTTTAATTTTACTCAGGACCAACATGGTATGCCATTGAGTATGCCTTTAAGTACAAGAACACTTTCTTTTTTATGAAGGTCATGGTCCATATAAGGTCGCCAGATTTCAAAGGGTGAAAACCAGGAAAATACGAAATCTCATGCAGGGTAATTACCTTGATGGATCTCACAGTTTGAACGTGGAGATGTTAGGCTACATGCCAATCTCAGCAAGCCTCTTACTTTTCTTGGAGGTCAAAGATCATTTGAGTTGACCGGAGGACAACTTGTTAAAACTTGTTAACACGATATTTTAAGCAGGGTTACCTTTGGAAATGTCATGCTTAGCATACAGATAACCTTCATAAAATAAAACGCCACTTATTTGTGGCGGTTACAGTTAATTTGAGAGAAGGTATTGTAAAACCTCATAAAGATGATATCTCGAGAACCGAAACTTTGAGTGTTCTCTCACGTTACCTTTAGATAGTTTACATTGAGTTAAAGAAGGACGGTGAATTCGTGAAGGCCAGAGGTCATTTGCGGTCACCAAAGGTCAAAATGAAACAACTTTGTGAATATAATATTCAAGAAGGATAATTTTGAGGGATCTCTTACTTCGCATGTCGATGCTTCACGTCAAGTTACTTATGGAATTCTACTGTGTTTGGTAAAGATCAAAGTTCATTCGAATATACAAAAGTGAAAATGTATGAAGCTTGTAAGCAGATGTATCTTTTGTACTATAAGGATAACATTTCAAGGTCTTTCATTTTGCTACTTTCCCGCAACGCTCGGCAGCATAGCCCGGCACCAGGTACAATGAAGTAAGGTGACATGTAGGCTTCAAATCTCGATGTTTCACTAAGGTCTGAGAAAAAAGTTAACTTTGGAGAACAAGTAGGGTAACTTTTTCCCAAATCGTAGTAAAAACACAATCAAGTCTACCAAACTCTATTGTATTGACTTAGTGTAGAGATCGTAGTGAATTTCATTTACAGTTGCAAGGGTCGATCTGCGTTGCATCACTGGTGCAGTTTCTTTTGGGCTTCACCGGTCTGGTTGGTTTGTTGCTACGATTCATTCGTCCGATCACCGTTGCTACAACTCTATTCCTAATTGGTCTTCCAATTATCACAATGGCATCTGACGCCTGTGGAACTCACTGGGGTATATCCAGCTTGTAAGTAGTTTTCTTGTTGTCAATCCCAACACCACCACAAGTGTCACATGTATCGTGAAATCATCGCTATTACTACTACTATCAATATGTTTCTCACCCTCCTCGCTTTTCTCCAATGGGCATTCTTTCAACCATTTCCTAATCGTTTATACTCTCTGCATGCCACAGTCAGGGACACTCAAGCAAGTACCTCACTTATTATTTTATTGACCAGTGAAGTTCGTCCCTTAGTGCAGTATGAAGACGCGTTAGGTTTATTTGAAGTCAGGGATCAAAAAAGAACAAATTTGTTTTCGACCTTTCTACCCAATTTGGATCGGCTTGCACTGGTACAGAGATACGTGTTAAGGATTGTTTCCAAAAACTGTCAAATTAAAAAATCAAATAGTTTGTGTCACAACTTTAATTTGATCTCATGTTACTTTTCATATTCACGTTTTTATTAGTTTACTGAAACAACCGACCTAAAGCATTCACGCAATTTGAACGTGGCCACGTACAAACGTAGTGCATATCAGATATCTTCTGTTATGCGTATTCAAGGAATGCATACATGTGTAACTCTTTTGAATCCCCGTCCTGAAGAAGGATATTTAAATGAAACTTTCTGAATTATAATCACATTTAAAGTCAATATTTAGCTTATCGAATTTCATAGACCTGAACAGTGCAGTAAAGGGCACTAAAAATGGTGCAAGTCAGAGGCAGTTGAACTAGACGTGACTATAGTGCAGGGTAGTTCACTGATTCTTTAGCGCCCCCACCCACCCACCCACCACCTGTCATTTCGCTCGATAGCCGCAGTGTGGAAGGACGAGGTGTTTTTCTTTTGATTTGTCTAGAATTTTATAGCTTGATGTAAACTTGTCTTTTCATTACTTATCAAGTTAGACGGCTGTTAGTAGTTAAAATGCCGACTGGAATTCTATTCCTTTTATTTATTACGGTATTATAATTTAAATATTTGTCTTAATAAATGGTTATTAATGGGTGTTAATGACCTAGATAATTCATGGCACTGGTCAAGGCTCAAATTCACAACTGGAGTAGGAATGTGCACTACTGAAAAACGACGCCGACTCTTTAGGTTAATCAAGTCTGCTAGATAGTCCTTTTGATTTAAATTTAGTCTGTATTTGAATTCTGTCAATATGTCTCTATTGTTTCTTACAGATTCATGTTCGTAGTAATATTGTGTTCTCAGTTTCTGGATAAGTACCAAATCCCTTTACCCAGAGGCAACAGACTGGCATTGTTCACCTTTTTCCCGGTATGCTTTCAAGTCCGACTCATAAAATATGTCCATGTAAGCCTGTCGAATCAGTGACCTAAACTAAGTGTGATGAGAAAGTATAATCAAAGCAACACAATACCCAAGTGGAAATTTCATTCAACTTTGTCCGAAGAAACATTCAACTCTGCATGGATTTGAAAGGTTTTGGATGGTTCTGACTGGTTTTAAATTAGCATAATTTTTTGCATATTACCCGGTTTTTTGAATGGTATTTGTAAACTTTTGTAATGGAGCTGAATGTTATCATCCAAGTTTGAATAGAAAAGTTATTGGGAACTGACTCAAATGAATGTAACCATTCATGACCATTCAACTTTTCTCGAATGGAACTTAGACCTAAGTAGGCATGGCGTTGCAAAGGGGCCCGAAGGTACGTGCCCTTAATGATTTGCTATGTTATATGCTCACAATGAAATTTGGAAACTATAAGAGTTTATACCCAAATTTTAGGGCTATATCTGGAAATTCCGTCTGAATGACGCCTGTGTCAGTCGGTTAGTAGCGATACAAGTGAACAACATGTTCTTAAAAGACAGTTTGTAGGTCTGCCCACCTTTGTATTACATGGTATTGTGTAGGAATTATTGTTCTAGCATCCTTTTCCAAGTGCGTCGATCGGGGCCTTTTCAGCCATTCATCCTTCCCGTTTGGTAAATTCACTTCTCAAGTTAATTCTGTTTGTCCTATTCTATCTTCAAAAAACGGAAGTTTACGACTTTTGTCGCATAAAGAATGGCATTTGAGTATCATCTCATAATAAACATACCTTTCAAAGGAAGCTTTGCTCCCTGAATCCTCTACGAAATGGAACGCCAAAAGGGCAAAAGTTAATTATGTCGAACACTGTTTTAATGATGATTACCATTTTTTCCATGATGAAGACAACTATTTTGACGATGAAAGGCTGTAATTTTGATGGCAGCTGGACCGCTGTTTGTATGATGGTGGCCGGTAGTTGGATGATTACGACCACTATGTTGATGATGAAGACGTACAATTTGATGATGACGGCCTACAGACATCTAATCAAGTCAAAAAAGGCTTAATTAACATGATAAAAGCAAAATGTTATATTCCGTTGGCGTTTTTATAACGATACGAAGATATACGATGAACAAGTTTGAAACGATGAACACTTTGAGATGATTACTTCAATAGTGATGAAGACGGCGCTTTTAACGTTGAAAGAAACATTTGAAGCAGCCGTGAGCAGTATACCTACGAAAATAGGCCCTGATAACACCGGCAAGGGAAACGAAGACCTGCCAACATGGGG
This sequence comes from Holothuria leucospilota, assembly GCA_029531755.1. NCBI lineage: Eukaryota > Metazoa > Echinodermata > Holothuroidea > Aspidochirotida > Holothuriidae > Holothuria > Holothuria leucospilota. Next base: position 53,652,335 of record CM055967.1, read on the forward strand.
CAAAGACTGGCACATGGCAAGAAGGACCGGTTGATGTAAATAGGGACTGAAGATGTGATGGGCCATGCGAAAGAAGTAGTTAAAGTTCAGTTGACCTCTATCCTAGCAATAATTATAGATCTAAATAACGAATTTCTGGAGTGAGTAGTTCAGGTACAGAATGGACCTTCAGAGTCTCAACGTGTGGGTCTAAATAAACGGAACTGCCAAACCTTTAAACATACATGCATTGTTTTAAATTATTGACCTGTGTAATGGTTTTTTTACACCAAAACTGAAATTTTTTGCGTTTTGCGGGCGAACGTGGAAATTTTTTCCCAGGACAAATAGGTGCAATTTTATTTCAATGGAAATTTAGAAAATCGCCCCATTCGTTCTGAGATAACAAATTTCGGGTCCCGCCCGCAAAACGCAGCAGATTTCGGTTTTGATGTGAACGCTCCTTAACGCTATCTGACCTGCAATCGACCTCAGCGACGAATTTGCTTAACTTTGTCCCAACAGTAGACAAAGCTCCCTCAAACATACGGAAGTAATTACTTTACTCTGGGCAGCAATCATATTTTGGCATCTACATGGCTCCTCGATTCTGATCCACCCCTGTTCGGCAACTGCTCAATTTCCGTGGGAGACACCTTGCCCTTGCCTACAACAACCCGTTAGGGATTTAAATTCTTACTAGTTTGTAAAAGTGTACCTAAAGTCTACATTTATAAGCATATATATATATATATATATATATATTATATATATATATATATATATATATATATATATATATATATATATATATATATATATATATTATATATATATATGAGGTTGCAAAATGAATCTCATTCATCCAACTCCTGTTTCGATAGCTTACCGCGTTGCTGAGGTATTTAGTGTTGAAATTTATTCACTTAATTTGAAATAGTCGATTGCGCGATGATTTGTGTTACTCTCCTTGTGCAGCTTGCTTACATATACCAGCTTTTGTTTCTTTTTGAAATTAAAATGTTTATACGGGCTTGAAAATTTACTGTGTTTTTACCACGGACTTCTTATATACATGGACAGAGCATATTGCACTTACGTCCTATGCGTAAATTGTCGCCACCGTACGTACGCGAGTAGGCTTACCAATATGGCTGCCTGCTATAGTCTTGGGTGTAAAAGTTTGGACTTGCTCAAGTGGCTCAGTATCGACAAATTGTGTGAAAAACTTGTAATATTTTCGAAAGAATGCAAGCTCAGGTCAAATTCATCAAATAGAATGGAGGACTGTGATATTGTTCTTCCATTCATAGTAATATTTTGTCTGAAATGTTGCAGATTCATCGTCAAATTGGACAAATGGCAGTAGCCCGGCGGCCATCTTGGTCAGCCTAAATTCGTTCGAACGGTGGCGACCGTATTGATTGCGCAATCCTCTGTCCATGTATTGAAGTCCGTGGTTTTTACATATCACATCGTACTGAGAGGGCTTTTGTAGTCAAGCCAACCTTTAACTGTAAGACAATGATAACGTTTTGGCACAAGGTGCAGTGGCTTTTCCAAAAATAACGACAACCAAAGACGGTAATTTGAGTAGTACAAGAATGATATCACAAATTATTGCCCAGTCCTCCATTTTAAACTGAGAACAATAATCTACAGCATGTTATACATAACCTCAGAAATGTTCTGTGAAGATGGAAGTTGTACCATTTGGATTAATTTTAAGTTTTGTAACACACAGTTTTGAAATTTTATACTTTAGGTACACTTTAAACAATAGTTACTTTAGGAGGTCTGTGTAAAGTAGCTCGGCTCTCTCTGACCGAACAGATTTAACAGAGAGCAGCCTCAAAGGATTTATTTTAGCCCTCTGGTTGACTGTAGACCGGTAGTACATTTCACAACGTCAGGTTAACAAGCAATATACAATTTTCTTTCAGATTCTGATTGCAGTTGTAGTATCATGGACCTTATGTTTGATTCTTACTGCTGTAGGGGCTTTCCCCGATGATCCCACAGAGTACGGATACAAAGCTAGAACAGATTTATATAATGACGTCATACAGGAATCTACTTGGATACGATTTCCATACCCAGGTAACTATAAGTGGCTACCTATACTGCTGTCGAGGCCCTAGGTTCCTGAACCGAGGCCACACCCTCTGAGAATGAGGTCACAGGTCACAAGGCCTAGGCCGAGCTCTGTCTCCCAAGATAAGCTCGAGACCCGGCCAGCGAGCCCCCGCCGATATCACTTACGATACAAAAAGGACGGTGTCTTTTACAAATACGTAAGTCTATCTACTCTAGCATGTGGTACGTACCTATCGAAATGGGAGGCGCATGGATTCCAAAAGTGGGGGCTAAAACTTCAAATAGTCCTGAATATAGTACATGCGCACAGTAGTCATTGCAACAAGTGGCCAGTCAAGACCCAATTTTGGCAGGACGCCTTGCACAATAGTACCTTCTATTCAACGTCTTTTGATAAGTAGGATGGCCAGGGCTGGAGGAAAATAAGAACTGTATTACAACCAAGGGCACGACTTTTAGGGATTGCTCTCCTTGGCTGCTCAAATTCCCTCAGAACGGATACAACTTAGGAATCTGACATTGAACCATATTTGTGTATTGAGCAGAAACCGCAAGCTGCTACACAAGCGAAAAGTCCAAATTGTTATCCTATCTTTCTGAGACAGTAAAAGGTATGACTTCCGTGGAAAATGTATAGCAATAACTTCTATAAAGGCTGGTGTAGTTGCACCAGTGCACGTAATACGAGTTATCATTGGAATCCCCGCAGTTCACTTTCATCGCACTGGTGTGTTGGCTGAACGGGTGAGGGTGTAATTTATAGGGAATCAGTGTTTCCGATTGTGTCGGATATGTTTAAAATTTGAGAAAATCCTCTTCTCCATTATTTTTTTACTGCATTTCAATCTACACATGGATTCTTCAGGTAAATTCTTTGAAAATGTATGAAATGAAACCTTTTTGCACCCCTTACAAAAAAAGTGTGGCATGCCACATGTGAACACACGTAATCACGTGTGGCAGAGCATATGAAAATACATAAGGAAAAAAGTGTGGTTATGCGTGGTGACACATGTGGTATTGGAACCAATCTGACACACAGGACCACGCTTTTCCCTGCATGATTGTCACACCTTGAAATCTCGGTCAAAGTGGGGAAAGCTGTGTCAAGTTGACACATGTGGCAAACCAGGGCAAAGTGTGACAAACAAGGCCAGTGTACGAAATCGAACTATTGAATTTACTTTATTCAACACCACACTTTCTCCCCACTTCTCCACACTTTGCCTGCTTTACCCCAGTTTACCTAATGTTACATGTGTCAAAGCGTGATTTTCGGTTTTCCACACATTGCCTCATGTCCAAACTGTGAAAATGCTGGTCAATGCATGGCACTTTGGAAAAGTGTGTCAACTGTTTATTAATGACACACATTGTCACGCAAAAATTCACAGAAATTTCACGCCTCTCCACACCCCACCATAGTTTTGCACAGGTCGACACAGTATTTCACGTGTGGTATTGGAACTTTTGCCACACAATTTTTTGTAAGGGACATGACAGTAAATTATGGAATAGCAAACGATTTTTTGAAAAACCTGTCTTCAGTTTTAGCAAACACGAGTAAATCGTCGAGGAGACTAACCGCTCTCGGGGATCGCACATACTACCATATCAAATATGGCCAACTGAAAAACTTGGAAACACAAAACTACTGATGAAGATGGCGAGGACGAGGACGAAGACGATGGTGATAACAACGACGATGATGATGACGACATAATTACACTTTACGATAACATCAATTTTTTACCAGGATCCACTTTTGACACTTAAGTTGACCAAATTGAAATGTTTTATGTTTTGGGTATAAATGAAATGGACCCTGACCAACTGTCTGTGTCCAAACTGAACTTTAACCCTGCCTTCATCTGTAATCAGCATTATCAGAAAGTTTATTTATTTAAATAGATCTTACTTTAGTGCATAGGCTACAGATAAATACGAAATGTTTAACAGATTGAAAACACTGTTCTCTCCAGGTCAGTTTGGAATACCTCGAGTTAGTTTTGCTGCATTTCTTGGTATGGTCACTGCTGTTTTAGCCAGCATGATTGAATCGGTAGGAGATTACTATGCTTGTGCACTTATCAGTGAATTACCGCCACCGCCTACCCATGCTGTTAATCGGGGTGTAGCAATGGAAGGATTAGGATGTTTACTAGGTGGGCTGTGGGGTGCACCTTGTGGTTACACCTCGTATAGTAACAACGTCTCCGCTATTAGTCTCACAAAAGTGAGTATAAACTTTCCGTTGATTTCTAAGGTAGATACCCCCTTTTGTGACATTTCAGTTAAATGGACCGTTTTGAAATAGCAATAGCAAAGGATTATGGGACAGAGTTTTATTATCCGTGGTTTTTGTAAGGGGTATTTAACTTTGGCCAAAAGCGACGCTCTTTGAAACCCTATCCTACAATCCTTTGTAATTGCTATTTGGAAAAGGGCCTATGCAATTATCAGTTTTGTCATCTCAGGCTCAATGTATTTTGCTCTCTGTAATCGCAGAAAGTTATGTAAAGAAGAAGGTCACTCACTCTGTCTCTACGTTATCAAACCTTATCCTATAAATAAAATAAGAAAGATAACAAATATTTGCTTAAATGTACCAACATCCATAACGAGCAATATGCAGTGATTGAAACCGTGAAGAAATATCTGATTTTAAATTATTATTACTATTAAATTACGTATATAAGAACACATGCATGGAGACACTACTCTTTTCTGAAAAGGAACTTTGAGGGTATTTTAACACACTGGCAGCCCGTAATACACTGCTCCAAAGTTCGACGATCTCACCTAAAGTTATACAAAAAATTCAACCATATATACTTGCAGGTTGCGAGCCGAGTAACAGTTTACTTCGCTGCAGGAGTTTTTGTTATCGCTGGAATATTCTACAAGTTCAATGCTTTTTGCGCTTCTATGCCGGAACCCGTTCTTGGTGGAATAATGGGGTCCACTTTTGGTAAGTCTGTAGCTGTATTGGCAGTTCTCTTCGAGCCTTATCCTTTTAGAAAATACTATGCAATATTCCGTGTAAATGCGTCCTCTCATATTAATCATGCAAGTCATCTATATTACGCAGTATTTCATAGAGAACACTCCCAAACACTCACAAAAGGGGAGCTGTTAAGCCTACGTAGCTCTGTTTAACTAACGGTTCAGGCAGAATCTGCCAAAAAATAAAAATACGATTGCTTTCGTAATGGTTACAGGATGGTGTTTTTGAGTAAGGTCTATATGTTCCCTCTCTGTTCGCATGATTTTTATGACTGACTATTACAGGGATGGTGGCGTCTATCGGTTTTGCCAATCTCGCATTCATCAAAGTCAACACCTCCAGAAATCTGTTCATTCTTGGTTTTGCTTTGTTTCTGGGAATGGGTGTCCCGGACTACCTTGTGAAAAACCCTGGTGCTATCAATACAGGTATTATACACATGTCAGCTTGCTGATGTTTTGTTTACTATTGGTCAATGATTAATGGGTAGCTTTCATCTATGTGTGGAAGTGTGCTTGCTACAGCTTACATACTATCTTTAGTGTTGTGGCGCTGTGCCACGTAAACAGGTTATCTATATTAACAAAAATAAATTTGAATGGAACGTCTAACAACCGACCCCTGTGATGCTACAAAGAGTGTTGGTAAGTTCCTTTTAAACTGAACAAAAAGTTTTCATCGAATGTGAACCACTCGTACTTCGATGTCAAATTACCCGCTATTCTACCTCAGTTGGTATACCAGTTGCGTGCCTGCTTGGTTGGCAACCCTCTTATAGGCTATTGCATTTCCGCTTTGAAAAAGATGACCTCAAGGGCTTTGAACTATTTTGTTGTAATGGATCATTTCATATGCAGTTTAATGTCTCTCTTTTAAAACTGACAATAACGCTCCTGAACTTTGCCGTGCAAAAGTTCCTTTTAAATCTGCGGTTTATATTTTACAGAGAGAAAGAAACGTGTCATTTTTGTGATAATTTACTTTTCATTAAATTCCACTAGGTGTCTTGATATTGGATCAAGTTTTGAGTGTAATCTTAGGAAGCAACATGTTCCTTGGCGGCTTGACAGCTTGCATACTGGATAATCTGGTCAGAGGTAAGAGAAATCTATTTTGTTATTACACATTGAAAGGAGCACAGCAAAACTAAAGCCCGCCATTATAAAAGAGAAGCATATCACCCCTGATTTTGCTGTTTATTTAAGCTGCAGCCTCATTGAAGAGATATTTATGATAATGTCTCGAGCATGGGCTGTAGGTTGGCGGTCTAGCTCACGTCTTGGGGAGCAATGGCAGATAAATTTACTATCAATTTGAGAAAGTATAGCTGGGAACGAAGTAGGTCGCACAACTATGATTTGAAAGACTTTGCCGCCTTAGTCTTCTGCTAGCATGGTTGCATTATGCATTTGTACTTGTGTGCCACTTCCTAGGGAGTGGGCCTTGGTTTACTGCTGAAATCAAAAGAAGTTTTCGATGCTGTTAAAACTCTCTTACAATCAAACTTCTCCGCTTATAATTCATGATATCATTAAAAGATTGGACATCACCGCACTTTACATGTAAACGAAACAATTCCGAAACTTTTGCACATTAAATGGGCCGCCGGAATTCAGTTGAGGGCAAACATTATTACGCTGAACAATTTCTAACTTAACTTTTGTCTTATTTCTTTAGGTACGCCAGAAGAGAAAGGACTTAACTGGAGGAAAGAAATGTCAGGTCTGACAGACGACGAAGCTAAAGAAGGGGCAGAAGACAAAACAAGTTATTACGATCTTCCATTTGGTATGAAATGGATCCGAAGAACATACTGGACTAGATATTTGCCATGCAGTCCTACATTTACGGGATTCAGAAAACTACATGGTGTCCTCTAAACCAATTCAAAGTTGATGAAATAGGAGGTTTCATCCCGAATAACACCTTCCTGGTTAATAAAGTAGCATTTAAAAGCCATGAAGATGAAATCACGCTTGAAATCTAATTAAATGTCGGCATATCTGTTAAATGTTCCAGAAGTGAAAATTGCGATTGTAATGACGCTGCCATATATTGCACTACGGTTTAACACGGTATCTCTCCTTTACTGTTAAGTGTATGCACGTAATACTTTATCCGTTATTTATTAAGCAATTAAAACCTGAGAATCTTTGTAAATGTATGATAGACATGTACGCAAGACGTAGCTTTCGCACACGCACGTAGACTTAAGCGCCTATCCGACCGGTACACGTATTCTGCTTTTGTGCTGGTACAAGTTGAAATGCTACTCTCGTACCTAAACAGCATAGGTGTAGGAGGCGGATTGGGGGTGGGCTGGGGCTACAGCCCCCAACCAAATATTATTGTGAAAATTCGGGTAATATGCTGAGAATATTTCCGGCACCTACAGAAAAAAATAATTCAATGATGTAGCTAAAGTTAATCAATAGTTTAAAAAACTTCCTTGGTAATTAAAATAAAGTTCTGATTTGTATTGCACCAGCACCTACACATTCGGTATTAATTCACCAGTGCGTTTTTTTTTTAAATGGTTAAACTTATACTATGATCATGAGTGGTGTATTTAGGGGGCCGATTTTTTTATTACTTAAAATACGTAAATTTTTTACCACAAATTTTACTTCAAAGTTAGCATATGTGGCACCAGATTGCATGTAAGGACTCCTAATATTTCAAAAAAAATCCAAGGGGAGGGGGCACATCCTCCCCTTAGACCCCTCCCCCAGGCTGGCGATCACACAACATAATGCCTGCCCCACCCCCATGAGAGAAATCCTGGCTACGCCAGTGATTGTTATCATTTTTATTGTAACGACTTCCCCCAAAATTATAACCAATATGGACGGTAGTAACAAGGCAAAATTATTTATGTAAATGGCATGCGGTGTGATAACCTATGCATGCCTATATAATATGTACATTAACATGTTGAATGCGCGCGGAAATTTTTGGTTAATATTTTGCGGTCAAGTCGTCACAGCCCCCTCCCCCCCCCCCCTTCAGCTTGGGCTCCTACGCCCCATGCTAAACAGAGGGCGCGCTTTCTATTCTGTGACTTCATATGCATAAGGTTTATCTTTAAGATTTAAAGTAGACATAAATCAGAATTGTCTAATGATGTTTTATCATAACTATTCAGTCTGTTAATTTTCCGATTTAAAAAAATAAGTTTTTATTGTTTCACCTGTTGTAAGAAGCATGGTATTTCATTTCTTCAAACCACAGAGTCACCATTGTTCTTGAAACTCACTTTCTGATCTTCTAATTATATAACTGATTGGGGTGGTTTGAATATCTTCTAAAATAAACGCACTTTCTTGGCACATGTTATATGTACGACAGTGTGTTTGTTTAATCCGTTTTTCAAGATGTGTTCATGCGCATTCGAAATTGCGAAAAGGCTTATAGGGCATTCAGACAACAATTGTGTAGCTTGTAAGGCCAATTTGGTTGAAAAATCTCAGCATAGACTAGCTATAATTTTGGATGTACAATATCTGGCAAAGTTCATTCAATTTGATCGAATATGCCATCAACGGAGGGGAAAGAATGTAGGAAATACGACTTCGAAGGGAAAATAAACTCACTCTCTCCTCCACATCACCGAAAAAAATAACGAAACAAATAGAAGAACAGAAGCCAAAAGGCTTAGTCATTTGTTGCCAAAAGGAGGTGCCTTTTTACACTTTGTACTCATCTCTCAAATTTCTACTTCTTGAATATATCATTTTTTACAATGATGTAACAATTTGACCTCTGCTAACCTCACATGACCTTTGAACCCAACCCCACCAAAAATTGGCTAACAAAAATATATATTCTCATTTTAATTCTCATTTCTCATTTTAAGTATATCTTACTGGTAATTTGGTTAAACGATGACTAAAGCAGAGAACTACTTTACCCAAATAATGGATTTTAACGAATGTTCATTATCATTTTCTCGGGTAAGTGTGTGTTTCTGAACCATGATAGGATGCTCGTCAATTGATGGTGGCGTTCCTCTCAGATGCAGTGACTGGCTTGAGGTTTCACAGTCCCGCCCCCTCCCCCTCAAATGTCAAGAAATCTACGCCGGTGTCTATGGTGACTAAGGTGTCACGTAAATCTTCCCCACTGTATGTGCATACAAGCCTTTTGATTGACGGTGAGTGTTTTTTTAAAGATTACCAATGCTCTGAGATTGTAAGGAAACAAACAAGTGAAGAAGGGTATTTTGGAAACTTTTTCGAAGATGCATTCATGATTACCCTATATCAGCCAAACTATCAACGGTCAGATTATAGACGTTTGAAGTGTTCTACAGAATAATTAGCAATGCAAAACTGGCGTAATCTTTTCAACATTGCAGCCTTCTCATTTTCAAGACCACATTTCAGATGGAAACTTGGGAGGCATCGGTGTTAAATCCCACAGCAACTGAAGCTTGGCTGTGACTTCGACTGTATACGAAATTGTTTTGACCAACAATGTTGTTTCAATGACCTCGTTTAACAACAAACGTCCACCTAACAATGGAAATTCACCTACTCTGGAAGACAGAAGGCTGACAAACAGAATTAACAACATTACACACATTTGTATACAACAAAACATGTCTACAACAAAATTATGGCCCCTATACATAATTGATAATTGCACTTTACCACATTAAGCATTAACCTAATTACACCTATATTACAGGTGTCCGAAGTCAAAACGAGATTTGATGTACCCTACCAAATATCCGACATTATTAATGTTATATAAAAAAATCAAATGACCGTGACAACGATGGGTCAATGAATTACAGTACAAGCAAGGAAATGACTCAGACTGCTCACTGTTGTAAGTAGAAAGGAAATCTGCAGGCTATTGTACATAGAATTCTCGTTTCATTGGTAATTCCTCTCTTGGTCCCCTTACTTGATTCCAACTTGGAACAAAGTTTTCACTGATCCTTCTGTCTTCATCTACAAGTGTGTTTCTCGTGATAATCTGTCTTAATTTCTGGATACATACAACATCTTTCTACCGAGAGGCAGTAAAATGGGACTATGCACATTTTCTGTGTTAATTTTAAATCACATAATCACAACATACCAAACATGAATGCCGCAAACGATCCATGTTTTTAGAACCAAATGACGTGTGTCACACTGCTTTTGAAGCAAAAATAATGAAAGTTTCTGAACGTATAATTAGTCAAAGCTTTCCCAAAGTTACCACCACTTTACACCTAAACCACCTAACATGAATATTCCCAAAAGAAGAGTGGTGTCGCCTCTTTGATTAGACCCAGCCTCAAACGAAATGAAAAGATTTTCTCTAAATAATGATTTTTTCAGCATATGGACGGTTCAAAATTTTCCAAGGATAGAACCATTTTGCATCTAAGTCACTAACATGAGCTAAAATTTCTAAAAGGAGACGGGGACACCCTTTTCTATTAAAATCTTCATCAGAAAGGGTCCCTTGGACAAGATGACAAAGGAAAGATCCTTCCCAGGTGTCACAAGTATCCCAGGTACGTCACTGTCTACCACGAAGGGTGTGAGCAAGCTGTATTGAAAATAAACCACCATGCAATAGGCACCGAGCAACCTGTCAATCGGATCTCAGTGTCCTACGATACTTTGTAATACACATGTCCGCCTGTTTCTTAGCTTTCCTCGTTCTTTGTCTCTTTTTCCTTCTTTCCTTTCCTTGCCTTGTATTTCGAAAACATTCTTTAGGCATTAGTTTTCTCCCCTTTTTGTGTCCATAGTTTGGTTCGTACTATTCAATGGTCACTAGCTTTATTGACAGTTTTCTGTTTTTCTAGTGTCCTTCATATGTCCTTAATACTTGCTTATGTAACTTTTTTACTGTTTCGTTGTTCATATGAGGAAAAACTGGAATTGAATTGAATTGTTCTTAATCGAACAAACCTGAACAGACCAACACTGAACTTTGCGTTAAGTCTTCTAAAGTCAACTTGGTCGCTCATTCGTTTCGGGTAAGTGATATTCTTCCTATACACATACAGTATAGCTAACAATGTATGAAGATTAATATAAGCAGCTTGCAATGATCAACTAAGGTGCGACATCAGAAACTAGTTTACCCGGCCGGGAAAGCAGAATTCGGACGGCACAGCAAAATTAAATTTACATGCCAATTCGTGATTAATATCATTTTGTTGTACAAGAAAACTCTTCGATACTGTAAAGCTAGAATTAATTTATTGAACACAAGCCTAAAACGTAAAAAAACATACAAGACAAATTAGAAAATTAAAGGATTAAATTAAGAACAAACCGAAACGTTGAGCAGCAAGTAGAAGAAGTAACACAACTGTACCGACTTTAGCATTGGTAAACGCAGCTCCGATACGGCTTATGTAACAAATCCCTTTTGAACGAAGCACTCTTTGACTGAAGAAAAGTTGAAAGAGGACCAAACTTTGCTCCATAAACTTATGACGCCATATTGGGAAGAACGAGATCAATTGTTTGACTTTGACCTTCCTGAAAAAATGATCACAAATGATGGTTTAAGAGAGGGTCGCGACCTTTTTGAGGGTCGCGAAAATATTTCGGAGGGTCGCCGGCGAAAAGGATTCTGGAGAGAAAAAATAATTGCCAAATTTCTCGTTAAAAATAAGCAATGCGAGTGATTCTAATCTAAGAGCCAGTGATCTGCATAACCAAGTCAAATCATACTCCTCTCACCGACCTGTCAATTTGAGGGCCACCAAGATTCCAGAGTAGAAAGTTAGGGCCACAAGGCAAAAACGTTTGGAGACCCCTGGTTTAAGAGCAACTCAATTGTCATAAGACATATTTGAGCAAACATGATGCTGACATCTTACTCAAAATGTATACATACGTATGCCCGTAAAGATATATGTATACTTTCTTTGACAGAAGTCTCAAATGTATGGAAGTAAAAAAAAAAATAGAACAAGAATAGGAAGGAGACGAGACACTTTTCTTGAAGGACTGCTATGATTTGTATTGGACATTGCAGGCAGGGGAGGCGATTACGGGATGTCTCCACCCCTCCCCGATTTGGTCGAGATATAATAGAAAAATAAAGGTAAAAGAGGACACGAGAGAAAATAACTTTGTAATTGATAATTTATGGCTTCATTGCGCTATACTTATTGCTTTTTCACCAAAAACATCTTTCGCAATGCAACTGTGTTGAATGGCTGTTTTGATCTATCTACAACTAACTATAGTATAGCTAAACTGGCTTCTCTAAATGTGATAAAACACAGCGTAACAAAACCAGTAGGAAGTCATGTGAATGTGATGAATCTACACACCAATTATGAGAAGTGTCAATTACAGGCGTATGAGGTAGGGGAACTGTGATTTGGAAAAGCCCAAAGCAGAATCTGTACAAATTTTAGCACACTTTTTCTTAAAAGGCTAAGACATTCGGGAAAAGAATGTCTCCCCAAATTCAAATGGTCCCATCCGTTTATGGTGTTAATGATTCTTACCGTAAGATGGCAAGTTTTCGATTTAAGAGTTGACCTTTGGTGACCTTACACGACCTGTCAGTGTGACCAACACTACAGACAGCGGAATTCTCTATTGTAATCAATATGGAAAAGTCAAAGTACCATCTATGAGAAATATCCAAGAATGCTTCCAAGACATGCGTGTATAACGTTTTAGAGTTCGACCACTAGTGACCTCAGATAACCTTTGACTCGACTAAAACAGCGCGCTTCCTCTGGTCAATATAATGCAACAACATGGTAAGTATGAAAAGTATCCATACGACTTATCCTGCTGTATCTTGTTAACAAAACTTTCAGTGTTTGATCATAAGCATACGTGGCGAGGGAGCAGCTAGGGTGGGGGCATACGCCCTCCCAATTCGGGCAAAAATAATGGATCCATTCGGGCAAATGAGCTGAAAGCCAAGAAAATAAATTATGCCTTTTTGCAACTGACACAGCGGTATCAAAATTCGGGCAACTTGGTCCAAAATTTTAAATTCGGGCAAGAATTATCCCTGCGCCCCCAGAAATGTTGACCCACGTATGCCTATGTGTTTGATGTCTCGCTTGCTTGTAAAACGTTGAGATACCAAAGATAGGTTGTGCCCACTATATACCCGCCCTTTAAAACATAAGAACATGCAGTGGTAGACACAAGTAGGCCTAGGCTACATTTCATAGAATGGGGAAATATTCCTAAAATTGGGAATCTAACGGGTCTTATGCCGACATAGGCTCACCTCTCCATGGTTAGGACCACCTGGGGTCAGAAGATATGGTATCCCAAACGCTCTGATTGGTGGTGTGAAAATAAAACACAAATTTGCTACCACAGTTCTACGTTTACCATGCGTAGTGGGCCATTACCGGGAGGAAATTTGAATTTTCCTATATGGCCTGGAACAGGGGCGTAGCGAAGGTGTTATCTTTGAGGGGGGGGGGGTGTGGAGATTATGTTTTGCCGACGGATCTGGGTATGCGGAGTGCGAAAACGAGCTTAAGCGGGTGGGGTCCAGGGCCCCGCCTAATGACCCCTGGTGGGGTCCAGGGGCGCAACCCCGGAAGCTCTGAGGTTTAAGTATATCTCTGGGTGAAAAATTAAGTCTCAAGATGGATATATTTTGCCGGGTTCATAATGCATCGTCAAATACAAACCACATCCCTACATGATTTCAAGGCTATTCCTCTCGTCAGGCCGCTATAGTTTTAAGCGGCTGGGATCCAAATAACCGCCAGTGCTTTAGCTGGGACGTTTTCCCAATGCGAAATTTACTGATCTGTGGCCTGGGGGAGGAGTCTAAGGGGAGGGGGAGGTGGAAATTTTTGGAATTTGAAAAGGTGCCTAGATCGCAAATGGTGCAATATTTGAGTGGATTTCTGCCCTAATGAGGAACCTAAAAATTTACACCCGGGTAGAATTTGCTTGTCAGATCTTTTTTTGTGCGACATTTGTCGCCGTTTATGCGACATTGTGGCACAAATAGGGGCTGGCTAAAACACTGGGCCGACTTAAGGGCCCCTGGTGGGAGTCCGCGGAGTTTCGCCCTCGGAAGCTCTGAGGTTTTGGCTTAATTTCTCGGTAAAAAAAATTGATTCTCGTGCAGGATTGGTATATTTTGGTTCTTAATGCATTATCCAATGCAAAGATTCCGGTTAATTCTAATGTGTTAGGCTATTTCTACCGTCATGCCCTATACTTCAGGAGCTGAACCTGTCGTTCAGAACTGGAACACTATGTGTTCAGCATTTGAACACTAGACGCTACGATAAGTGGATAGGCGTCCGACGTTCAAAAAGTGAGAGAAAATGTTCAAAATCTTAACACAAGCGTTCAAAATATGCTTTGAACGTCAAGATCTAAAGATGGGTTCTGTATCTGTTTCATTTCGGTGTTCAAAAGTTAATTTAAAAGCCTGAGATTGCAGTGGAGAGAAGACATGAGCGGCACGCATTGTCTTTCCCAGGATGTTTGTGGGTGAATCGGATCCTCAGAAGTTTGCAAAATGTGTTTTAAGTCAAGGTTAGGGTTTAGAAGACGGACTAAGGATACCCTCTCCATGGGTAATCGGGCGCTGCTCCCCATGGTGATGGTAAAAGTGAGGAATAATGTGCAGAAAGCGTTTTTTCAAGAATGTCATATGACCCGAAATAGTGCACCTATACGGAAGCCGTTAAGTCCCTTTCTTTTTCCGAGTTGCCGACGGACTCAGTGATTCGTCCAATTACACCGACCATGGCCGTTGATACGGCCGTCACGTGCATAATCAATTTGCCGACGGGCTTTCAACTTGAATGGGCCAATTAGATGAAGAGCCGAAAATTGAAATATATAGCCGATAACAGACTGGCCCATTCTCTCTTTCTCTTTTTTTCTTTTCATTCTCCGTCTTCCCTTTCACTCCATTCCTTTCGCTTTCTTTTCCCTTCTTCTCTTCTCTTCTTTTCCTCCTCCCCTCTTTTGTTCTTCTTTTCCTTTCCCTCCCCTCTTTTTGCCGACAGACCGTAAATTTGCCGACGGGCGACCAAATATTGGGGGTGTGGGGTGTGACACCCCACACCCCCAGCTCGCTACGGCCCTGGCCTGGAATTCTGGATTGCATGAAATTGCACTCAGACACAAATTCGTCCCTGTGCCATTGCATGTCTACGTTTGTCATTTGTATTGGGACGCCAGTCTGAGGGACCATATCATCGCCCCTCCCCACCCCATTTGAGCCATGCCTAATTTACGGATATTAATACTTATATTTTCTTAAAGTATGATTTTTCTTCGTGTTTGCGCCACCAGCCATTGATGACTGAGATTAAAAGTTCCGTTCTGATATAAGAAGGCCTTGCACCAAGAATTTTCGCTGCTAAATTTTTAACAATAAGCAAAGTTTCAAGCACTACAAAGATTTCAGGACGAAACACTGATGCCGACCCTCATCATAACAGGAAGCAACTAGAATTTAGTTCTAGGTCATTCATACATAAAGAAGATCTTTTGTGTTTCACATTTTATAGGGAATTGATTTTGCAAACACGAAAAGGCATTTGTAGCAGAGTAAGCTTTATACAGCCCTCACATGGAGTGCGCCCGACAGTCAACATATTACATTGAATCAGAATCGTTGCAATATCCTGAAATGACCCGTACGGTAAGAGAGTAGGCGTACTGGAAAATAACTCAATATAAGTACGTCCTTGAGGGTAACAATTGCAAATAACCGCATGCATTCCGTTGCAACTAATTAAGGCCGACTTTTGCTGACTGACTGAAAGCGGTTTGATGATGCAGAAAGCTTATGAGATGTGAAGATGCATGATGGTGTACTTGTCGTCTGGAGCATTGGGACACTAATTTCACTCAAGCTGCTCTATGTCCCATGCAAAGATTGCGTGAAAGCGCATAGTAATAGTATTTGCTTCTCGGATGCAGGTCAGCAGCCTGATGAAGTACTGAATTGCTTTCGGGGGATTCTGGGGGCCTTCCCCTCCCCCACTCGGCTACGAGCTATCTTGCACAGCACTGCATATTTTACCTCTTATGTAAATTTTGAAATTAAATTATTTGTGGCTGCCAGTTGTTGAAAAGAGGTGAAAAATATTCATGCTGTATTGAACCCGTTAAAAATGTTACATTTCCTACCCCACAAAATTGGACTTTCGTGGGGTAGGATTATATGTCACTTTCTAGCGCCCGAGGCTATCTCCATCGCTAACACCAATTAGTTATCTCTTTCCAAGAAGCTGTATCACATGTCATGATCAGGACAATCGTAACGTCCAGCCTTGAGGCAATTGTTGTAATAGAGAAGCAGAAAGGGGTTTTTAGTAGTTTTAATGAGACCAATACCTCATGTCCTTTTTTAAATAAATCATTGTAGATAATGCTTCGTTACCTTATTTCCTAACGATGGATAGGCCCTCTTTGAAAATAAAAAAAATCAGGAACATCCGCTTCTAGAAGAACGAAAACCGAGAAAATTGCCAGAGACTATCGAATAACTTGCCCGAAAAATTTGTTTGCCATAAAACCAAGAGGCAGGAGGGGAAGGGGGTAAGGCTGCAGCCCCTAGCTGTATGCCTATCCCACTCTCCATGTCAGAGCAGTACTGTTATGGATATGTCATTTAATATATCCATCAGATGGAGGGGAGTCAATACCCAGTCTAGGGTCCATTTTCTGAAGGCTTGGGGATGGTCACAGCTTAGTGGAAATGCTCGCTAGCTGTGTCAAACAATCTGAAGTGAACGAGATCCTAGTTGCACAATCAGAAAGTTTCAGTTCACCGATATTTGAACCCCAAGAACATTACCAACGGCATAGCCGAACAAGCTAGTAAGGAACCAGAAATTATTGGTGGTACTGTTGGATTTGATTGGATAAGGGGGTCCTAAGTCGGAAGGAAAGTTGAGCCGTGAATAATTGGTATTTACTAGCTCAGATGACATTTTGTCCACTTCTTTGCGTTACATTATACTCTTACTAGTTCAATGAATATGTGTAATGTCACAGTGTTAAAGTTTAAAATATGGAAGTCTTTAGATTACCAGTGTACTTCAAAACATGACTTGTTAGTCCAGCATTATACTCCTTAATCTGCCATTTCATCTATCATTCCGTCAAGCCATACACCTCACACCAAACCAACTTTCTATGCATGTATAGGTGCATGACCTCGTGCTCAAACGGACTGTTAGTAAACACGCCGGAATGTAAATGAAAATTGACAAAAAAAAAAAACTTTTTCCACAAAACAGACAATACAAGACTCATTCATTCCAGTAAGGCTGGCTGGTACAAGTTTATTTTCCAAGCTTTTTATTCCAAGCGTTTTATGATAAAAAGGAGAAGACCTTACAGTTTTGTTGCAAAGGCAGAAAACGTCTGAAAGCTGAATTCGAGAGAAGACGAGAAAAGCTGTGTTTCTAACAAAGCAGAATGGGACGGGCAAGGATACGTGGTACGAAGTTACCATTCCTTTGCATACTCCATACAGTTTTGCATGATTTCAAAACAGGTTTATCTAGATTTGCATAAAAAACTTGGAAAAAGCCCTCATAATCTCATAAAGAACTTTTTACCATTATTAAGCTTGAACTGTTTGGACCATCACGGCATAGTTAAGATAAATATTTTTCAAAAGCAGAGTAGTGGTTATAATGTATAATTTTAAACTTGACATTCATAACAAAGACTCACAACCTGTGACTAGCATATGTAAGCACACAATAATGCACACACTTCAAAAGCTTACTCTGAACATTTCAAGTTTGCAATTTACCTTTGGTCATATTTGTAATCCATCTGACATTTTGAAGTTACATTGACAGATATATAAATACATGTTTCAGACATAAATTCTGTACAGCAACATTTCACTTGCAGGTATGGTAATTATTCTTTAGAAAGAAAACATTCTACAAAAATTGTACACCTCATTATCTCTCAATAACAATTTCCCCTCTTCTCTTCTGTCCACATCCATCAATCCCTCATCTATACAAAAAAGGACACAAAGGTGTCCATTTCTTAGGTGTTGCAATTTAACAGAATTCAAAAATTTAGAATTTAAATTGGAAATAATGACAATTTACGCTAGACATAACCTCACATATATACACAGAAAAGCATATACGACAATCGCCAGAAAGTTCTCTAACAGATCGAGAATAAAGAGCTGTTGAAGAAAATCCCATCATGCAATGGGTTAATGATGGGTATCCTGCAGTCAGCATGCTTGCAAAAAAGTCACACCCTTTTAATGCACTTCTGTAGTGTACAGACACAAGGTGGAGTTCGTTTTAGCTCCATCGTTGTACACTGAGATTATTAAGTATTACTTGTGGCCTTAGTGCTCCAATTTGTAGAAGTACTTGTAGAAGACACACACATTATGCATGCATGCCCATTAGCTGGCCTTTCAGTTTTCTCATGAGTTTTACTGAGGTGTCATGCAGCCACATTGTGCTACAATTATCAATGAACAAGTTCCAGTTTCAAAGTGGATTTTCAAATTCCATGTTTAGCCATCATTTTCATGAAATATGTCTCTTTCCTTTGGGATTCATGCCAAGAATACCCTAAAGTATGCCACTTTTGCCAATAAGATCCGACTACTTGTCGCACATGCGACAAGGAGTCTGTCCTTGTCTGAGAGAATGCCATTTTTGCCAATAATCTCCAACTACTTGTCGCACGTGTAACAAGGAGTTAGTCCGTTTACCATGGAATAGCATATGATGATGTCGTATCGGGCTGTTATTTTGTCAAAATTTGGCAAGAAGTTATGCAAAAAGAGCTGTCCAGATAAAGGTAGAAAATCCACTTTGAAAATAGAACTTGTTAATGCTTCAAACTTGAGTTTGCTCAGGGCTGACACTGGGAAAACCACAAATCTTTAATAGACTCTTGGCTACATGTAATTAGTTACTGTATGCTCAGTGCAGAGCATATCCTCTCTGACTGATGTCTTACCATTTCTTTATCATACCTCCTGTCCAGACAGTTATTGTCACAGTATTTAAACTTTAGAAAGAAAATTGCCATATGGCACAGTGGAAAAATACACATATTATTACCTGAATAGCTGCAAAATCTATGAAAGCCAAATGGACTCATTTACAAAATGAAACATGAAGTTAAAGCCTTTCCTTGATGAGCTGAGAGTGCGGAAGCAAGCTATACTGCTTAGCTGTTCAATGAGCAGTTTCATATCATGTATGATTATGTGCCTTGTAATAAAAGGTGTCATCTCCTATCCTTGCCCTTGGACATTCAGACTTTTGGAAGGAAAGTACAATATTCCTTCCTAAGTTTTCTACCAAATTATGCATTCTTTACTTCATAAAACTTCTATTGCCTCCTACCTTGGACCACTAAAATCCTTCTTTTTTTTCTGTTTTTCTACATTCATCTTGAATCCTACCTCTTTGACCTACCAAGATGAATCTATACTTCTGCAAATGAGACACCATTCACTAAAGTGAATATTATATCACTTTTCATGCTGAAACAATCGTTACAATACATTGCCAATCCTTGTGTTGCAAGGTGTAAAACAAAAGATATCTCTAGAGCACAAGACAGCAACATAATTCCAATCAATGCCGTCAAGTGTAATCTACATAGTTCAAAAGCAGTCTTTCACTTCTTTCCTCTTCTCACTTTCGATTAGTAAGTCCATTAAATAAACAGACCATGCAATTTCATTTCACTCACATTTTCTTTTCCCTTCATCTTTCTCTACACAGGGGCATCGTGCAAAAATAATGGGGGGGGGGAGGGGTTGAGAAGTGGCTACTGGGTGAAGGTATAAGTGACATTGTGTTAAAAAATATTTTGGAGGGAGAAGGTGAAAAGTAGGATAACCCAAGGCAAAGTGCTATATTTTTCGACTTTTCATACTAACATGGCATGTGAAGGGCTTTCAAACGCATTTTCAGACAAAATCACAAGACAACCTTGACAAAACTTGGGGGGCCTGGTTCCCCCGGGCCCCAGTAAGCATGACGCCTGTAATGTGTTTTGGTAAACACTTACATCCTCACTGCTTGTTGCAAACTTTCAAAGCTTCACACGCTTCATTCTCATTGATGCACCTCTCTGTGGACTGTGCAGCATTCTAATATGTCTATGCTTCCTCATTTTCTGGGGCAGAGATGATGTGTTGCCACTGGTTACATCAATCTAAGTTTCCTTCGTATTTCGTACTTTCCAAAAAGGCATTACCATAATCAGGGTTCATGTTCCTCCTTGTTCTAATCTTTGTAGAGTCTCTTCAACAACATCTTCCATGGTTTCTGGTATCAGAAGCTCTGAGACCTGTTTCAATATAATACAGAACACATAGAGAGTGATATTAACTTTATGTCCAAAAGCCTACTTACTCAGATCAAAGATCATTTAGCTTTGCTACACAATAGAAACCAGAATGCAGAAATGCATTGACGTTTTGAGTTAAGGAATTGATTACACTGTGCAACATCATATTTTAAAGATCTGCAATTCAGTGTATACTACTTTGACACTGTTTTTACATCTTGGCCAGTGGTGACAGCAGGTGACCTTAAATCTTCATCAAAAAGTAGGGTACATCCTCAAAATGAGACTTCTTCCCTGCCCCTCCCCCACCCCTCCATTCTGCCCTAACAAGTACAGATCATGCCTTTGAGTGCCCTCAAAGTATGAGTCACAAAAAAAGTACATGCCCAAATATCTGTATGCATGGTCATCTTACCACATGGGCACACCTGGGCAAATGGCAGGGGTCTTGCAGTTTTAGGGGCCATGAGGATCATTTTAAAAGATAAAATTAAGGTCCATATCAATGGTTGGGGGACCCAAAATGTTCCTTTCCCTGAAGAACTCAGACAGTTTAGAGATGGCCTTATTGGAATGACTGCATATTTCATCTTTCCTCTAAATGACTGAAAGTAGATACTTACTGAGTATCGCATTGATGACTCATAACAATATAAAATGCAGGTGTCAAACAGCATCACATTCTGAGCAGCCAATGCCAAGATGCAATTCTTCAACCTCACAAGGGTTTCACGATCTTCTAATGGCACCGGCTTGATATCGTAGAAGAAAAAAAGTAGGAAGATGTGCGGATCAAAATGTAGCAGCCATACTGAACATCACCCACAAAGAAAAGAGACTTTGTGATACCACACCTTGTACATAGTAAATATTTTTGGGTAGTTTGGTTCCAAATCGAGACATGAATTAGAGGTTTCTGTGCTTTTACCTATAGGTACAAAATGTTTGATGGGCATTGATCAAACAGTTTGTTGCAATGTTAACATGGTAATAAGATGACTTCTTGCACCTATTTTTCGCCATTACATTCCAGATATAGGATATTCAGACAAGTTTCTTGGAATGATGCAGTATACACTGTGTTTTCAAGGTTTTCACTTTTGACTTCCTGTGACCTCAAATGACCTTTGACGTTAATCTAGCAAATGCAACAGGGTTTGCCTTCTGAAACAGGGCACCCACACTATGTTACCTAGTCTCACTCTTGAAAACAGCTTGTGACCCTTTTTTCAGGTCTCCAGTCCTGAAGGTCTGCTTCCCGGATGTGGGCCTCAAAGGTCTCCGCCTTTGACGTAAGTGAGCATTGAGACTTCAAGACCCCAGAAAAAGTATTTTGGTAATATTAATCGTTTGCTTTAAATTTCTGCTGAATAGTACTGAAACTCACAATTGCTACTATCTATATGCTGTCAAAACATACTAGCATTACTTTGCGTGATAGGGGCCTAGACCCAAATCTATTCCATTAACCTCTTTAAAAGAGCAGTGCTCCTCTACCCTTTTGACCCAGGAGACAACTTTCTACCCCATGAAAAATTCTGTAGAACACCCAATTTACCACTTTCACAGAACTACAACCCTTTGCAGACCACCATTTTGCTTTGGCATACCATGTAGGGGTCTCCAGACCATTTATAAAACACTGACCCAGACATTTCAGAACAAAGCATTGTGGAATATATCCCAACTTCTATGGCGGTGAGAAATGGGTAAATGGTTAAGATATGCCACAAATCTCTATCAAGCCTGAAATGTCCTCATCATGTTGTCCACACTTGAAGTGTTCTGCTCTTAAATATGCTTGACATAAAGAAGTATACACTGTATTTCAAAGCCAATATACCAACAATAAACTCATCAAAAATTCATGACCAGTGGATAACCTAGACTTTAAAAGTTAGATTAGCAAATTGGCCAATAAGTATTAATATCTTTCTGACAGATCTTTGTCAAATACATGTAACACAATTTTGTTTTGTGCAGCAGAATTGCTTCATTTGTTCTCATCTCATGACAGACAAAATGCCTGCAAACTTCACTGCTGTCATAAAGTCAATATACCTCCAGATTTTGAATAAATCCACCATCATGGGCATCCTCATCTTGGGACAAGATGGGACTAATCCAGATGTAACCATTGTTCCCCAGGATGATGCTGGCACCGCATTCCAGGTTGTGCATGTGTGTCTTGCTTCTCTTGACAATCATAGGAGAGACCTTTACAAGGATGCCCTGACCAAGCTTTTAAAAAAGACACATGATATTTTAAAGACAGGCTTCCCATCCATACTGTGACACTCTTGCTACAATATACTTAACAACTCTGTAGATCACAGGCCCAATGGGGTGGTATCACTACCACTTTAATAATAACAAATGAATGCACCAGTATGCTCAAATGCACATGTGTCATATAGAAATTACAGAGCATTCTTCCTCACTTGTTGTATAGCAGCTCACTAACAGAAACTAGTCTTTATATAATTGATAATTCATATTGATGGGGAGGTTGATGTTTGACTCAAATTTTAGTTGCAAAAATTCTTGTGCACAAAAAAATTCGCTTCCTTAACAAGATTTTGTGACTATCTGGGGTTCAAATGAGGCAATATTTTTTATTTTTCTCTGCAATTACTTTTGATGGGAAGGAGGGCAGTACATAGCATTTGGCATCTTTTCGCCCTTCTCAATGTTTTCGGCGGAAGATTGAATCTGCAATGAGCTTGTGTATTTTGCATGCTATGGAGCAGTTTGTTCAAGGGATAGGATGGCATGTTCAGTGAAATAACCCAGAAGGGGATAGATAGCTATTCCTTTTTAACACAAACTCACATCATGCTACTTAGAAAATCTGAATTCTTGCCATTTTTCAGATATGTTAGGTTATGTGACCTTTAGAGAAAATACTTTTTTATTCTGTTTGGTAATTTTACTTAAAACTTCATTTTTATTTGGCATGCTGGGAGATCTGCAAATTTGCCTTTCACTGCCACCACAAGGTTTTCACTTTACATTTACGATTCTTTAAATATTATTGGAAAAGTTTGACCTTAATGATACTAAATACATTTTCAATGAATAATCTTGTAAGCTTTCATAGACTACTCGTTAATACCCTGAACAAATCACGGAAAAGACTTAAATGAAATATTGAGTTGCTAGCAACTCCCTGCTACAATCATGTAATGATTTCCTCAACAAAGTGAATCATTCTTCTGATGCTGATAAAATCTTGTACTACTCTGTCCGACTACTGCATATTGCCTACTCTGTCCTTTTCTCTGAATTCTGGTCAAACTGAACGAGTTGTTTTGCAACGATTCTCTCGATAATACACAGTGTCATACTGACAATGATTTAGAAGCACTTAAAAACATTTCCACACATAAATTAAATCCATACAACCCTGACAAAAGATCTTTCATACCTACTTATTTCAACTTGCAGTTTTCCTACTCTAATTCGTACAGAAACATCAACATCTTCAATCTGATGCTAACGTCAATGATAAATTATGAATTTCACTCCCACTGCACAAGGTCACCTTGTGTTCTTCTGTCTACTTCCACTGACAATGAAGTCCATAGTAACAACAGTATTTCTACAAAGTGGTTCCAGATTTTGGACTGTTCTCAATATTAGACAATGATATCAATGTGAAAAATGCTAGCTTGAAAAGATCACTTGTTCAATGATTATTTATTTCAGTTTTTGCTACCTTCCTATTCTAATTTTTTCTTTTTTTCTTTTTACTTTGTTCCTTTCCTTATCACTGCTGTTGCTGTCATTAAGTTGCTCAGGTGGACTGCTGGTAAAGGCTACTACTATTTCAGTCCTCTTCCAGCATAATTTATTCCTGACACTTATTCTTTGTATAGAACTGATGTGGAAATGGATTCAAGTAATTAAAAATGCTCAAAATATTCATTATAACACTCACCTTACCATACTTGAGGCTACGAGTGTGAAGAGAAAGGGAACCATCACCATAAACAGACTGTACTTCAGCCTAGGATAATGGTTTAAGGAAAACTGGATAGGAGTTCAATGCTTTCACCAATGAACATCTTCTGAAATTCAGCCCTTCACAAATTGATCTTTGAAGCATTTTTGGGACAAGAGATTGTACAAATGTACAAATAAAAAGGTGTTAAACACGTATTCTGACAACACAGCATACAAGAATGCAAGGAAAAACCCATCATGACATGCTATTGAGCTGTATGCAGTAATACTCACAATCGGTGAGATTATGTAATGACTATCTATAGAACACTTTGTTTGAACTTTATGAACACCAAATGTTGCAGTTATTCTGGAGCCTTGTTCTCTACTTGGTACAGGTGTGGGATTTTGTGTCCCCATTAATAGAACAAACATTCATTCATAGAGAAGGACAGGCAAATGCTACAATAGGACATTGCAATGAATAAGATTGTCGAAATAACATGATAAATGTTGGTGTTTAAAAGATGCAGGTGAAATCACTGCAGATGGTAACAAGCACTTAAAAAATTTCAGTTTCCTATAAAGTCATTGTAGGAACCTCTTTTAGGAAATCTATACACATAACAGACACTTAACTGTCCACAGATGTAGCAGGCTTCGCACCACAGATCTGACATTACGAAATACTGCATTTTAACATTTATTTGTAACTCATATCTTATCTGTGTATCAAGCAAGGTTATACTGTACCAAAAGATCACCCTCTTGAGAATATTCAGGCATGGTGAACAAGTTTACAGTCTCCATGAAACTACAAATGGTTACACTAACCAAGACTTCCTGATGAAGGTGTTCTTGCATATACTTATAGTACCTTATCAATGTGTCCAGTACAGATACACCAATCAAGTCCTCCTGCTTTGGACATTCTTCCATACTTCATTCTTTATTAACGTTACCCTGACCAGGTCCCCTCCATGGAGATAGTTTGACATACTTATCCATGCACCCAGTGTGGTTACACTATTCAGGTGACCCTCCTAGAGATATTCTTGCATATTTCATTCATCTTTAAGGATACACTAACAAGGTCCCCTTCCTGAAGATATTCTCTCATATTTAGTTCGTCTTTTGCTGACCTTCTCCTGAGTTCTCCACCAGGAAGATTTACTGATGACAACATCAAGATAGAATTCAGTCGAGAATTGGTGTCAATCTTCCATCTGTTTTGAGAAACCTTGGGAAAAGAACAGAGGGACTATTTGAACATGGTGAAAGCCACTTGATGTCTAATTATGTTTCTAATGTACAGAAGGTTGGAAAAATTAAAATGAGCAATTCTTTCTAAATTTACTGCTTATTGCCAATTAGAAAAACTTTATAAGTGTACCTTTCTACTTGTAGGTATGGAATTGTCTTCAACTTGACAAAGTACACTAAAGTAGCTCTATTTTCAAAGTAAAGATTAAGGCTTATCAGAAAGGTTTCTGCAAAAAGTAAATTGCACTCTTGAGAAATTTCCATGCAGTTCCAACGTGCAGTTCTCAGATATTAGCAGTTACCGTACAACATTTGTGACCTAAAGTGGGTTTGAGGCTAGCAGGGTTTATATAATCTCCTCTTTTCTTTGTCTTCTTTGTTTTAAATCTGTTGGTCTGACCTTGAAGTACATAGGACTTCCCATGGGGAATTTGAAGTGTGTAAAATTTCCATGCCTGTCATGCATTCACATTCTGATATCACGAGATTATGGAAGTAAAAACCTGGGTTGGTGATTTTTTTGATTTTTTTAAAAAAAATTGTGATTTAAATCAATAATTTAAATCAAATAAATCGATTTAAATCATTAAAATCTTGATTTTTTTCAATTAAAATCATGATTTAAATCGGCCTGATTTAAATCGACCAACCCTGGTAAAAACTGGTTGAAAAGTTTAAAAAAAAACAAAAGAGAGATTACTAATGAGAGGTTATGATACTGTCACATGTGCTTGTTCAAGTTCACATGGAGCTGCATATGTGACAACTTCATCTTCTAATATCTCGAGAAACACACATCGGATTTCAATGCAAATTTCACCAGAATGCTTAGATTTACCCCTCAAACACATCAAAACTCGATTCAAGCCTAAACCCTTTTTCTAACAGTTGAAGTGGTGACTAGTCTGAAATATGAAGGTTTGGTATTAAAGGGCCAGAAAATCCCTTTCCCCCATGGCTCTCTCTTTGCTCAGAATCCCTTAGAATTAATCAACCACTTTTATGATGGCACTGCACCTGCAACCTTGCACGCATTGAGCATGCTATCTATCTATGGCACACAGAAGCTGTCTACAATGTTTTATACTTTCTATGTGTTGACATCAAAAAAAAAAAAAATGTATGCATATTTCATAAAAGAAGCCCTTAAAAGCTGTACTGGGCACACAAAGAACCTTGATCCATGTAGGTTTTCATGTTAGCATCACCTGCAAAGGTATAAAATCAGTCTACATGTTTTTTTTTTCAATAATTGCTGAACACATTTGCTCAACAACTCTTGAGCAAGTCAGTCCGACTTGATACAGCTTGCAATATCGCCATGTAAAAGTATAGAACAGCCTATCTAGTCAAATTAATCAAACTTGTAAACCTTCAGTAAAGTCTGTCACAAGTGTCTTAAGGCATTACATGTATGATAAACCTGTACTAAGTACCCTCTTTGTGGCTTCTTTAGGTATGGAGGGAGGAAGGGTGAGGGAAGTGGGGACGAGAGGAGGGGTGGGGTTCTTACTGTGATCCAGTTAGGCCTAAGCAGGGAATAATTTAGTGTTCAAATTTTGCATAGCAGTTTTGAGAAATGTTTCCTTCTCTAGTGTAAAACCACTGAAAAACCTATGGTTATGTACACAAAAAAGTGCTACACATTTTTGGATTTGTGTAGCAATTTCTCCAGATTGTGTAGCAAATTGCGATGCAATACCGGATAAATTATTCCCTGCTAAGTGTACTTTCCTGTAATTTTTTTGTGGTAAACTTTACCAAATTCTTTTGGTTTTTTATTTCCAGGGTGTGTGCTCAGGTCAAGCCCTCCAAGGTTTATTAGCACACTTCTCTTGTCGCAACATGTATTGTTAACCTGATGCTCTGTAAATTGTGCAGGCTTGTATAAATATTTTTGTGAAAAGAAACAAATGAAATGAATAAAAACTGATTACCTCTGCAACTCTTCCCACAACCACATCACCAACTTCTCCATAGTATCTGTAAGAAACAAAATATATGAGCTTCATAAAGACATATTCAAGTCAAAACTGATATGCTATAAATCTAATCTGGGGTAATGGCATAACTCTACCCTCTACATATGGTACTGTATACACACATAAATTACAATAATACATGCAGAATATAGCTGAAGAAAGCTTTCAGAGAAGAATGGTCACTATTTTGTTTAATTAGAGGATCTGCTTGGCTCAGACATTGCAACAGCTCATTGGTTATGTCCCTGGGTAAGATATTGTAAAACTTGCTGGTTTCATGCCAACAAGAAGTTATTATAATGGTCCAATGGTTAGATGCTTGTGCCAAGATGCAAATTGCAATAGTTTATTGGTCTAATCCCTAGGCAATTTACTGTAATATTTCAATAATCAAATGCAATAAAGCCAAGCTAACAATGGGACCAACTCAACACTGAACCAGAAAGCCCAAAGGCTTAGTGATTCCTTGCCAAATGTGGATGCTTTGTTGCACTGAGGTTTGTCCCTCAAATTCACAAGTATTACAAATATCTAACACCCCTGTCTTGAAACATCATGTTTTTCAATGCATTTGGTATGTAACTTCTGATGACTTCAAATGACCTCTGACCTCCAATGGATCTTGGATCTTGAAAATTCTTGGGAAATTTGCTTTTTGACCTCTGGTGACCCCAGATGACAATCTTGGGAATTCTTGGGAAATTTTGCTTTTTGACCCTTAGTGATCCCAGACAATGATCTTGGGAATTCTCAAGGAATTTTGCTTTCTGACCTTTAGTGACCCCAAATGACACTTGGGAGTTCTTGCTTTATCTGGTGACCCCATGACAATCTTGGAAATTGTTGGGATATTTTGCCTTTTGACTTGTGGTAACCCCATATGACAATCTTGGGAATTCTTGGGAAATTTTGCTTTTTGACCTCTGGTGACCCCATATGACGATCTTGGGAATTCGTAGGAAATTTTGTTTTTGACCTCCAGTGACCTCAGATGACCTTTGACCTCTACCAGAAACAATTGGGTTCTTTCTCTCAACATGACATATCAATATACCATGTATGAAAAGTGTCCTTCATTCCTACCTTGAGATATCGTGATTACAAGGTTTCAGTCTTTGACCTCCAGACACCTCAAATGACCTTTGACCTTCACCAAAAACAATAGGGCTCTTCCTTTCCACATGACAAATCTACACTCTAAATATGAAGTGTCTATCATTGCTATCTTGAGATATCATTATTACAAGCAATTTACAAGCTTTCCGCAGTTTTATCTCAGATGACCTTTGACCTCTACCGCAAACAATAGGGTTCTTCTCAACATGACAAATCTATATACCAAATATGAAAAGTGTTGGTCATTGCCATCTTGAGATATCGAGTTTACAAGCCATTTATGAGGCTTTTGGAGTTTAACCTCCGGTGACCTCAGATGACCATTGACCTCTACAAAAACAGTAGCATTCTTCCTCTTGACATGACAAATCTGTATACCAAATATGAAAAGTGTCCTTCACTCCTATTTTGAGAAATCGTGATTACAAGGTTTTCAGTCTTTTACTTCTGGTGACCTTAAATGAACTTTGACCTTTACCAAAATCAATAGGGTTCTTCCTCTTGACATGACAAATCTATATACCGAATATGAAAACTGTCGGTCATTGCTATCTTGAGATATTGTATTTACAAGCCGTTTATAAGGTTTTCGCAGCTTAACCTCCAGTGACCTCAGATGACCTTTGACCTCTACCAAAATCAATAGGGTTCTTCCTCTCAACATGATAAATCTATATACCAAATATGAAAAGTGTCGGTCATTGCTATCTTGAGATATCGTGTTTACAAGCCATTTACGAGGTTTTCGCAGCTTAACCTCCAGTGACCTCAGATGACCTTTGACCTCTACCGCAAACAATAGGGTTCTTCCTCTTGACATGACAAATCTGTATACCAAATATGAAAAGTGTCGGTCATTGCTATCTTGAGATATTGTGTTTACAAGCCGTTTATAAGGTTTTCGCAGCTTAAACTCCAGTGACCTCAGATGACCTTTGACCTCTACCAAAATCAATAGGGTTCTTTCTCTCAACATGACAAATCTGTATACCAAATATGAAAAGTGTCGGTCATTGCTATCTTGAGATATCGTGTTTACAAGGTTTTCGGTTTTTTACTTCTGGTGACCTCAAATGACCTTTGACCTTTACCAAAAACAATAGGGTTCTTTCTCTCAACATGAAAAATCTATATACCAAATATGAAAAGTGTGGGTCATTGCTATCTTGAGATATCATGTTTACAAGCCATTTACGAGGTTTTTGCAGCTTAAATTCCAGTAACCTCAGATGACCTTTGACCTCTACCAACATCAATAGGGTTGTTTCTCTTGACATGACAAATCTGTATACCAAATATGAAAAGTGTCGGTCATTGCTATCTTGAGATATCGTGTTTACAAGGTTTTCGGTTTTTGACCTCTGGTGACCTCAAATGACCTTTGACCTCCACCAAAAACAATAGGGTTCTTTCTCTCAACATGACAAATCTATATACCAAATATGAAAACTGTCGGTCACTGCTAACTGGAGATATCATGTTTACAAGCCAAGCATCACATACACACACATACACACACACCCACACGCACACACACACACACGACATCACCATCGCATAGATTCCTTGCCTGCCTTCGGTAAGGAGTCAATAAAATGCCAAGGTTAAGAATATTCAGCAACATACAAGCTAAACTTCATTCTTGTATTTAATATAGCTTAAAAACGATTTACAAGTACACAGACACCTAAATGAAATTCTATAATCCCACTTTAGCTTCTAGTTTATAAAACTGAGATATTACCTGAGTGGACAATCCCCTCCCCCTCCCTGACAAGTCCCAGCTAGACAACCTACCCCAACCATGAAAATGGTCCCACAGACAACTTCCCCCACTTCTTGGAATGGTCCAGACGGGAATGTCCAGGTCAGAACAGTCCTGGGAATTGTTCTGCCCTGGGGTGGAGTTGTCCAGAAATTTTAACATATTGCATACAACTTTGTTAGAGAATTATTACATGTTTCCCCAGGCTTTAAGCAAGGGTGACCCAACTTGCTTCTTTGCAAGCACACTAACTGATCTGCTTGCTTGGCCAGCCAGTTGGCTGCTCAAGTTTCTTGCTTAATGCTATTAATAATGCACAAAGGGCAATTTAACAGTGAATGCAGTCAGAAATGGTGCCTGTGGTCACCATGTCCTTCTCCACTGAGGAAGTCATGCAAATAATCAGCTAATCAGACATGCCTAAGACTGCTGATTTATACAGAGATTATCTTTGGTGATTGACAAGGAGAGGTTGGTCTTCAGACTCTAACCCATTTTGTTCACCTTACCTGTATGAACATTACACCTTAAATGGGTGACACTACTGTATATTATTTTCCTTGGCAGTATGTGACAGTGTGTTGGCTGCCAAGAATGGGCTCTTTAACTTTTCTTGTAAGCCTCTTAACATTTTGACAATCAAAATTTTAATCATGGCAAACACTGATATTGTAACTTTGTAGACAGTAATAATTAGCTTCAAGGGCAGCCATCCAATCATAGTATGCATCTTTTTCCCATGTGTGTGCTGGTTTTCCTTTTGATGAGTAACAGATGAAAGATGAATTGGGAATAAAATTACAACTTCACAAAACTTTTCTAATGATGGTAAGTATTTCTGTATAAATCAATACGTCTTTCATTTGCACCAAGTTGAACCTATTTAAAATATAAATGAAAACATAGATTATATAAACTATTACCTTGTTTTCATTGGGTTAACATGAATCAGTTTATTGACAGTTTCTACAACACCAGCAACTGTTGCCAAGAGTTTGTTGTCATCAAGGTAAGTTCCATGTCCCCTGGAAATAAGAGTGAGTATTCAAGAACAGTGATAAAAAGAATTGAAAGCAACACAGAATGACTACTTAAATAGTAAAGCAGTTACAACTGTGAATATCTCTGTAACTTAAAGGGAAAAAGTTTTCTCATACACATAAAAAATACTGATCTGTCTTGCTCATGGCATAGTTACCCAAGAACATAGGAAAAGCTTGGAAATACAACACATGAACATAATGCCTGTGAAACCAGCCTTTTATGCCTGTGGCTTGGGCACAGCCTTTTATGGCTGTGGGATACTTTACCTCATGTAATCAGAATCTGATGTGATGATGTCTCCTGGGATAACCAGCCTTTTTACTTCTGTTGGCTCCTCTTGTGATTTCTTTATCCGGATTCTTCTAATCTCTGCCATCTTCAATACAATCCTGGTCAAATCTAAAAATAAATTACATAAATATAAACTGAAAACTTGTTAACACTAAGCATCTACCCAGAGGAGGAAAATCATCTGTATTCTTAGTAAGTTTGACCTTTTTTTTCATCTTCAGCAGTAGAAGAAACTCCAGAGCTCTGAAAATAACACTGCATCCAGGCCTTTAGTGATTAAAACAGTTTATCGGCCGGATATCACCTTTCACATAGCAGTACAAACCTTCCTAACATATTTTTCTCTGTATAATCTTTGTGTTTAGAGAAGATTTGTAGAAGTTTTAAGTATGATACTGTTTCAGTAGAACTGCTTCAGAAGGTTAACAGTTCCAGTGTACATGTATAGCTTTGTTTAAAGGCAGACACTGCACAATGCCACCTTTGACCTGATTCACTCATGTTAGTTCCCACATAGAGCAGAGTGCAAGCAAGGGGATTAGGGGTATTGCAGCTCTCTGGAGTACACTCCAACAGTTAAATCTCCCTTTCATCAGTCAACATAGGACACGTGATTCTTTTTTCAGCAACCATCACTTGATTTCACACTTCTATGTGGTCACCCGCAATGATCAGATACCATTCAGATCATTCAAAGCCACAACTCAACTGCAATTGATGCAAGGTTCTAGCCTGTACATACTGTATATACAGCTTACAATAAAGTTAGCAACAAACTTAAAAGCTGGAAAGTGGTTGTGTGAATCAGATTTTAGGGAACTTTCTAAAACAAAGCAAATTACATAATTTTATGGGCAGGGAAAGTAAGCTTGAACATTTCTGGAGCTTTCTGCAGGCTGATGCTTGAGTTGACAACAAACCTTATGCATGTATGCTGTAACATAGCCAAAGAAACACAAGTGTGCCACCTCTCAACAGTTAGAGTACCTACAAAAGTACATAAAGTATTATATACTCTACACACTTTTGAAGTGTTCCTCTTAGATGTAAAGCTAAAAGTTCATATTAAATCATGACACCTTTTTTTGTTAAAAAATCCATAATTCAGGTGGATAATACCACCTAATTTGCATAATTAGCATAATTGGCATTTCGTATGGGACACTTATTAATTGATGTAACTTACTGAAGAAGTACATTTAATACATATTTTTTTTATGGACATATGTAACTCAGCACAAAGTTTCAAATAAAGTTGAAAAGTTAGAAAAAAAAATTAATTAATATGCTAATTAGGCTACTGCCTAAGGTCATTTGTCCCATACAAAACATTTTCACACGATATTTTTGACCCCACTTGCAGAGATGAGATTTTTTTTTTCAAAATTTTCTCAAAACCTCTAATTTACAAGACAGTCATCTTTTTAAATCACTTTGTGTTTCATAAATATTCTTTGCTTTTGATTAATGGCTAATTAATTATTTGTTTGGTATGGGACATTTGCATTTCGTATGGGACAATTTCACAGTGTTGGATTCTAATTGAACAATGGAGGCGTTTATATATCCCATAGTTACTGTATGGCTATGAATAGGTGCATGGATATATGAACCTTTCAAATAGAGCTACCAGAACACAAGCTTCAGAGAAAATGTAATCAGCACCTTCCTTTGTACTGATACAACTTTGAAAAGAAAGTAAGCCAAACAAACTATACTACATTTATAATACAACTTCACATCATTTCAATCAGCCTTTTGGTCTTTTTTCTGTCTCTTGTGGGATATCTGCTTTGGGTTGGGTCAGTCTCAGCACTAGGGTCTGGTGAGAGACTAGCTGGAGAGATTTGTACTTGTTTTTCAGGTGACGGATTGGGTACAGACTGGGTCAACTCTGGGCCTGCCCTATCCCTACTGGGCTCTGTTTGTGGTTTGTACATCTCCTCACTGGGAACAGTCTGTGTGGTGACTGCTTGAGGATTAGCCACTACTGGGGGCTGGGGCTCTTGATCAGTTGGGGTAATAGGCTGATTTGGTGGGTTGTCACCCAGACCTGTTGGCAACATATGATCTACATGACACTGACGAAGCATTTCCCCAACCTTGACTATGTAAGTCATAACTCCGATCTTTTTTGCCACAACACCTTGCAGATACTTCTCTCTCCCCCCTCTGAAATTTTTAACTCTTACTTTATCACCTGGGTTAAAAACTCTTATCTTCATTCCAGGAGTATCATGAGACAACTTTTGTTTGTTTTGTTGCTCAGTTACCTTCCTGGTCACATCCGGTTTTAGCACACTAAATCTGGTGTTTGGAGATTGCATAAAGAGCAATTCATATGGTGAATGTCCAGTTGTAGACTATGGAGTTATGCAGAAGATAATAAAAAGTTGTCCAACCTGTGTCTCAGTGAAACCTTTGGATTTGTACCAAACTGATCACTCAAAAGATATTTCTTAAGAGCTCTTTTAACAATCTGAACACTTCTCTCAGCGGCTCCATTAGTCGCTGGGTGGTAAGGTGGTGAAAATGTGTGAATGATACCATTACGACTCAAAAACAGTTCGAACTCTTCAGACCTAAACTGTGGTCCACTGTCTGACACAAGCTCATTGGGTATACCAACAGTGGCAAACCATCCTCTTAAAACCTCTACAGTTTTAGAATTGGTTGTGGAGTTCATAACTTCAACATTAATCCACTTACTGTACACATCAATCATTACCAAAAAATCTTTACCTTCCAATTCACAGAAATCAATGTGAACTCTTTCCCATGGCCTCCTTGCCTGAGACCAGGGCACAAATGGGACTTTTGTAGGGTCATTTCTCATTGCTGCACAAACTTCACAAGATTTGACCATGTTTTCAATGTCCCAGTCTAGATTTGGATACCAAAAGTAGCTTCTAGCTACTGCCTTCATACGAACTATGCTTTAAAAAAAAAAAATCTTTACCTTCCAATTCACAGAAATCAATGTGAACTCTTTCCCATGGCCTCCTTGCCTGAGACCAGGGCACAAATGGGACTTTTGTAGGGTCATTTCTCATTGCTGCACAAACTTCACAAGATTTGACCATGTTTTCAATGTCCCAGTCTAGATTTGGATACCAAAAGTAGCTTCTAGCTACTGCCTTCATACGAACTATGCCCGTATGTTCTTGATGTAATTCATTTAACAGTTTTTCCTGGAATTTCGGAGGCATCACTACTCTTAATCCCCATTGGAGACAACCTTCATCAACACTCAGTTCATTTCTCCTAACAAAATACTCTTTTACCTCATCATTCTCATTGTGCTTAGGCCAGTCATTTTGCACACAATGTAAGACCTTACTAAAGGTAGGATCTTTTCTAGTTTCCTCCTCAATAAGTTGAGCTGAGACAGGTGATTCATTTGTATAGGAGAAATGATTTACCTCCAGCTCAGTAGCTAAATACTGTTCACTACTGTCTGGAAACCTTGAAAGCACATCTGCATTCACATGATCAGCAGATTTCCTGTACTTTATCACATAGTTATGAGCCATTAAGATAAGTGCCCACCTTTGCAGCCTTGCTGTGACTAATGATGGAACTCCCTTCTTAGACCCAAATATAGTGGTTAGAGCCTGGTGATCTGTGAGTAGCATGAATTTCCTTCCGAACAAATACTTGTGGAATTTGGTTACCCCATATATAATTGCCAATGATTCTTTTTCAACCTGGGAGTAATTTTTCTATGAACTGGTCAAAGTGCGTAAAGCATAGGCCACAGGTCTCTCTTCCCCGGTATCCATAGTGTGGACAGGACAACTCCTAACCCTATAGGGGAGGCGTCGCATGCTAACACTAAGGGTTTCTGAGGATCATATGGCACAAGTACTTGATCACCTGACAGCCATTTTTTGATTTCCTGAAAAGCTTCCTGACATTCCAGTCCCAGACCAGTCCCACTCTACCCCTTCACACAAAAGATTATACAGAGGTGCAAATCGTGTCGCCAAATCAGGAATAAACTTACAGTAGCATACTACTAGACCAATAAATTTTCCCAATTCATCAACATTCATTGGTGCCTTTGCATTTAGAATGCCCTGATCTTTGTCTTTGGTGGGGTGAATTCCTTCCCCATCAATTCTGTGTCCCAAATATGTTACGCTTAGCTGCATTGAGCAGCATTTGCTCTTTTTAGCTTTAACTCCATATTCTTGGAGCCTAGCCAAAACTTCACCTAAGACCTTTGCATGCTCTTCTGGGGTTTTAGTACTAATTAGTATGTCATCAAGATAACACACGACCTCTTGGATACCCCCTAAGATCTGATCCATTACACTCTGAAAAATTGCTGGAGCTGTGGAGACCCCAAAGGGTAATCTTTGATACTGGTAAAGGCCCTTGTGAGTATTTACCGTTAATAATTCTTTGGACCTCTCTGTGAGTTCCAGCTGCTGATATGCATTGGTAAGGTCTATTTTACTAAAGACCTTTCCACCTGCTAAGGTGGCAAAAATATCCTCTGCAGTGGGTAAGGGTAGGCATCCCCCTCAACAACCTTATTAACAGTTAACTTGTAGTCCTCACATATCCTGGTGGTGTCATCAGTTTTTGGGACTGTGACAATGGGAGCTGCCCACTTAGAATGTTTAACCAACTGGTTATCCCCGCAGCCTCTAACCTGTCTAGTTCCCTCCCAACAGCATCTAACAGGGCATAGGAAACAGGTCTAGATTTGCGAAATGTTGGCACGCTACCCGATTCAATTTTTACCTCTGCCATGTGGTGCTTAATTTTGTCGCCTGGTCCAGCTGCTTTGAAAACAGACTCATACTTATGGAGGACCTGCTTCACAGCATTCTCAGTAGGCCCCACACTAAAAATATTTTCCCACTGTAGTTTGATATGTTTCAACCAGTTTCTGCCAAGCAGTGCAAACTTATTACCTTTTACCACTACCAAGGGTAGCTTATAGATTTTATCTTCATAGGTCACCTTAACCTGAGTTTCACCAGCCAGGGCAATGGCATCCCCACTGTAACTCTTCAAGTTAATACGTGCTTTTTCAAGGGTTAAATCTGGAAAAAGCTTACAAAACTCAGTCTCACTGATAACTGTTACTGACGCAGCAGTGTCCACTGTGAAATTAATATTAGTGTCTTCTACTCGCATAACCAGTGTATGGCGGGACGTCTTTGGTCAACTGAGTAGTGTGAAACAATGTTCCAATAAAATCAACCTCTTCTGAAGTGTCTCTAGAGTCACTATCCTCTGGCGAGACCATATTGGCATTCCGTTGGCCTTGTGATCTTCCTCTACCCCGTCTAGGCTTACCACCTTGAGTTGGGGCTGCAGTTTTCCTAGAGTTTTTCACACGGTTTGGATCACATGCTCTTTTAAGGTGTCCCACCTTATTACAGCCAAAACACTTAGCTGTCTTGTGTGGACAGTCTTGGGGTTGATGGGCTGAACTGAGGCATCTATAGCATTTTGTCACCCCTGGTACTTTGAAAGCTGAACTGGAAACAGTACCTGAGCTGCCACTTTTATCAACAGTCTTACCGGAGCCTTCTGAAAGACCTGACAGCTTCTTGCTATCTTTCAGAGCTGTTTCAATTGCCAGCGCATCTTCATGGGCTGTCTTCCATGTAAGACTGTCTCCCTTCTGTAGTAACTTGGCTTGAACTTTGGAGTTAGCCAAACCTCCTACAAAGGTGTCCCTGAGATTTGTTTCTACTTAGTTGGTCCCCGTAACCACAATGACGTGACAGTTTCTTTAATTCTAAGATATAATCTGCAATTGTCTCATTTGGTTGCTGTTTACGGCTAAGAAATTTTAGCCGTAAGGCTATTTGATTCCTTGTTGCTGCATAATATTTGTCTAAAATATTTGTCAACTCTTGGTAACTTTTCTCACTGGGATCCTCTGGTGTGATGTGATTCAGTACTACCTCAAAGGCCTCCGAACCAATCATTGCTAAAAACACATCGACCTTATCATTGTCCGAGATTTTGTTTGCTTTCAACCAAATCTCCAACCGTTTTTGATACATAACCCAGTCTTCCTTGGCACTTTCAAACCGTCTCACTGACCCAATAAAATATCCTCTATCGTCCATGGTGACTCTGGCTATTCAATACAGTACCGATTATGCAGCAGTGCAAATTTGTTAATGTTACTCTAACTAGGCTCTCAGCCTGTTGTGTATACAGGAATGTTGCACGCTGTGCACTATTAACGATAGGCATACAATCCTGCAATGTTCAATCCACATCGGAGCAGAAACTTTATCGAGACGAATCTTGCCCTACACGGACCATCCGTGTACAAAAAATATGTGACGAACCGCTGATTTTCAAGTTAACCTTCACTGCATACCTTTATTGGCTTTCAATCCCAACCTCGTCGCCAAATTTGTTGTGTATTCCAGGCTCCAGAAAAGTAGCTGAATGCATTTAGATGCCATACTGAATCACATGTTTATTTCTTGTAAATGAGGGCGCTCATCACAAACACTTATACACTACAGCAAGTTTTGCAGCCATGGCCAGATCTATGACCAGCAATTATTGTGCAGCCAGGTGCCAAACCATGCAGCAGGCTGCACAGGCCAGATCTTGCATGCACAAGGCAAACTTCAGCATCGGCTTTACAAGGAATGCACCCTGGCATCCATAGATTATATAATATATTGTAACGTAAATATAAACTTTTCCCCAGATTGATTGTTAATTAATCTGAAACATTGGTATTCCACTTTTCCCCTGGCACAATTCTCCATTCCTACTGTAGGGGCCGAGTCTAGGAGAGAAACAGCTCGAGAGCAAGAGAGAACATGCACACACTCTGGGGTCTGGTGCAACTCTGTCTATTCAAGTTCCAACCACTAACTGTGCAGTACACATATACATATATAAGACAGGAATACAAAGTACACAAGGGACATGCTAAGTGAATGACCACACCTACTAGACATTAACATACATACAAGAAGATCCACATAAACACAATGAGACCCTAGACCTAAGCCAGCAGTGGTATGGTGATTATGCAATACATGCAGCAGCTGGTAATGTAGAAGCACTGACCCTGAAGATAATAGACTATCACATGCCAAGCAAGTGAGTAACAATAGGTGATAGATAAACATCAAACAGGCTAGGACCCTACACTCTCCCCCCCCCCCCCTTGCAAGAAAGTACCAAACCAAAAAAAAACAAAAAACAAATAACTTTGAATTACAATACAAGTTTAATCTGATCAACATGTGCAATTCTCCTTTCCTTTGTCTCTAAATCAAGTGACAGGTGATGACTGTTGAAGAATAAGATATGGGCCTCTCCACCTTGGAGCAAGCTTAGCAGAAAAGTGTTTTCTCAGATTAGACAAGGCATGTGATTTCAGCAAAACTTTACAACCAACATGAAGTTTTACATCTTGACATTTCTTATCATACTCCTGTTTATTCCTATTTGCCTGCTGTTGCATATTATTTCTGGCAGACGTGAACATTGACTTGACCGAACTGCTCCCCAGTGGTTTTACCAGAGTGTCATCTACCCACTCTCCAGGGCCCACAATCTTTCGATGTAAAAACAACTCAGCTGGGGAAAACCCAGTTGCATCGTGTACAAAAGAATTTAGAGCAAACATTAATTCAGGGACATGTACATCCCAAGTAGAGTGGTCCCCCTTCACAAAACAGCACAACATTGAAACAATATTTCTGTTCACCCTCTCTACCCAATTGGCCTGAGGATGATAGGGGGAAGTAAAGATCCTTCTAACACCCCACAGTATGCAAATTTCTGCAACATCTCGCGATATCATCTGGGGCCCATTGTCTGAAACCAACTTATTACATGCCCCCCAAGTACAAAATAACTGTTGTAAATTTGCCCTCAACACCTTTCCTGTCGCTCTTTTCAAAGTCATTAAGAAGGAAAATTTTGAAAAGTGGTCAGTAATCACCAATATATACAAATTACCTGCTTTGCTTTCAGGAAAAGGACCTAGCAGGTCCATTGCCAATACATCCCAGGGATACTGACTTGAAGTGGATCCCATGTAACCTGAAGGCTTACAATACATTGGCTTTGTCAGTTGACATTGTCTACACCTTTTATGAAATTTTCAATATCACTCTTCATATTCTTCCACCAAAACTTTTCCCTGATCTTTGAATGGTCTTTCTCATTCCAAGATGTGGAGATGTGGGGGTACAATGATAATGGGTAATAACCTCACCCGTTAATACACTTGGCACAACTACCTTAGCATTGCCGGAATTGTTATCAACATACTTAACTAAACCATCTTCAAGTACATAATTAGGGTTGGGGTGGGTTTTACCACCTAGCAGCTGCTTCTTAATTGAAGAAATCACTGAATCACTCTGTTGTTTGACAATGAACTGATTTTCATCTGGAAGAATATCAGCTACAGCTGGCTGTTCACAATTTTCATTTGCTACCTGAACTTGTGCAGGCAATGACCCACAGCCATCACAAAAATAATGATCAATTTGCTGAACATCCTTTTTGCTAAGACCTAAACACAGCCAGTGGAACCACCTCTCACAACCCTCACACTGAATCCAAAACACTTTATCCGATGGATCCCCTTTACACTCAGGATGAAAACAGATATTCTGGTCATAATGAATTGTGGATATAGTAGCTCTGGAGAGAGCATCTGGCAAAATGTTTTGCGTACCTGGTCTATAATGTATTGTGTAATCAAACTCTTGAAGTTTTAAGGCCCATCTAGCTAACTTCCCTTTTAATGCAGACCCTCGCAATAGCCATATCAATGCCTGGTGATCCGTATAAACAGTAGTGTGTGAACATTCTAAGTAGGGCCGCCACTTCTCAAATGCCCAGACCACCGCTAAGCATTCCAGTTCTGTTGCAGAGTAATTCCTCTCAGCAGAACTCAAACCCCTGGATGCAAAAGCTACAACATTAGGCTCCCCTGAATTAGAACGTTGGACCAGCGCAGCACCTAAACCCACACCACTGGCATCTGCATGAATTTCAAATGGTTGACTAAAGTCAGGAATAATCAGAGACATGGCACTTGTTATCTCCCTTTTAACTTTGGCGAATGCTTCTTGACACTCAGCTGACCATTCCCACTTGACCCCTTGTCGTCGCAATCTGTTTAGTGGCTCCACAATGGTGGCATAATGGCCAACAAATTTTGCACACCACCCTGTTAAGCCTAGGAACCTTTCAAGAGACTTTCTATCTCGTGGGGGAGGATAATCTCTAACAGCATCACACTTTGAGGGATCTACTCTTATACCATTACCATCTACAATATATCCCAAAAATTTAACTTGCTTATACAGGAGATGACACTTGTCAGGGTTTACAGTTAGGCCTGCCTGTCTTAAACACTGCAGTACCCCATGAAGATCCTGAAAATGAGCATAAATTGAAGGGGAGTGCACAACTATATCATCAATATATGGATAGAATCGACGCTCTGAAACATCATTAAGAGGCTGAAGAACCACATCTACAAGGTTTTGAAAATACTGACTTGCACTACGTAAACCAAATGGAAGGCGTTTAAATTGGTACACACCCTCCTCACAAACAAAGGCAGTCTTTGGCTGATCATCTGGGTGAATTGCAGACTGCCAGAAGCCAGCCTTTAAATCTATGGTTGAAAATACTTTTGAGTCATGCATAGAATGCAATATACTATCAATCCTTGGTATGGGATAATTGCATGGCGTAGTTACAGCATTGAGAGCACGGTAATCAACAGCCAGTCTATATGTACCATCTTGTTTCTCCACCATTACTACAGGGCTAGACCATTGGGAAGTAGACGGGACGATAATATCTAGCTCTAACATTTCCTTTATCTGTCCCCTCAAACTTTCTCGTTTCTTTGGAGATAACTTATATGGACGTTGTTTAACGGGTTTTGCGTCCCCTGTGTCAATTCTGTGTTGTAACCAATTGCAATACCCTGGCCTGTTAACAAAAACATCCTTGTATTCATTCACTAACTGCTGAACTTGGGCCTCATACCTTGTGATCTTCCCAGAGACTGCACCCCCCAGAGTGTGTACATGTTCTAAACTTTCAGGCTCTTGCAGCACCCTAATTGATTTCTTGGGTTCAACATTGAGTCCCCTCATCATGCCACCACCATAACGTTCTACCCATACTAAGGGAAATTTAATTGTGGGGTCACGCCTCTCTGACCAAAAGGAGTTTCCAACCATATCAAAAACAAGCCCAAATACCTTAAGAAGGTCTCTTCCCAAAAGAACTTGACACGGTATCTCTGCTACAAAAAGTTCTACCTGTTCAGTTTCACCTGCTATTGACATATTAGAGAATACCTTACCAGTAATAACTAAAGGTGTACTGTCCAAAAGTGAAAAGGTAAGGGGTTGCTCCAAAGAAATAATCACAAGGGTCCACCACTATGGGGTGCACAAATGACCTTGCTGCTCCACTGTCTGCATAAGCAAAAATTTTCCCTGCATTTAAAGTTGCTTCAAAATAAGTACCGTCCAATTTACATAAGTCTGTTGCAGACTTGTCATACAGTTCAGATTCCAGGGGACATAGTTCTTCATGCCGAGTTTCAGTTGACAGCCTGATAAGATTCACACTCTGATTAGAAGAGTTCGGGCACGCATAACTCAAGTGTCCATATCCATTGCACACATAACATCGAACGCTGGACAGCGCATTAGATGGTCTACGCTCTTGAGACACACCCATTTGACGTGAAGGTGGTATATAGGTAGAAGTTTGCTCCTGAGGTTGATGTTGAGCTTCCTGTGGTAGGGTATTTGTCATATGAGCTATAGAACTCCCTGATACAACAGATCGCTCCTCCCTTTGCTGCCGGCTTCTACATGATGCCCTCACAACCATAAGGTTATCAGCAATGTTAGTAAGATCTTCGAGATTTGACCATCTTTGTTCCAGCAATTTAACACGTAGGGATTCATCTCTCAGAGAATCAATCAACTGGTCTACGACCAACTTATCTGTAATCTTAACAAAGTCTGGTATTGATAATAACTCATCTGTGGGACATACCCAACGTCTCAAATACAGGTTAAGTCTATTACCATATTGCCGAAATGTTTCTGATGAGAGTTTACTAGCTGACCGAAATTTCTCCCTATACGCATCTGGTGTTAGCTTGTAAGCAGCTAAAACAGCATCCTTTATAATGGCATAATCTTTTTTCTGATCTTCAGTGAGGACATGAAATGCTCTTTGAGCTTTGCCAGTCAGACAAGACTCTAGCAAAAGTGGCCACCTTGTTCTAGGAATTTCTTGACCCAAACCAAGTCTCTCAAATGTGGAAAGATAGCACTCAATATCATCAGTCACTCCAAGGGAATGAAATCCTTTCAATTCATAGACTGTCTGTACTGAGCGAGCCTTAACAGTAATGTCGTGCAAATCCGGTACAGTCTGCAAAGCTTTAATTCTTTCTTCATTAGTTTTGAGAAGTGACAAGTCCAAACCATTCTGCTCACACAATTCTTTAATATAATCTGCTTTTAAATACTTTAAATGCGGATACTGTTCAGGTTTGCCACCTTCCTCTTTTTCATCTGCCATGCTACTCTACAAGTAACCCTCCAGAAAGATTGAAAGAATCAGCAGTCAAAATACTGGCAATGAACAACCAGAAATAAAAAACTCACTGTAAGAAAATATAGTGGCAATGGACTTCCACAAATCTCTATCCTGCCAACTACGCCAATTGTAGGGGCCGAGTCTAGGAGAGAAACAGCTCGAGAGCAAGAGAGAACATGCACACACTCTGGGGTCTGGTGCAACTCTGTCTATTCAAGTTCCAACCACTAACTGTGCAGTACACATATACATATAAGACAGGAATACAAAGTACACAAGGGACATGCTAAGTGAATGACCACACCTACTAGACATTAACATACATACAAGAAGATCCACATAAACACAATGAGACCCTAGACCTAAGCCAGCAGTGGTATGGTGATTATGCAATACATGCAGCAGCTGGTAATGTAGAAGCACTGACCCTGAAGATAACAGACTGTCACATGCCAAGCAAGTGAGTAACAATAGGTGATAGATAAACATCAAACAGGCTAGGACCCTACACTACAGTAATTTGAATTACCCATGCCCCCCAAAAAGTTTACAGTCTGGCATTGTAAGACATTAACGGTGAATGAGTTTCATAAATTGATTTATTGCGGTATCAATAAATTGATAGCTTAATAACACCTATTGTATGCACACACAACCGGCACTTCCAAAACACTTCAACTACACTATTTTTAGTGTTAGGGCCTAGTTAGAACAACTGGATGTGTGGTGGCCATGCATGATCCACAGGCCAGTTACATAACATGGCAAGCTTCAATCCTGATTTTTAGAAATTGGAGTGACATTTTAGCTACCTGTCATCAAACACTTATGCCTAATTAAAGTACATCTGGGGCCCAACTTAACTGATAGGCCTAGGCTAGGTCTACTTGTATTAGTAGCTGTAAGAAAATATGGGTCAACAGCAAAGAGCAGATGTAGGAACTAGGCTAGGGCCTAAGTCCTATATCCTGCTTGATGGTCAACAATTATTAAAATGCTTTTTCATGATACGTTCGGTCGTCTTCTTCAAACGTGCCGAACCAATGTAAGCAATCAAGGACGCACTATTTGTACGGCAGGCAGCCTGCAGTTCGAATTGGAATATTGCAGGACAGTAGGTTTGTGTGGGCTACTGACACGCACTGGAGCAGGCAGTCCCACTGTACGATTAAGTATTTCGCAAAACTACTTCCTACACTGGGCATGATGTATCAAAATCACTTGACTCTTGAGCTCGCTCAGCAAAGGCTACGAAAAGCCTTGGCGGAAACATGTTGTATTGAGGGATGTTCACATGGAACAAGCTCCAAGTCCAATTTCATATGAATGCATTCTTCAGAAGAAGGGGAAGAACAAAAAACGGTTACATAGAAATACCTCTATCGCCAGTTTCTTGTGGGGGAACAACCAAGTAGATGACAAAGCTGGCTGTTACGTATTCAAGTGCCGAAACCGTCTTATGTACAGATGTGAAGACAACGTCTGTTCCGCAGGGTACACTACCACGCTGCAGTTATGCTGCATAATGGAGTCAGCGGTTTATTCACCATGTATGTA
This sequence comes from Holothuria leucospilota, assembly GCA_029531755.1. Taxonomy (NCBI): domain Eukaryota; kingdom Metazoa; phylum Echinodermata; class Holothuroidea; order Aspidochirotida; family Holothuriidae; genus Holothuria; species Holothuria leucospilota. The sequence continues at coordinate 53,697,281 of CM055967.1, forward strand.
CAGAATGGAAGGTAGCGACCATAGTTTGCAACTACGTGCAAAACTATGGTGCTCTCAAAGTACAAAGCGACATGTCGATGGCGGTGAGGTACCTGACCAAGACGATATACTGGTCACTAAGGTCGACATGCCGAGATTATGTATCTTATCAGGTCGACAATTGAGGAAGTCAACATTTTGTGATAACTTATCTGATCAAGTCTACATACCAACGTTAGGGAGTTTACATGGTGAGATGATTTATATGGCGATGTCGGCATCCTTATTTTCGAAGTAGATGGTGAAATCACGTTACCTTTCGAAGACGACTGCATCATTAGGAAGTCGACGTGAGGAAGATAAGTTATCTAAGATGACAGTGTTTCTTGAGGAAATCGACATGGAAAGATAATTTATCTCACCAAGATAACATACTTCATTTAGGAAGTCGACATGATGAAACAATTTTGCTCACCAAGATGCATAGAAATTGAAATACTCGATGATATTTCTCTCTTGGCTGGACATTTCTCTCTTGGTGGTGAGATAAGAACAAGAGTATATAGAACTCCATGTGGACATATAGGGTATGTAGTCAGTGGCGACGCCAGATCTTTTGAAGTCGAGGGGAAAGAGCTAGGGGCGCAATCCCTTTCAAGTTTGCACCGGAGAAGCACACCGACATGGTTGGCTGAAAGGGGCCGTCCGTCGACGCCGTTGGAACGCTAAGCTCTGGTTCATCTACAAGATTATGACCATTAAAATGATATGATATCTGATGCGTGCTAAACAAAATTAACATAGCAAAATCAGACAAAATGCAATTAAACTTTTTTCACATAGGGTAAATAGGACTAACGATTTAAGGGTGCAGTGGTTGTAGGTGGGGAGGACGGATTATTTTAGGGGTTCCGCAGGCCCGTAGCCAGGCCGGGGCACGGGGGAGCCGTGTCCCCCCCCCCCAACGCGTGCGGACCACTGTGCCCCCCTATACGGAAAATCGATCGAAAATAAAATTTTTGTACAAGTAAACGGTGGTCCTGGTGCGACACCAGGCGATTTTTGAGCAAAAATGATCACAAAAGGAGTTGAATAATGAACGTATTTTGTTTTCTGTGACATTTTTGTTCTAAAATTACAAAAATTTTCGCGCGCTACGCGCGCTTTCATCTTCAGTTACATGGGGCTTTAACACCCCTTTCAGATATGTTAGCTTAATTCATAAAGGTACAGGATCCACAATTAGGCTAGCTATTGTTCTTTCGTGAAGGCTTGATTCCCGGAAAACACCAAATTGCATCCATGAGTTCTATCCTCTTTCTCGTACGATCTGGAAGGTTCTTAATTCAGACATGACAAACAATTTTTGTAAGAAACGTTAAGTGTCGCAATGTCCAGGGGGCGTCCCCGCGACCAGTCGTCCGGCGTCTTGGTTTTGCTCTTAATGACAGACACTCATCACCTCAAATACATTTTGGTTGGGAGAAAGCAAAATTCTCAATTGGTCATTGGTGAATGCTCTTTGATTGACGTCAAATTAAGTCAAAAGATACAGAGTAGCTCACATTACACAGCATGCGCAGAGAATGTTCTGGTTACATATTATGATCTTGTATGCCCATTAGGATATGATCTTAATCAATAAACTAGGTTTGTGTATGCACAAGGGTGTCTGCACTAGGAGGGGCTCAAGACAGTTTTGGAAGGAGTAACTTAGTCGGGAGAATTGGAACTATCTAGGACGAGGAGGGGCACATTCTTCCATAGAAACCCAAATTTTCTAACTTTCCTTGATAAGATCGAACAAAACATTTTCAATTTTTCTTCAACAGAACCCCAAATTTTTCCGTGAGCCCAAAACTTCCCTTTCTGTAACCCATTGCTTCTGCCGGGGCTTCTGGTTGCTGGACCCCTTAGGGGAGCTTGGTCCCTTCGTCGGGTTTATCTTTCCACCACCCCTTGCTGAGTCTGTATGCAGGTTTTACTGTGGTAATAATTTTCCTGCAAAATTTGGGCGCGCTTCGAGCGCAATTCTCACAAGAGAAGAAGTTATATCACCCATGAACATTAGCAAAAAAATTCAAGTGAACTATTCTAGCCAAAGCTAGGTGAAGGCTCAAAGTTAGATGCCGGACATCAAGGGGCTTTCATGTAGACTAGTAATCTAGTACATTGAGTAACATTCGTAACCCGACGACTATATGGTTCGAAGCTAAATTTACTCGTACCACAAATTTATTCAAAAAGCTACTTTTTCTGTTCAATGCAAAATTTCAAAGGAGAAATACGATAATGACCATCTGAGATGTGAATTGATTGATTGATTGATTGATTGATATTTATTCAGCCAATCGTAAAAATGCCACATGCCATGAAAATGCCCATATGCCTACAATCCCGAGTAGTCCCCCACAGCCTGGGAAAGTCTTATTAGTGATGGTCAGTAACTTTCACATTCTGTGGTTTTAGTCCAGTGAGTTGTATCTTCACAACCATGCTCAATCCAGACATACGATCCGGCCAAGCTAGTAGCCACTGGAGCTACTTATTGTGCACCACAAGTCATTATTCGCTTGAGCGCACATTGTGCTGATAGAGCTAGAGTTCTGTTACCTTATTATGATGCAAGCCTGATTAACTGTGGTCAGCTCCTACAAGAACTTGGACTAAAAGGACTTTCATGTCATGAATGGAAATGGGTTGAAAACAAGAGCTCATAAAACATATACAAACAATTAAACAATATCTAAAAACCTAAAACGGGTGCATGTACATAAAGTGAGGGAATGAACACTAAAGTACTAAGAAGACACAGTAGTACAATGAAAAATACAATAGTGACGAATAAGAAGTTATAAGACACAAATTAATACGTAAAAACGTAAAAGTAAAAAGGTAAAAGGTGAATAAAGTAAGTAACTAAAAAAGTGAAGAGCATGAAAAGAAAACAAATAACCACAGACCTAAAACATGAAATCAGAAAAACAATAAAATATTAAACATTAATCAAAGACAGTAGATAAAGTAGTCAACAGTTATAATGAGCATTAAAAATCTTAACAGCAGAAGGATAAAAGCTGTCGGTCAACCTTTTAGACCCCATAAAACAATGAAATAGAGGATTAATTGGTATGCTCACACTGTCATTCAAAGTCCTGCTCAAAGCTCCATGCTAATGTTCCCATTTTGTTAGTTCGCCAAATATTCGGGGAATTTCCCTCTGGGTTCTAACAAAATCATACTGGACCACACCAAAGTTCGCGGTTCGCAAAGTACTCAACTCCTCACCTGCGCATGCGGAGCTGAAGAAGCATTATCGTGATTATAGTCTTGTTTCCTTCACTTGTGGAGACTTTCCACGTCTCTTTATTGCAGAAGGAGCGGAAATTTCCATCAATGGAGTGAAATTTTTGCGCGCTTTGCGCGTATGTGCACACGTTAAACCGATACCTTTAAGTTATCTGTGGTAAGCTTGAGAAACCATCTCTTGTGACCCCGGAGACTTTAGTCATATGGTGGCACTACTAACTACAAACATAATCTTCTTCGGTGCCCCTCCATGCGGTGTCTGTGCCCCCCTATATCAGAATTCCTGTCTACGGGCCTGGGGCTCCCCAAGTTGAGCTTTGGAACAATGATTCCACTCATGCTTCCCAAAAGGAAATAATGACTGAGAAACGAACAACTACTACGTTCCATGTACACATGAGGTATTGGTCTCTTTAAAACCAGGGCTGTAGTCAAGTCCACCAAACTCGAGTCCAAGTCCATGAGGTCTAGTCCGAGTCCAAGTCCGAGGGCTCCGGCGAGTCCCAGTCCGAGTCCAGTGTTCTCGAGTACAAGTCCTAGTCCAAAATTGTAAAATTTTCCGGTTCTTGGCTTTGAAAGCATCCTGCTAGCACTAAGTTCAATACGCTATGACAAACTGACCAAACAAATTAGAAAAACCTCATGTCAAACTGAATGAAATTATAGTAAGAAACTGATCTATTACGTACATGTTCACAACAGTACCACTATAAACACTGTAGTTTATGATATCCTCCATAGGCCTAACCCAGGTAACACGTACAATGTAGGCCTTAATTAATTGTAACCTGTGTAAGAGGAGCTTGCTGTAGTAATCAGGGCCTACTATTGGATCCAAGCATGCCTTTGCTAATCCATCCCATCTACGGTCCCCCAAAGAAAACTACAAAAATCAGTGTTCTCCACAAATTTCAAGAGAGGCGGTCAATCGCAGAGAGCACAGGCGATGGCGAAGCACGTTGTTATGTGACGGACTCCGCTGACTAGCTATCTTTTTCAAGTTGACAGATCCTACCCAGTACTCATAGGTACCATTTTACAAATTTATCACTTCATTTGTTTAAAAATATGTGCGGATCGGCCTTAATCTGAAAGAAAGCAGTAGACTATTGTCAACTTTTGTAGGAGGCGGGGCGGAGCGGAGCTATTGTAGGGGGCTGGATTTTTTAGGGGGCGGTCACTATTTCAGGGGTGGCAATTTCCACTCGGGGGAGGGACGCCCCCTGAAACCCCTGTGGAGAACACTGAAAACATACTTCCAGATACCAACAACTTCGCCTTTCCCACCCTCCACAAAAAGACAGACACATACAAAAACACATAAAAGAGTCAGCATTAAGCATTGTCAGAGTTGTATTCACATGCATGCATTTGCTTCCTGATACCCTTACATACTGTATCACAGACCAAATTAAGTGGTTGTAAAGTTACTGGTAACGAACTAATAAATCTTCATACAACTAAATCTTTTCATGGTGCAAGTCCTCATAACCTAAAGTATAGTAGACCTACTACATCAAAGAAAACTATAGGCTTTATTACATGGCAAATGGAATTGCTTTTGGGAGGATTATGAAATTTAAAATAATATGATGAAAAAATAGGCTGGACTTGATGGACTCGACATCAAGTCCAAGTCAAAGTCCGAGTCCCAAAAAAAAAGCTGACTTAAGTCCGGACTTGAGGTCAAGTCCGGACTCGAGTCCTCCAGCCCTGGTTAAAACTACTTAAAACCTCTTTCCCCTTCTCTATTACATCAATTGCCTCAAGGCTGGACGTTGCCATTGTCCAGATCATGACATGTGATACAGCTTGTTGGAAAGAGATAACTAATTGGCTCGGCAATGGAGATAGCCTCGGGCGTTAGAAAGTGACATGTAATCCTACCCCACGAAAGTCCAATTTCTGGGGGTTGGAAATCTAACATTTTTAACGGGTTCAATTAATACGGCATGATAACTGAGAGGGGGACTCAAATTAGAGTGCAGCAAGAGTATCTACAGCCGGAGATATGGGGCCTCTCAGGAGTCCAAGTATGCAATTGTGTGCAATTAAATGGGCTCTTGTATTCTTCAACCATAATTAGAACTTTTAAGGATTCCCTGCATTTTCATCGGCAGTAAATGATACAAAGCTGGCTAGTGCCCGTTGGGACCACCGGGGTAGGCGCGAACCGCAGAAAATTCTGATATCCTACCAGTATAAGAAACAATAATTCGTTTAAGAGCTTAGCTACTGATGTGGGGTGGTACTACCACTTTTATGGTCCTGGTGGGGTGCTTGGCTCCACCTCGGTGAGGATCCAGGAGACCAAAGTACCCCTTGGAGGTTGTAAGGCACCGGTTTTTTACTTTAGTTAATACATTAAGACATCAACTTAGTCAGATAAATAGTCTGACCATGTTGACTTCCTTAATTAACATGTTGACTTGGTCAGATAAATTATTTCGCCATATCGACTTCTCCAAGGAAGAGAGTCATCTTGGTCAGATATATTACCTTTCGACCCATGTCGACTTCCTAAATTAGGATTTTGACGAGGTCAGATAAAATTATCTGGCTATGCGAATTTATAAATGAAGTATATTGTCTTGGTAAGATAAGTTATCATATCGACTTCGTCAATTAGGATGTCGTCATGGTCAGATAAATTATCTCACAATGATGACGTGTCTTATGGTAGTTTGAGCGCGCCTTAGCAATACCATAACTACAATCTTGGACAAAACTGTTGGAACACCTCCAACCGTTGTACAATGTACTATATGATGTCGTGCATGATTTAGGAACCCTTGTCCCCCAGTACAATGTTGCGCACGATTTACGAAACCCCCGTCCCCCAGCACAATGTTGTGTCCAAACGAAGGCGGTGCATCTCAAATTGACATTATTACCTTCAACACTGGACGGGGGAGCGGGGGGTGCAGGGGTGCAGGGGTGTTCCAACCAGTGGCGCTGCCAGGCTTTGGTGATGGGGGGGGGGGGCACAACAGATGATGTCGTAATGGCACTTCAGTTAACCTCCCAAGTCTGCACAAAATGCGTTTTTTCCTGTGTGTTCCCTACCTTCGTATACACAGTGGGGGATCCTTCCTTTTGTCAGGTGTCACTGCACTAAGCTAGGTGCCGTCCTGGGGGAGGGGTCTAAGGGGAAGGGGTGTCCCCCTCCCCTTTGAGAAATTTTTGTTTATTTAAAGTTGCTTAGATGCAAAATGGTGCTATCTTTATGATATTTTTGGAGCTGATCGCATACTTGTATGGCTGGAAAATGTCCATAGTTTAGTGAATTCTAATTTTTCCAACTGGCTGGATGTTTTTATCCAACTGAGTGGCGACGCTTAAATATTCGTTTTTTTATGCGCCTGCGCTTTGAATACAGCAGTGAGGATCTTTCCTTTGTCACTACATAAAGGTGCCGTCCTGGGGGAGGGATCTAAGAGGAGGGGGTGTCCCCTTTGAGAAATTTTTGCTTATTTAAGGTTTCTTAGATGCAAAATGGTGCTATCTTTTGTAATATTTTTGGAGCTGATGATATATAGCTGGAAAATGTCCATAATCTAGTGAATTCTAATTTTTGGTTATGTGAAAAAGGAGAGCATGTTGTCTAAGAGAAGAATACGTTGTCAACAAACCTACTGAAGACTCCCTTTTGGCTACTTTACCGCCTTCTATTGGCAATATTTTTATCCAAAAATACGTGCGTGGAGTCCACAGAAACATTGTTGGAGTATAACGAAATTTTTCCTCCCTTTCATTGTGCATTATAAAAAGGCATCTAAGGCTGGCAGATACCTGTATAGGGCCTTCCGGAAGCTCTAGATAAAGTACATAAAATGGAGCAACGACATAAATAAATGCTTATTACGTGGCATCCAAATGATAATATAGAGTAGAGCACTTTACAACTATCGTATTTTTACTAATTTTGAACGAAAATCCAGATGAATAGCTTCCAGCAATGGAGAACGGGCGGGAGGGAGACTATTGGTGCAGGAAGGTGATATTAGACCTCCCTGATAGGTATAGCAAAAGGGGTGAAAGACTAAGAAGGAGTTTTCAGAATTCTTTTTTTTTTGTCGTAAGTGTATTAAAAATCACCATCTATCAAGGGCGTAACCAGGAATTTGTCAAGGGGGCGAACCCCATAGACAGATTCTCATCGCTTTGCGCCACCATGAGTTGGTGCAAAGCGCAAGAAAATTTTGGCCCAAAGTACCTCTTAGATCGCTGGAAATGACACTTCCCAAGCCTATTTTACAGCATATAAACAGGAGAAACACTAGCAACATTGAAAAAAAACATTAAAAAAAAAACCCAAAATATGCTCAAGGGGGCGGATGCCCCCTCCACCCCCTTGGCTACGTGTCTGCCATCTATACCTATAATGGCTGCGCGCAAAGCGCTCGGTAAAATTTTCTGGAAAATATATAACGCCATAATTTCAACTTTCCAAATCATGCTTCAACAACTTAGATTGAAAGATCGCATATTGATGCTATAGGCCCCTACAGATGTTGTGATTATAGTTCCATGTATTATTATGTTAATAATGGTCATAAGATGAAGTGCAAACCGTAAAGCATGCGCGCAAAGCGCGCGAAATTTTTCATTAAATGAGATTTCCATGACAAAACCTGCATTCAGAATCTGCATCGAGACACTTTCAATTGCCCAACAAACCTACATGCCACTCAAAAAGCCAGTCTTTTACCTGTTAATTCGTGAACAGCATTCAACTTTTGCTGTTGTGCTTCTCTGGGAGTTGCTATCAGAAGATATTGATAATAAGAACACAGAGGTAAGGTTTGAAGCGCGCAGAGCGCGCGAAATTTTTGATAGCTTGCGAAGGATTTGCCAAAATTCTGATAGTTTGAGAAACATTTGTGATAGAAAATGATTAAATAGATCTATCACTCGGTTGAAGCACACCTCACCCTACCCCCTACAGAAATCTATAGCTTAATCGCCTTTTGGGATCATTTTAAAAGTTTCAAAAAGTTTTCATTGGGGGGGCACGCGCCCCCCATGCCCCCCCCCCCGTGCCGGCGCCACTGGTTCCAACGAGTTTTGTCTAAGATTGTAGGTTTATCTAGAGCGTTTCAGAGTCAGGTAGTCAAGTATTGCGTTCATCGAGGATCCTGCACAAGATTGAAAGTGGACGACCAACGGCCAGATTCACCTTCTTTCAGCTAATGCTCAGAATTTAAAGAGGCAACTTGGGTGTATACTTATCCTTCCCAATCCTGTTCCCGGAACCCTCATTTAACGTCCTCATCCTTTCCATGGTAGTGATCGCTCCGGCAGTTTAGGGCCACTTTTCCAAGGCCTGCAGGCGGGATGTGTGGAGGATCCTTGCTCTGCACCACACGTAGAAATATGAATCGAGTAGAGAGGAAGACACCCTGAATCTGACAATTCAATTCATTTCTCATATGTACATTCTCATCAACAAAATTACATTCAAATGAATTAGTTTACATACATATGATGGGCACTAGAAAAAACGTTACTGTTCATCAAAGCTAGTGACCATGAAACAAAAGAAAAAAAGAAGAAAAAGGAGAGACGGTCAGAAGAATAGAAGGAACACATTTCTGGATACTAAGACATTCAGATAAATATTTAGAGCTTAAAAGTGATAACAGCTTATGAGTGAGTATTTAGTATGAGTGAGTATTTAGTTCCAATTACAATAATTAGTCAACTTTTACGTACTATACAGATAGGTGTGGCAGTATACTCCCGTGCAAAGCTGCTTTACCTTTTACTAAGGTTCTGCACCTGGTTTGTGTGTAAGGCCCGCAATATAAAGCGCATGCACCATTGTGCATACTGTTTGCCGCAGTGGGCTACTACCAGGGAGCTGCTCAATTCCTGTGTACTACGCTATTATTACGGGGTGTATCTAAAATACCGGGTAAATGGTGAGCAAGATAAATGGTAGGCTAATAACTATGTTTCTGAACTTCAGCATTAATTTTATGAATTGCCTCTGCAGCCTCGCGGTCCTGATCAAATGGCCTCGCTGACCAGGAGGTTCCCGAACGCTGCTCTACACAAAAGAAATGGATTACAGTAGTTGAGTAGGAATACACCGGTGACAAAATGGAAAATTAGTCAAACTCAATCCTCTAGTCAGTTTTGTTTGGAAAGAAGAAGTAGAGAGAGATAATAAGACGGGGAAGGGATTTTAAAAATAGTGTAGAAAATAACTGAATGCAGGGAAGGAATTTATGTTGTACAGGGGTTCGTGGCAACTACCTTTGGCTAATCCGCTCTGTGATCTCGAACTTCTTGACCAAAAAGGTACTATCAGCCAAACTCATGTCAATTTTTTTTCAACTAAATCAGTGAGACTACCCCTAACAACTGCCTTGCATGAAAGAAAAGTTGATAGCTTTCAAAACAAAACGCCCGTCCCATGATTCCTTGTCGGAAAAATAGTCCAGCACAAGGTTTTTTTTTTTTTTTTTGTTTTTTTTTTGTTTTTGTTTTTGTTTTTTTTAACCTGTATATGGGCGGGCAGTGTGGGGCGATGCCGGGTGGTGTAGGGCACTAATTGTCGAGATGTGCCAGGCAGGGCAGGTTTCGATCATTCCTATCTCAAGGCTTGCAATATTTTGTTTACGAAGATTTTGGTGTTTGACCTCTGGTGACCTCTGACCTCCACCGAAAACAATACTGCCTTCCTATTAATATGACAAATTCATCCTAAGTATGGTGAGTAAAAGAAGATAAAAATGGAATAACGCAAGAAAAACTGAAGAGTACGTGTCTTGGATAGGATTCGGACCGGGGCCGTTAAAATAAGAAATCTAGCTCTTTCCACCACACTATCAGCACACACATTAATTGAAAAGTGTTTCTACTAATCTTATAGTCACAGCATCCTTCATACATGTTCATAATTAGGTAAATAAATTAGGCCTAGAAATACAAGGTATACCAGAGTTCATAGGGTTCGCTCTTTTTGTATGGCAAATCTACATATCAAGTATGAAAACTATCCATAATCCCTGTCTTGAAATATCGTGTCAAAAGGGTTTTGGTTTTTGACCTCTGGTGACATCAAATGACCTTTGACCTCCTCCAAAAAGAATACGGTGCTTTCTTTTAATATGATTAATTCATGTACCAAGTATGAAAAGTGTCCATCATCCTTGCCTTGAAATGTCGTGTTTGTAAGCTTTTCGTTTTTGAGCTGTGGTGACCAAGTCAGTAGCCAAGGGGAGGGGCGGGGGAAGGAGGGCGAAGCCCCCTGGTATAATATTTGCCCCCTAGAAGATCAAAAATTATTATTGCCTTAATGCATTTTAGTATATCTCTCCCCCTGAAAAATTTTTCACCCCCGAAGCTATCTGGCCCCCTTCAGTACATTGTCTAGCAGTGGTTACGAGCCTGGTGGTTATCACAAACGACCCCTGACCTTCACTAAAAACAATAGCGTTCTTTCCCTTAATATGAAAATTAAATTCATACACCAAGCATGAAAAGTTTCCATCATGCCTTTATCGAGATATTGTGTTTACATACGGCAATTTTCAAGATTTTTGTAATTTTCCCCTTCGGTAACCTCAGATAACATTTGACCTCTACCAAAACAATAGGGTTGCATCTTCTGACTATAACATGCCAAATGTGAAAAAGTATCCATGCTTCCTATCTTCAGATATCGTATTTGCAAACTTTTTAGTTTTTGACCTCTGATGGCCTCACATGACCTCTGACCTTAACCAAAATAATAGGGACTTTCTTGTTACTATTATAAATCCATATACCAAGTTTGAGAAGTATCAATCATTGCTATCTTGAGATATGGAGTGTACAATATGGAATACACTTTAGCCAAGCGTCACAAATACACACACACATACACACACGCATATACGCACACACATACACGCACTCGCGTGTGATTACATTTTGCCTTCAACAAGGAACAAAAAGTCCAGTGTGCTTGGGCTTCCCACTGCAGAAATTAGGCTCCCAAATGGCGGAGTTTCTACCCGGAAGGAAAGCGAAATTTAACGAGAACCTTAATTTCGTAAACCTTAACGTTAAGCTAAATGAAAGCTTTGCTGAGCTCCAGCGCGCATTGTCGCTACTCTTTCATTTTTGTGCCAGGCGGCGATGCAGCGGTTTACGATCGTTTTGCCCCTAGTTTGCCAGTTCGCCCCCAAAGACCTATCAGTTGACCCCCAAGTACTGACCAGTTCGCCCCCTAATCTGTTGTCAGCATACCCTCAGGTTACCAGGAAGTTGTTGATTATGTCAACTTGAAGATATACATGAAATGTAATTCTCGTATTTTTCACCTTCACATTTTTTCCTGTTATTTTCGGCTTGAAATGCCGTATACTACTTTTCGTTTTTCCAATTGTTTTTATTTTCTTTATGTTGGCGTTCTTTGCGCTACACTAGCTACTATTGAAATATGGTTTTCATGTTGTTTTTGGTACGGTATGTGTTTTCGCAGTTTTCACCGTTTTTCCGCATTTCCAGCATTTTTCGTTCTTAAAATGGAGTGCAACTTGTTTTAACTCTTCACTGTTTTCTTTTATTGTCTGCTTGTTCTTTTTAGCACCAACTGTCTTTTTAAGGAGTCACTGTTTCCTTTTTCTCTTGTATTTTTGACATTTTTCTTTTCTGAAATATCGAACATTTTTTTTTCAATTGCAATAATTCTTTTGAAGAAGCCAATTTTTTATGCAGAAATCCCTTTTTATGGGGTTACTTTCTCCTTTGCCTCTTGTTATTTTCGGCATTCCTTTTTTTCTTCTTTAAAATACCAAAAACAATCTCCAGTTGCTTTCATGTTCAGTTTTCCGTAAAGTAGGCTACTTTTTTTTTTTTTAGCACTCTCTTAGTTTTGGAGTCACTCTTCCTTTTTCTCTTGTATTTTCGGCATTTTTGTTTTAGATTTTTTTTTTTGAAATACTCAAAAATTTTCTTTCAGTTGCGTTCATGTTTTCCTTAAAATACGCTATTTTATGCACCAACTGAACTCTATAGAGGTTTTTCATGTGACTTCAGCTCGTTTCAATTAGGCATGCTACTCATGCGCAAAAGACGAGAGGACCTTAGTTACAATTGTTGTACAATGGACGCCTGGCCGTCAAAATAGAGAGACGTGCAGCACAGTGACGTCGGTGAAAAGTCTCTGTAGGCAATAACCCCCTAAATAGGCTATAACCCCCTCTCTCTAATTGCAATCTCAACTGCCGTTGCATTTTGTTGTTACAGCAACTAGACAATCCAGACATATATAGTTGGGGTTACCAAAACTTGGCTCTATAGCGAGATCAGCAACTCTGAAATTTAGGTTCCTGGGTATAAAATTTTCAGGCAAAATAGGACTGATACCGTCTGTGGTAGAGGGGAAGGCAGGCACGGATCCCAGACATTCGAAAAGGGGGGGGGGCTCAAGACCCCTTGAATATTCTCCTAGATTAACATTATGCTTATTTTCGCATATTTGTTATTGTTGATGTGGCGAAAAAGGGAGTCTGAGGCCCGGAAAGCCCCCCACCCCTTGGATCTGCGCTTGAAGGGGTTTTACTGTATGTTAAGGATAGCATTAACATAACATAACATAACATAACAGGTTAAAGGGCAAAGGAGGGCTAAGGCCCCATAAGATGCCCTGAAGTCCATACAACCTTAACTGAAAACAAACAACCAACCAACACCAAACGAGCCCAGCACAATTAGATTCTACCACACTTATGGAAGAACTTGTCAATGTTAACCTTAAAGCAGTGCACAGATGTGGAGTTAACTACCCACTCAGGCAGACTATTCTACTCGTTAACAACTCTATGAGAAAAGCTGAACTTCCTAATGTCGAGCCTTGCAAAATTCTTAACTAGCTTCTTACAATGGCCTCGAACCCGAGAATTACATAGAACCTTTAAATAATTGCAAGAGGACAAAGGATTCCTTTCAGAGAGAAATTTGTACACCTGAAGCATGTCCCCCCTAATCCTTCTCAACTCCAGGGTGGTAAGACCAAGATGCTTAAGTCTAACATGATAAGGTAGGTGTCTCACCTCGGGTATAAGGCGAGTGGCTCTCCTCTGAACTTGCTCTAAAAGAAGCTTGTCCTTTTCATAGAAGGGACTCCAAGCCTGGGCTGCATAGTCAAGGTGGGGTCTATACCAACTGCTTATACAGATTTAGTACAATTTCTTTACTAAAACTACTGAAATTCCTCTTGATCAATCCAAGCACCCTATTAGCCCTAGCAGCAGCAGCTGCACACTGTCTAGATGGCTTTAAATCACCTGTAATAACTACACCCAGATCCTTCTCAAAAGTCACATCACTCAGAATACTACCATTCATGTTATAATCATAGCTGAAATTTTTAGGACCAAAGTGAAGGACTTTGCACTTATCTGCATTAAAAGACATTTGCCAAGTCTGAGACCATAAAAATAACCTATCCAAGTCTTTTTGCAGTAATGAGGCATCATCCTTATCACTAACCTTCCTATAGAGCTTAGTATCATCAGCGAACTTACTAATACTAGATGTGAGAGAGCTATCAATATCATTGATGAAAATTAAGAAAAGAAGCGGGCCAAGAACAGAACCCTGTGGAACTCCACTTGTAACTTCTTTCCAAGAAGAGAAATTACCATTAACAACAACTCTCTGAGATCTACCATTGAGCCATGAATTGATCCAGTCAGCACAACTGCCCTTGATGCCTAACCTATGCAGTTTAACCATAAGTCTACCTAATGGAACTTTATCAAAGGCTTTTGAAAAATCAAGGTAAATGACATCAACACTGTGACCACAGTCAAGAGATAAGGAAACATCCTCAAGAAAGCTCAGTAAATTAGTAACACAAGATCTACTCGGTAAAAAACCATGCTGTGACAGATTGAGTAACCCATTATCTAAAAGATAATTAAGCAAACAATCCTTGATTACAGATTCCATAACTTTGCACACAACACTGGTTAAACTGACCGGCCTATAATTGCAAGGCAAGCTCCGATCCCCCTTTTTGAAAATTGGAGTAACATTAGCAATCCGCCAGTCAGCAGGTACAAAGTTTGAATCCAGAAACTTCTGAAAAATAATGCAAAGAGGAACTGACAAAATCTCGGAGCATTCATGGAGAATGGCAGGATGGATCCCATCAGGCCCAGGGGCCTTACTAGCTTTTAAACTCTTCAACTTATTACAAACCAACTCTTCAGAGAAGACAACATCACTAACTAAAGAAGAATTATCAGAATCCCTACAAGTTCCCAAAACAGATGATTCCTTGGTAAAAACAGATACGAAATAAGCATTTAACAAATTAGCCATATCCTGATGATCAGTAACTAGTGTGCCTTCGTTACCTTGGAGAGGCCCAACACCCTCCTTAACCTTCTGCTTAGACCTGACATAGGCATGAAAAGATTTTGGATTTACCTTAACCTCCTTGGCCAATTGCTTTTCAAACTTAGCTTTAGTGACAATAACCAAATTTTTAACGAAGAGTTCCTGCTTCTTGTAGACTGCAAAGTCATCAGAATTCTTACTGACCCTACATCGACGCCAGCACTTACGTTTCTTCCTGGCTGCTCTAAGTACCTCTCTAGACATCCAGATTGGCCTATTTTTAACCACAGCTTTCTTGAGTGGGATACACAACTTTGTAGTGTCAGTAACCATACTACGAAAGACACTCCATGCTTCAGCAGGACCTAAGTGAGACAAACGTGCAACCCAATCTATGGTAAGAAGCTCTATGAGTAAAGTTAGCCTTGCTGAAATCTAAAACAGTTTTGTCACTCCCTTGAAGTTTGCTGAAACAAAGTAACTCAAAACTTATGAGGTCATGGTCACTAGATCCTATGTTACCACCACTAGCTACATTTCTAACCATGTTTTCATGAGTACTTAGTACCAAATCTAGACAATTGCCCTCACGAGTGGGAAGCAGAACATGCTGGGTAAAGAAACCATCAGACACTGCCTCGAGAAAATCCCTCCCATGTGACCCACTAGTACATGAATGCCAATCAATATCAGGAAAGTTGAAATCCCCAAACACAACTGCCCTTTTCGAAGAAACTATCCTAAAACTTTCGAACAAACTCTGATTATTATCAGCACAAGAATTTGGTGAACGATAAATAATACCAACAACTAAAGGAGTGCAAGACTCATTGCCAAAACTAATTTCACACCACAAGCAGTTAGAAAATCTAGAAGAAAACTTGTTGGTGACATCAACACAATTTATGCTATCCTTAACATACAGTAAAACCCCTCCACCCCTACCACAGACAGTATCAGCCCCATCCTGCCTGAAAATTTTGTACCCAGGAACCTGAATTTCAGAGTTGCTGATATCACTATGGAGCCAAGTTTCAGTAACCCCAACTATGTCTGGATTGTCTATGGAAATATGAGCAAGGAACTCACTGAACTTATTGAAAAGGCTGCGAACATTGGCAAACATGACCTTCATTCCACAAACTGTCCTATTTACATGTTTCCCCTTGGTACTAACACAATCACTCTGAGCACAATAAAACTCAGAACCCCCCCCCCCCATTCTTGGCTGACCTCACCCCTGACTCTAGTTTGACACCTGAGAATCAACAGCCCTAGAAACCAGCCTACCCAACTCATTAATTGTGCTAATGTCACCAATAAGTTTTCTTCTGGGTTTTCTAACTGCTTGTGGTGTGAACTTAGTTTTATCAATGAGTGTGGCACTCCTTTATAGTTGCTGGTACTACTTATCGTTCTCGTGCTGAAAATAATTTTCCAATTTCGTACTGGGAAGCCTCAATCCGTACAATAAAGTATGTAATTCCAATGAACTTCAGTAGCCCCGACGATCTGCTTGGTTTTTCTCGGAAGGGCATATTCTTCGATAAAGCCCTCAAATTTTCCAGTCTTCCTTAAAAAACACCCAAATTTCTCAAATTAGATATCACCTCCCTGCTTGGAGTCCGTCCCTTCTATGAAAAGGACAAGGTTCTTTTAGAGCAAGTTCAGAGGAGAGCCACTCGCCTTTACCTGAGGTGAGAAATCTTCCTTATCATTTAAGACTTAAACACTTTGGTTTTACCCGTCCTGGAGTTGAGAAGGATTAGGGGGACATGCTCAAGGTTTACAAATTTTCAGGGGAGTAGCCAGGTTTTTGGTGTGGGAGGGGGGAAAAGTCGACTCATCGTCCCCATTCTTGACCGCATTCCTGGGGGAGGGGTATAAGTGGAGGGGTATCCCCTCTCCCTTTTGAAATTTTTTTGTTGTCTCGAAGGGATTAGATGCAAAGTGGTGCTACGTTTTGCTTCTTTTTATACTAGATCCCAGTGTTCTCCACAGAGGTTTTTAGAGGGGCGGCGCCCTCCGAGTGAATATGGCCGCCCTCCAAAATATTTAATACCCACTCCTCTAAAAATACACCCTCAAATTTGTTCTCATAATATTTCTAACAATTAAATTCTACGGTTAACGAATGTCCACACGTTTTGCATGTATTTATTCATTGTAACACGCTTTGGCAACAGCCTTAGATGATATTGACAACCAGTATACTTTTCTGGATTAGGGTTTTCAGGGTTTGGGTTCGAAAAAGGTTATGGGCTCAGTCCCTAAGGCATAATCTGTTGAAAAAAGGAGAAAAGATCTGGCACACTGTTTCCAGAAGCTATGACATCATTGACATCCAAGGTTTTTGATTGACAGTTTGGATGTATTGCCAATGCGTCCTGCATAACATAAATATGCCGTCCGTTCTGCTGCGGATTCCATCGTCAATACTCATCCCCGAGCCGCATAGTAGTGTCTTCTTTCGACTGCGTAAAAGCAACAGGCACATGCATGGCCAATCGAAACCTCAAATTAACGATAATTTCACATCTTTCCGAACACTTTGTTTCAATTGTTCTGTTAATGTCTTTCGTCTTAGTTTTTAATATCATAAAGAGATCACACTTGTAAAGCCAATATTTCCCAATTAACCTCCCCCTAGGCCCCTACCCACCCACTCCGCCCCAACAACTTCCCATCCCTTCCTTCTCTCGCCTTTTTCTTTTTGCTCCTTTTTTTCAACATTGCCCATCGCATCCCCAAAATTTCTATGGAGGCACTCTTCCCCCTCCCCCTGCTGGCTACCCACCGCAATTTCTCTCAGAAAGGAACCTTTTGTTATCTTGTAGTTTTTTAAAGGTTCAAAGTAATTCTCGGGTCCGAGGCCATTGTGAGAAGCTAGTGAAGTGTTTTGCAAGGCTAGACATTAGGAAATTTAGCTTCTCTCATAGAGTTGTCAACGAGTGGAATAGTCTGCCTGAGTGGGTAGTTAACTCTACATCTGTGCACGCTTTAAGGTTAACATTGACAAGTTCTTCCATGACTAGCTGTGGTAGAATCTAATTGTGCTAGGCTCCTTTGGTGTTGGCTGGTTGTTTGTATTTAACTAACTTGGTTGTGGACTTCAGGGCATCTTATGGGGCCTTAGCCCTCCTTTGTCCTTTAACCTGTTATGTTATGTTATGTTATGTTATGTTATGTTATGTTATGTTATGTTATGTTATGTTATGTTATGTTATGTTATGTTATGTTATGTTATGTTATGTTATGTTATGTTATGTTATGTTATGTTATGTTATGTTATGTTATGTTATGTTAAAATCGAGGGGACGAACTGGTATGTACTTCGGGCGAAACGACTTCCGCTTTGGGGCGAACCGGCAATGGGGTGAAACGACCAGGTACCGAAATACCGAATGTTTGTTTCTGTCAGTCGCGTTTCACATTTTCCTTAAAATACGCTCCTTTATGCAGAAACTTTAACCCTTTATACACCTCTCTCATTGCAATCTCAACTGCATTTGGGATTTTTTTATTACAAGAACTAGTGTTAGTAAAATCGAGGGGGCGAACTGGTATGTACTTGGGGTGAAACGACTGACACTATGTGGTGAACTGGCAATGGGGCGAAACGACTGGATATAGATACGGTTTAGGCCTACAACGTTTGAAATGTATACTTAAGCCTAAAAATTCAAAAATTTATGTTACAAAGCTTAAAAAATGAATTTAGGTGCTCCAAATCCCATCTTCACACGGTAGGTCTATTCTTGAGCTGAGATATAAAATGTTGAAGCTTATTCAATCAGTTTAAAATGGTAGATTGCGAAATAATTTGTGATGTCATTATACTCAAATGAACGTCTTTGTTTTTCTTTGTTTTTATTTCGAAATTCGCTCACCCTGTGCCAAAATGTGATCACTGCCTTATTTTCATAGGTTGACCTGGCTATAGGCCGTCTCCGTTCAACATGGTGTGCAAGGGAACAATAAATGTTTTGAAGAGCATATAAACATTTTAATTTCAAAAGGAAACAAAAGCCGGCAGGGGCGTCGCCAGGATTTGGTGATTGCATGGGGGCACCACAGACGATGTCGTAATGCCACCTAACTTATCCCCAAGTCTACGTATACCTTTTTATGCATCTCTGCAATATACAGCAGTGGAGGATCATTCCTTTGTTACTTCATAAAGGTGTCGTCCTGAGGGAGGGATCTAAGGAGAGGGCCACTCCTCTTTGAGATATTTTTGTTAATTTAAGGTTGCTTAGATGCAAAATGGTGCTATCTTTGGGATATTTTTAAAACTGATCATATGGTTGGAATATGCCCATAATTTTGTGAATTGTAATTTTTGGTTGGTGAAAGAGGAGAGTATGTTATCTAAGAGAAGGGTATGTTGTCAACAAACCTCCTGAAGCCCTGGGCCCTTTTGACTACTTCATTGCCTTGTGTCCGGGAAAGTTTTTAATCAAAAATACCGTGCGTGGAGTCCACAGAAACATTCTTGGGATATTAAGAAATTTTTCCTTTGCTTCATTGTGCATTTTAAAGGGGTAGACACACGCCGGCGTAGTGCCTCCTGGAAGCTTTGAGTTAATCATATAAAATGGGACAACCAAATGATCGAGTATAACCCCGAACACTTTACAACGAACGTATTTTTACTAATTTTGAACGACAATATACACGAACAGCTTTCGGCAATGGTGGATGGGAGGAAAGGTGCAGGGAAGGTGCCTCCCCGAAAGGTACAGTAAAATGGGTGAAGGACTAACAAGCGCTTTTCAGAATGTTTTTCGTTGTAAGTGTATTAATATTCACCATCTATACTGATCATGGCTACCCGCAAAGCGCTCGCCCTACATTTTATTGAAAAATGTATGAAGCAAAAACGTACTTTCAACCTCCACGTCATGCTACAAATTAGTTTGAAAGATCCCATATTGATGGAAGGCCCCTACAGAGGTTGGAAGTGTACCTCTGTTTTTCGGAAAAAATATATATATACATATATATATATATATATATATATATATATATATATATATATATATATATATATATATATATATATATATACATATATATATATATATATATATATATATATATATATTAATATATATATATATATATATATATATATATATATATACATATATATATATATATATATATGCCCGGTGGTCAGTTATGACAAAAACCTTTCCATTGTAGGTCCCAAAAACAACCTGTTTAACGTTCATCAGCATTTTACCTGTACTTCAGCCAATGTCGTTTATGTTCTCGTATGTAAACGCTGTAATATACTGTATGTGGGAGAAACAAAACGTCGTCTTGCTGACCGAGGTACTGAGCACTTGAGGTCAATCAAACAGAACCTCCCAGGGTTCCCGGTAGCCACACACTTCAATCCCCCCTTCAAAATGCTCGATCCGTAACTTGATGGTTTCGGCGGCCATCTCGTGTCGAGGTTCCGATCATGACCGCCTAGCTGCCGAAAAAGGCCTAATCATGAAACTTGGAACCCTGTCCCCACATAGTCTGAACGTTAGACTTGAACTGTTATAAAGCAGCAATTCCTGCATTGTTTTGACTTATGGTAACCACTTAACACTGTCTGTTTTCCTAGCAGGTTTTACGGTGCCCAACTTTATTGTGTATTTTTTAAATTGTACGTTTGGCCGTGTCAACGATCAGTTGCATTTTTGCCACCTGATGAAGGGTTTAAACCCGAAACGTCGTGGAATTTTTCACAAACTTTTAGCACTATTTACTACTTCTTTTTTACCTATATATATATATATTTCCTTCCTCCCAAAGTAACTCCCTTTCGTAACATTTCTTTGGACGAGCAGAAGGCCCTTCTGTCCCTCAAGAAGAACAAGAATTTGATTATTAAGCCTGCTGACAAGGGCGGTGCCACTGTTGTTTGGCGTCGAGATCTTTATGTTTCTGAAGCTGAGAAACAACTCTCAGACCAAACAGCATACACCGAACTGCCGATGGACCCCACTTCTGAAATCCAAACCTTGGTCAAGAAAACCTTAGCTATCCTTGTAAGTCAAAAACATCTTCCTGAATCGGCTAAAGCCCTTCTGCACCCTTGCCCACAAATCTCCAATTTCTATCTACTGCCCAAAATTCACAAGGCCAATAATCCTGGTCGTCCCATTGTGTCTTCCCACAGCTGCCCCACGGTTCTGATTTCACAGTACGTAGATTCTGTACTTTCCCCATTAGTTTCAACCCTACCTTCGTTTATCCAGGATACTCCTCACTTCCTTAGGTTAATTCAAAATTTTGAGTTTCCTGAGAATCCCAGTGAACGTACTTTATTCACCACGGATGTCAGCAGCCTCTATACTTCAATCCCCCATCACGCTGCTTTAGCAGCCATTCGCCATTACCTTGATCAACGCCAGGACCCTAACATCCCTACCACCACCTTTCTTTGCTTGACTGAACTAGTCCTCACACAAAATTGCTTTCAGTTCAATGGTCGTTTTTTCCGCCAAATTAAAGGAGTAGCTATGGGCACTAAACTGGGACCTTCTGTGGCCTGCCTCACCATGGGCCACTTTGAGGAGCAGTTGTTCTCACGATACACCGGGATCAAGCCCATACTTTATAAAAGGTACATTGACGATATTGTTGGGGTCGCAGTGGGTCCTCGAAACGATTTGGAAGAGTTCATTAACTTTGCTGAAACGTTCTGCCCGTTTTTGAAATTCACTCACTGTATTTCCAACTCCTCAGTGGTGTTTTTAGACACGGAACTATCCATCTCCGACCGTAAAATCAAGTCCAATCTCCACTTTAAGCCCACTGACTCTCACAACTACCTCATGTACCCTTCCAACCACCCCAGATCTTGTACCAATTCGATTCCTTTCTCACAACTTTTACGGGCCAGAAGGATTTGTTCCGACGACCAGGATTTTGCTAAAGTTTCCAAGCAAGTTATTTCTTTCTTTGAACAACGCCAGTATCCACAAAGAGTGCTCTCTAATGCCCTGAAACGCATACAAGGAATTGATAGAGCCGCTGCCCTTGCCCCCAAAACTGACCATACACCCACCAGACGTATCCCGTTGGTCCTATCCTTTCACCCATCTGTAACCCCCATTGTACGTGCCATTTACAGGAATGTAGAGACCCTCCGTCATGACCCATCCACCCGTGACCATTTCCCTGATCCCCCCATCACGGCATTCAGAATTGAAAAGAACATATCTAAGCACTTGGTCCGTGCCTCTCAACCTCAAGCACAGGGTTGTTCCCGTTACGCTTTGAAAGTAACTCGTTATAGTTACAGTTAATTCCGTAAAATTGTAACTCGTTACAGTTACTAGTTACAATGTTGAAAAAGTAACTAGTTACAGTTACTTTTGACTGAAAAGTAACTAGTTACATTTCAAAAGTAACTAGTTACTTCAAGGTGAATATACGGTACCTCGGTTCCTGAAATGGAGGGGACATAATTAGATAGTAAGAAGGGGGCACATGAGACGATCGACACCTCATTTGTGCCGGTTATCCTTAGGTGTTCCCCAAAGAAAGTCAATGATGATAGCTGATCTTCGATGGGCATTCTCGCAAAGGCGCCTAACGCTCATCATGAAGCAGCGAATCATGATACTGTGTCGGAGCTTACGCAAACTATTTGTAAGAGGAATCTGGTTATAACCAAAACTTTTCCAGTTACGACAGTACTTCTATGAGGGTGGAAATCTTTATACTGTACTCCAATCACACAGTCGGCTAATTTAAAGAGGTTAGCGGCTATGCCGGAAAATGGGAGAGCGTTGTTTCACAAGTAATTAAAGTCTTCACCCCTCAAGGGCATAAATATGGTATAGTACGAGGATGAATACATTTGTTAACAGAAGAATTTTAAAACCTCACCGCAAAGGTTGGGCTAAGTGATATTTCCGCATAAATTTTAAGTTTCACATTGTGTCGATATAAAACAATGCATAGAAATGGTGATACTATGTAGTTTATACATGCAGACCATGTGCCCATAATTCACTTTCCCTTTACAATAGGTGAAGCTTTAAGTCGGACACTTCTCTTCTCTTTCAATTAGCTTTGTTAGGATACTTTCAACGCCAATGACCATTTCAATATTCTGCTGTTTATTATATTAACCTCATTATTATTCCAGTGTAAGGAGTTACGGACATTGAAAAGAATATGATATAGCCTAAATTCATACGTTTGATTCATCAAATAAGGGTACCATACATGTTAAATTAGATATATAAATGGATGCATGGTGTTTACCGACGCTTGGCACCGTATAATTTACTGGGCTCCAACGCACGAGTCCGGATTCGGTTAGCTTAAAGACAGATTTGCATCACCTCAAGTATGACTTTTAGTTGGGGTAAGCAAAAGTCTTAGTTGGTGACTACTCTTTGATTGACATCAGAGTTAGAAAATTCAAAAGATGCAGAGCAGCTCATATTACACAGCACGCACAGAGAATGTTTTGATTACAAATGGGGTCTTTTATACTCACCAGGATGTGGCCTTGAGCAGTGAACTATGTTTTTGTCTGCACAAGGAGAAGCAGTAAAGACAATTATGGGCGGGGCTTACCACCAAGTAAAAGTCATACTTGGGGTGATACAAATCCCTCTTTAATGCAGGTCTCAAGAGCGTTTTTCTAGATTAGGAATTTGCCCGGAATAGAAGGTTCCGGAATCGAAATTTTAACGGAATGTGATGTAACTGGACTTGGACTCGGACTCGGAGTTCATTCCAGCCGAGTTCTCAAATATGCAAGTTACATTAAAAGTGTTTAAAGTTCCATTTGTGCCCAATGTACAGATGTAAAGTATTGTCACACACATGAATCAAGTAAATTACTGAGGTGGCCAGGCTATGGAAGTGAGTACAAACGATGACTTTATTAATGGTGGACATGTACGATAGAATTAAAACATCTGTATGTTTGATATGCTATACATTGACAAAATGACATGTCTCGGAATTGATGCCATTGGAATCAGAACTGGCAGGAATTTGAGGGGTAGTACCATGCTCGAAAACTTTGATTCGGGAATCTAGAATCGCAGTTAGCTCCGACTAGGATAGAGTGAACGCGGGTCCAGCCGTAACGTCTCAAGAGGCAATGATTAAACTTTCAAAGTAAGCCTGGTATTTGAATGCATATGGGCTAACCCGTTTCTCACGGTGCACTATCTCCACTGTGTCCTCTAAAGGACAATATGAGTAAACTAAGGCCCACCTGACTTTACTTAGCATATACACTATATAAAGTCGGCTGGGCCTTAGTTAGAGGACCGTTCAGTATTTTTCAACGAATCGCACAAAGATTCGGTCTCATGGATAATAAGCATTGATCTGTCTAATAAGTAATTTGACACACAAATCAATTTTAAACTTAGTTCAATAGACAATCAAGTGGCCCTGTAAGCCTGCAGCATGTGCATCTAATATCATCTTCTGATTCTAATCGTGAATAAAATTGCTGTTGGCGAGGGCGACGTCGATAATAGCGATGAGTGATAACTATATCGAAAATAATTTTACATGTTACTACCAAAGTGTCATCAATTTGAAAATTTTCTGTTACTACTTCCAGTAAAATGCAATTTGTGGTCATTTTGACTATTTGTAACGGGAAAGTAACGGGACCCAAATGTAACGCCGTTACAGTTACTTTCACACAGAATTGTAACTAGTTACTTGCTTCGTTACTGAAATGCAAATGTAACTCGTTACAGGGTTCCGTTACACAAAATGTAACTCGTTACAGTAACGGCGTTACTTGTAACTCGTTACTTCCCAACCCTGCTCAAGCAGTAGTGCCTGACACCCCAGGAACTTTTCCTTGCAACCGTGGGAGATGCAATACTTGCCCGGTGGTCAGTTATGACAAAAACCTTTCCATTGTAGGTCCCAACAACAACCGGCCCTTTACCATAACGGGGGTGTCTGAGACACCCCCGTCGGAGAAATTTTTTTAAAAAATCATAACTTTGTCATGCAACATCCACCAGCCTTCATTTAACCACCAAAATGAAGCCAACAAATAGATCTATTGAATGCCACCATTTTTTGGGGGGGTTGTAGTAGGAGTTTTTTTCACAAAACATCGATAAATAGTTGTTTACATTCAAAAATTCTCCAAAAAATTCAAAAAATGCTAAAAATTTAGCATAATTTACAAAAAATCATTTCAGGTACTTAGGAAAAGGTCACACTACTCAGTATACTTTTTTTGAATTCCCTAGACCCTAAAGAAACACCATGAGAGGTGATTAGATGCCAGGTATAGGGATTTTAGAGATATTTCAAGTATTTTTCCCAAAAATGCGTCATTTTGGTCAAAAATTGGTCATTTCAACCCCAAAAACCTGCAACTCGCCGAAATTCATAACTCAACAACGGAAAGTCCAATCTTTTTCATTCAAACGCCAAAATGTTCCTTACAAGACTCCTTACCTAAAAATACCAACATATATGCATAAATAACAAGGGTAGGGTGAGTTAGAGAGATTCAAAGGTCCAAACATGTTCAGTTTTCAAAAATGCGTAAATTTTGACCCAAAACATGCATTTCTGACCCAAAAATCCCCTCCCAATATCAAAAATTGTAACCCACAACACCCCTCCGACTTTTCTACTCACTAAAATGGCCATTTAGAGCTACCTTACAAAGCCCACGCAGCTCTGTTTACATCCAAGGTTGTTTACATTCCACTGTGCAATGAGCCATAGCGTTCTGTGTATAGGTCACATAAGGTCAGTGTGTGTTAGTTCAGTGTGGGCTGTATGGCAAGAGGAAAATGGGCATATCTTCCTCATTTTTGGTTCAATTTCCTCAAATTTGGTATCAAATGAAAGAGAAAAGGTAGCTGAACAATCTCCTGCACCATAAAATACAAAATAATAGTGATATGTATGGTTTTCTATGAAAAACCGTATGACGTCATCTCATTTGCATATTTGCATACATAATGAGATTAGTTTACATAAATAAAATATGCATTCAAATCCCCCATCTTTGCTCTTTCCAATGATATACAGGTTCTCACAGAGAATATTCTTCTAAGTTCACCAAAAAAATCCTGAAATATAATCGTTTTAAATACATTAAAAATGACCTTATGGTAAAGGGCGTTCATCAGCATTTTACCTGTACTTCAGCCAATGTTGTTTACGTTCTCGTTTGAAAACGCTGTAATATACTGTACGTGGGAGAAACAAAACGTCGTCTTGCTGACCGAGTCACCGAGCACCTGAGGTCAATCAAACAGAACCTCCCAGGGTTCCCGGTAGCCACCCATTTCAATCCCCCTTCAACATGCTCGATCCGTGACTTGATGGTTTCGGCGGCCATCTCGTGTCGAGGTTCCGATCATGACCGCCTAGCTGCCGAAAACCGCCTAATCATGAAACTTGGAACCCTGTCCCCACATGGTCTGAACGTTAGACTTGAACTGTTATAACGCAGCAATTCCTGCATTTTTTTGACTTGTGGTAACCACTTAACACTGTCTGTTTTCCTAGCCGAGGTTTACCGTGCCCAATTTTATTGTGTATTTTTAAATTGTACGTTTGGCCGTGTCAACGATCAGTTGCATTTTTGCCACCTGATGAAGGGTTTAAACCCGAAACGTCGTGGAATTTTTCACAAACTTTTAGCACTATTTACTACTTCTTTTTACCTACCTATACTTCATAAGTGCTACGCAGTACTCTGACCCTATATATATATATATATATATATATATATATATATATATATATATATATACATATATATATATATATATATATATATATATATACACCTCAGGTCCATCAAACAAAACCTTCAAGGTTATCCGGTCGCCACTCATTTTAACCCCCCATCACCGTGCTCAATTAAAGACTTGGCCGTTACTGCAGCCTTAATGTGCAGAGGTTCTGACCGTGATCGTCAGACCGCCGAAAACCGGCTTATCATGAAACTCGGGACCCTCTCCCCACACGGTCTTAACATTAGAATGGACCTTTTTTAACCTGTTTCCCTTTTCATTACTTTTTACCAGTTTTTTTTCAGCCTTCTTTCGCTTTTTTACACCGTGTTCGTTCTGTGCGACCGGTTTGTTCGTGCCTTTCTTCAATGTGTTTCTTCTCTATTTCTACTTCTTTGTTATTCAGTTGCATTTCTTTGCCACCTGATGAAGAGTCTATACTCGAAACGTCGTGGAATTTTCCGCAAACTTTAAGCACTTTTTACAACCTTTATCGACCTACATACTACTCTAGTGCTCCGCAGTATTTCGACCTTATATATATATATATATATATATATATATATATTTATATATATATATATATATATATATATATATATATATATATATATATATATATATATATATATATATATATATATATATATATATATATATATATATATATATATATATATATATATATAGGTCGGACGTGATAAGATCGACTGTAAATGTAGCGTGTGGCTCAATTTTCCTTCTGGCTTCTTCTTTCATTCTTCCCTTGTTCAAAAAGGCTATGCCAGTACTTGGGTTGATTTTAATTCAGATCGAATCAGTTACTAACTCTTCGACCTATATATATATATATATATATATATATATATATATATATATATATATATATATATATATATATATATATATATATATATTCTCGCCACATTTCTGGGGATACTGATTTATCGCCGGGCCTATCAAACAACTTCGGCTATTTTGTGGATGGGAGGGAAAGAGATTTTCGTAAAATTTGGTATTTCATTTCCTAAAGTCTTTTAAAGTGTGTTGCCTTTTCGAGGGCGATTTTGGCTGCTAATTGCCTGGCTATATAATCGGTCTGCCCCAGGTTATGTTATTTTGTACGATTGCAAGATGAAAAAGTTAACTCCAATTCAGCGAGCAGTTCAGGGAGTCTGAACTGTCTGCTAACACCGACTCGTACGCGTTGCTGTTTACTGTTCACAAGATATAGTGTACGTAACATTACGTGTACGTGTACTTAACTCAAGACACATGCTTTGCTTTACAACTAACTCTTAGTGTTACACTTACAATGCAGTGAGCTTTGAAAATGTTGTATTTGTAAAGCGGAACACAACGAATGTGGAGTTGGGATCTTGAGTCGGGAACGTCAAGAACTAAAGGGTTTTGACACAGCCGCAATGTAGCTATGGCTCTTGACTTTTCTACAGGTGTAGATCATACCTTCCTGGAGGACAATTTTTTGTCTCCAGAGGATTGGGGTGAATAAAATACATTTGTCCTTCGAAGTAGATAAGTAACGTTAGAACACTGAGCTAACGTTAACTTTATGCCTAACGTTAGGTCCATTGAAACTCTCCAGGCCTAGCCTACTGTACCCTAGGCTAGGCCTAAGTATAAGCCTAGCCTATGTAAATTGTTGCCAGTCAAGTCGCCCCATAGTAATGACGCCCTCTCACAATGTCGTTCCCAAGCAAAGTCGCTCCTCCTTACAGATTGCCCCCACCACAGTCGCTCACTCCGTTCAACAGTTGTCCCACCCCCAGAGTAAAGGACTGTGTGGTTCGCTGAGCTGTGAGAGCTCATGTCATGATACAGTCTTTACAACGATGCCAGGGTGCATTCCATGTAACTTTGTAGTTTGTAAGGCCTACGCCGGAGGTACGCCGAGGTTTTTGTGATCGTACGCCGGGCCTATGTACACCGCGCCCAGCAGAAAATTCCAGTCTACCTGTTACTGGTTTGTCAGGTTTTGTTGGGTTTTGTCGGGTTTGTAATGGGTTTAAATGGGTTTTAACTGGTTTTGTCAGGTACCTGACACCAATTACCTGTTAGTTGACTGGAAGTTTCTGGTGGTTGACAGGTTTTGTCAGGTACCTGTTAAAACCCGACACCAATTACAGTACCTGTTATTTGACTGGGATTTTCTCCTAATTTTAACAGGTTTTGTCAGGTACCTGTTAAAACCCGACACCAATTACCTGTTACTGACTGGAATTTTCAGCAGGGCGGGCTGATATACGCGGGGATTTCCTGTACTGTGCATATACAATGCATGTACATAGCAATCCGTAGGCATGCGTAAGTACGTACAGTATATAGTGTGTTGACCGTCGAATGCGCACTTAAGAATCCTACCATTGCAAGCTTTTTGTATGATATGTTATGCTAGATGCGCACTCGACGGGCCCGCGCAGTCGACGGTCACCCCATCATACATGTAGGCTACGTGATGCATACACGGTCACCATACATTGGCAATGCACGTACAGGTACATAGTAAACACACGTTAGAACTAGTCAGTAGCAAGCCTTAAGCGATTGTACGTACGTATGTATACATGTACGTAATGCATCGGCAATACAAGTACAGGTATATAGGCCTATAGCACAGTACATACGTGATCATACGGCGGGAGTTGACCGCGGCCCGCTGGTACGCCGGGAGTACCATTTGCCCGCCGCTATGCTGAGAAGGAGTCGGTGCTCACGCCGAAGATCTTCGTGTTGTAGTGCATGGAATGCAGACTGGCAACGATGTATAGAAATTATAGCAGGGGGATCGGCATTCGGCCATCTGTATGATGGTTGAAACTGACTTTTTCTCCCAGCAAATTTTGGATGTAAAATCTTAAAGGTAGACAGCAGTTTCCCCAAGCTTTTATTAAGAAATCTGGTAAATGTCACAAATCACAGGCATTGGAAACATTACGTACATATATAGTAAGTAATCATGAGTCGATCAGTATCATGAGTCGATCACTGCATTCTAAACACCAGTACAGCGTGAAGGCGCGATGTGATTGCAGTGTTAGCATGACCTGCATTGCATTTTCTTCAAACAACATAAAAAACAATTATTTGCCTTATTATTTTTGATGTCCAAAGCAAAAATGTTATTCACGGCCAAATTTTCAAGTTTCGGCATAAGTATGAACCAGAAATTTGCAAAAATTACAAAAATGGTGACCAAAATGTCTTTGATGAAGCTCTGATTAAAATATTTTGATAGAAAAGACATTATTCTCTATGATTACTGTACTTGTATAACTGTTCTTAAATGTGGTAATTTATAGCATTTTATTTGCAAGTTTTTTGTAGCGATTGACTCAAGATTCCAAGCATTGTTGTATGTACTGCCACCTACATTTCAAAATTCATTTTCTACGGATTGTGCAATCCAAACAACACCAAAATATAGCACAATGAGGAAGACATACAACAAAATGTTACAGCAAAGTTTTATTGATTTTTGTAAATGTTTTAATATTTTTATGGTCACAATGTTCCTTAAGTGATTGACTCGTGGTAAGCCCAGTATACTACACATAGGCTATAGGCCTAAAAGGGTAAGACAGGAATCTTGGCCCATATTTACACTCTTACCACGAACCAGTGTTGTAATCGAGTCACTGAAGTTGGAGTCTCGAGTCAAGTCGAGTCAGAGTCTTTCACTTGTCATGTCGAGTCGAGTCATCAACTGAACTAGAATCGAGTCGAGTCCCCAACTACATTCAAGTCAAGTTGAGTCACTCTGTCTACTCTAGTCATCTCGAGTCAGTGGAGCATATTGACCTACAATACTAGACCAGACAAGCAAGTTATTTACACAAAATTTTGCTAAACATGCAGTCTTGGTCACTCTGGATCCAGAAACCTGTGTGGGGCTGGGGAGTGGGGGGGGGGGGAGAAGAAGTGCACCTCCTCCTTTCATCTATACATGAGTGTCCACAGAAAAAAAATTAGAGGGGTACAAAACTTTTTAATTGGTCAAATCAGGGGGAATTTTTTACTCCCAGAAAAGATCATAATTACTAAATGTTGGTGCCTTTTACTATAGCCAGGAATTTGCCAGGTGGGGGCTAAACCTGTAGGCAAACTATCTAAAGGTAGCACCACCATAGTTTGGGACAAAGCACCATGGAAATTTTGGCCAAAATGCCTCCCAGATCGCTGAAAATAGCACTTCCCAGGCCTTTTGAGTTGCATCTAATCATTTTCTATTTTGAAAGCTCATGTTCTGGAAATTTTCTTGCAATATCATAAAAAGATCAGTGTTGATGTTATTTTTTCTACAAGTTTTTATTTTTCAAGTTTTTGATTTTCCTGGGGGGCTCCCCCTTCTAGATGTCCATGTCTATATATCAAAGAGTGTCAAGTTATGATGAATTCTACCGTTAACAGATTTGTTCACTTAAATTTTACTTTCACTCTCAAATTCACTTAAATTAGTCGTCAAGTTTTTTCTTTCCTTTTTTAAGGATCACAGATCGTTTCTATTTTTGCATCCAGGAATCTATCAGAAGCTCATGCTGAGGCCACACCACTAGGTTTCAGTGAAAGTATTCATAAAGCAAACTATACATGTAAACACGTTACCGTTATGGGAAGGTGAAACCGCTGTATACAAAGTTCTGTATTGTGTATATTATCAGCTAGTGCAAAAGTCGGATATTTGTAATTTTTGGCTTCCAATATGTTTGACTCGAGTCATTGTGAGAAAAGACTCCAGTCGAGTTGAGTCATCCAGCAAGTGGCTTGAGTTGAGTCGAGTCTCTTCCACATACTGAATTGAGTCGAGTCCTTTGCACTTCCTCAGAGTTCTGATCCGAGTCGAGTCTTTTGACCCAGCTGACTCGAGTCGAGTCAGTGACTTGAGTCATTATAAGACTGCCGCCAACCTCAAAAGACCTGGTCGATCACATCATGCATACTGTAAGATAAGCCTAAATAATAAACAGTAAAAAAAATGTGAGGAAATAAAAACTGGGGTAGGCCTACAGAAGGAACAGTCGCACTTCACTGCCAGCCAGTGCTTCCACACTTAAAATTAATTTTTCCTGAAATGGAATCTAAAATTACCTGAAATTGGGTTGGTACAGTATTTACTGATATTTTAAAAAAAGCTTCTTTCATGCTACCTCAGTGGCTGGCCCAGGATTTCACCCTGTCAAGCCATACATCATTTCCATACTCCATACGGCATTCCCTGAAATTTCTTGAAATAATCCCCCTCCCGAAGCCCGAATTTTGGGTAATTTCAGGAAGAGTGGAAATGCTGCCAGCAACACAGATGGTAGTAGCCTGTGCAGCTGTCTATGCTGTCTTTCTCACAGAAACATACAAGGTGAAGTGAAGCATAAGAATGAAAGTTTGCCATGAAGATTACGGCATATTTTCACTTTCTGCCAGGTGTTTCTGCTACCATCACATGTATCATGCGCTGTGATTGGTTAAGAGTAATGAATACAAGGCAAAGTTTTAAAGTTAAGAAAGATATGACTTTAACGTTCCAGGGCTCGAAAATAGACTGGCACTCTGGCGCTTTTGCACCAGAGACCACCGTGACTGCACCAGAAACAAAAAAGTGGGTGTTTGTCTGGCCCTAAAAATAGGGCCAGGTGTGTTAGGTAAACAAACTTAAAATTAAGTGTCCAGGTGTCCAGTGTTAAGGTGTCCAATTACACCAAAGAAATGTTCTGAAATCTTGCAATATGTACAGTGAAAAACAAAGTTTGTGTTCATGGCCCTACCATCTGTCAATGCAATGTTCTGGGCTTCGCATTTAGCACACTACACATATTGTACACTGCACTGATGCAAAGAATACACAACACAAGAATCTGTTGAGAGTTCCATGCCAGGTGGGCTTATCGAATGTGCTCATTGCTATTGTAGACAGTTCATGTACAGTAAGCGTCTGTACCTTTGCCTCGAATGGGACTCAGTGCATTCTAGATTATTCTGTATTGTAATGCTCCGATAATTTAATCATGCAAACACGCATTGCAGTGTGTGTACAGTTTCACCAAATTACTGTGATTGTTACCATATCGGCATAATTTTATCCCGTTGAAGCCATAAAAGTAGTCAGTGTCAACTTGAAGGGTGAAATTAGTGGCTGCGCTGTTTAGCACTTGTTTCTAGCTGAACAGCGTCATTCAGTGAGCTGGGAGACCAGCTCTCTTGTCCGTTAGACATTGACAAGTGTTTTACAAGGCGCCACTATTTTACTGAAAGTAGTACCTGTCATCCTGAAAGTCCCAAGGTATACTGTAGATACGACCCCAGACTTACAGTAATGAATTGTCTGTTGAAAATATATCTGTATCCACAACCTTCTAATGGACAAAGTTATTGTACAATTCACAGGAATATTCTTCTAAATGTCACAAAACGGAACTTTGTGACCCGCTTAGAAAATTGGAATACGTAAATATGTTTAAAATGCAGCAAATTTCATTGCACATACTGTACTACAGTAGTTTGCTTCCTTGTGGATGCATTGGATTTCCCAGTCAATGCAATATGATGTAACACCGGCTGGGATTGGCTGGAACATTCCACTTTCAGTCAACATTTATGGCTTTGTGGAGTCCTCAGGATCTGGACCAAAATTTTGCCTGTAACAAGTTAGGATGGATGAAACAATTAAGAATAAACATGTGATCTAGAGTGGTATATTTTGGCTAAGGCAACAATTATGGTTTCTGACTCCCCAACGGAAAAAAATTCAGCCCGAAATGCATGGTTCAATCAAACAAGTGAACTACTGCTCTCTGCATACCTGTACACTTTTGTACTAATACTACCTTACTTCTACGAAGCAGGATCGATAATTGAAAAGCGTCAATGATACTCCAAATAGTCAAGAATGCCAAAAATATTTACATGGCATGCGCAAAAGAACCTCAATGGTTGAAGGTTGTCAGAAACTGTTTTTAGCTCCAGAGGGGAAAAGCTTATTTTCAAGCCCTGACATTCATGACGTTGAGGTTGTCATGTGAGCTATGTGGACTGTGGCAATGTGTGTGTATGCCCTTGCACTTGCGACTTAATTCTTGAGAACTTTCCCAATTTGAAAATTTTGTCAGTTTGTGAGTCAGTTTTTGGGAGGAACTTAAGGAAATGTGTTTATTGGGGGGATCTGAAAGATTTTTGCAGAAAGCTTGAAGTGTACAGTACATCAGTTCCATTCCAATTTTCAAATAATCGGTGGTGGTAATTGGTTAAATGGCAGAATGCTGCCAATGCCCATTATTTACCACTTGTGCGATAATCAGCCTGATGCCAGATGATCTGGCAGATACTAATCTTCCCGGTGACTATCATCACTCATCATTATAGTGTTGGCTATGTGCATAAGTGTACATGTGCCAATATGGGAAATGCATTCAATGAATATACTGTAATACAAATGTATTGTAGATGTACAGTATGTGAATATGTGTAAGGAACCAGAACTGCCCACATGATATCTGTATGTGAACATGCTTTGCCATTGACTGCAGAATATATATGTGTAGCCTAATTTTTGGCTTGAAATTACATCTTTTTGAAAAAGATTGCTGGTAAAAGTATCACCTGGGTGAAAGAGTTGATGTGACAAAGTTTGGTAAGAAAATAATGTGAGAGTGTGAGAGGACCTCTGGAAATTTGGCCGGGGGATGTGAAAAATTTGTACACTCTGCAAAAGGGCTGTGTTGGAGGAGTGCAATGGGAACACACAGCACAGTGTAGGGGAGGAAACTTTGGGGTCCAGAACCCCCATGTGTATGAACTTACTGTACCATAACATTTGACTGTGTCACATTTGAACAATACTGTGTGCTGTTTAGCATACAATGGTGTGAACATCTCAGCAACAAGATTATAGTAAGCAGCTTGTTAGGATGTTGCAAAAACAGTGAGGATCTTGGCAGTTGTAAAAATCATTGCATTTGGACATGTTCAGAACACTTGATGCCAGTATTCTCAAATTAAAGATTTCTTGAACGTATAAAGGAATCGTACAAATCGGTGATTGAAGAGTATAATGTGACTTTGAAAAAACAGATGTACACTCAAAAGTATTTTAAGACAAGGTAGCCCAATATTACAACGGTACATATTGCTGACCTACAGTAGTACAGTATAGGAAGCCACAAAGCGGCCCAAATACTGTACTAGCCTAGACTCCTACAGTACAGGTAGGTAATAAAGCACACTATTTTAAGGCCTAATGTTATTCTGCAGTAGCATGTTGGGTCTGAAGTTCGTTCACCTTAGCCACTGAATATGTCAAAAAATAAAAACAGGTGGCACATGGTTCCCAGTTTTAGACATTTTATCTTTTGAAATATGTTGTCTGTACAAAAATGGATTTTGCCCTGGAATTTGTAGAGTGTAACTTGGAATTTGAATGGTTTCATGAGACTGTCTCTGACCTCAGGAATTTCTCTCCAGAGGGTCACAATTTCGTTCGCGCACATTTTCAATTGTCCTTTTTGTAGAAAATCAGGTAAATATCCATTCACTTTGTCAAATTTTTCATACATGTAAGAAAAGGACTTGCACCAAATTATTACAGTGTTGTAGTCACATCTTGTGAAATCACGAAAATATTAGATCGTTGGGAAAGTAGGTTAGGCTTGTTAGGAGTTGCCTAGGTAATTTTTGAATGTCAGAAAAATGTTGTATTCAGGCAAATTGGAAACATGTGGTTGGAATTTGTTTTACTACGATTGTTTATCAGTTAATGCTTGATATTTTGTGCAATTTCCCAATGATTTCATCCATTATTCATAGAATTATGGATAACGAGCGAACTTTGGGGGTGAATGAACTTGTGTTCCCTAACTATACTATATATTGTTCATTTGATTTTGTGATTGTACAAGGCTTAGCACTGAAGAGTCTGGCTAGGGATGCATTCGTGCCAACTCAGTCCCAAGCTCACTTGGTTCCACGCCACCTCAATCCCAAATCATCTCTGTCTGGCAATAAGAATTCCTATAAACTTCGAAAGAAGTTGTTGTGGAAACCCAGTTTGACCACCTGTCATAAATTTTACTTGTAACATGTTTTAAAATCTTTGATGCACTTTATCAACTGAAGATGCATCCCACTTTCCCCTGGCATGGTCAGTCTAATGTGGGTCACTGACCAATGACATGGTGACACACATGTCTGTCAAACCTCAATTGTCAGTCACTTACAGTACTGTAAGTTACAGTACCAAGGGTTTGATCAGTGTGAGTTAGTTGTTACACATTGTACATTGATCCCCCTTGTCATTGTCTGTGCTCATTTTCTCATCAATATATGGTCACCCACATGTCTGTCAAAATCACAGATTATCAGTTTTGTGACTGAGGTGTGTCATTTTACACTAACTTGCCAGTCACATAAGTGACTGAAGGGTATGTCATTGTACACGTTTTGTCAACAACGTTGTGGACAATGACCGACTAGCTTGGGGGTAGTGGGGTTTGTCAGTCAGTTGATAAGTGCAATGTGACTGATCAACTTTCAAGCAGTATTTTTACAAACCATAACATACTGTTCATTTACTGGTGCTACCTCTAGAGGCCTCACCAACAGTTTACATTTTTTTTTAGTAAAAAGTTAAAATATATAAAACATAGAATCATAATGTAATGTTTACAAAACAAGACCTAAGTTTCCCATAAGTTTTTTTTTAGAAATGTGGCTTATTTTGTGCATCATTTACCTTGTAACCATGCATCCAAGTTGAAAATATGTAACAAATCTTCAGCTTATCACTCTTATTAATATCTGTGTACGCTAAACGATCAACTGCTATCATTATAGTCTGTGTGAAAGAAAAGAAATTAGGCAACTTGATTGTCCAGAAAAACGAAAACGTGCATTGTTAATTGTTAACTGAGTTGAGGTTGGCATCTAATTTTAGATTTAAAATTTTAACACAGCACCTTATTGGAGGTCTCTGTGGTAAAAAATGACTTTACAATTTGTTCTTGTACAATCCTGGCTCACATGTACAGTATTGTAACTAATTTTTTGCATCTGGAAATTTCATTTTATTTTTCATATCCAGGGTTTCAAGATGGCTTTCTCGGGAAAGATATTGCAAATGATGGAGTTACACTGGAGGTAAGGAAGTGTACAGTATGCTAGAATGCCACAGTGATATCTTAAAATTAATCTGCACTGTAAAAATAGTTTATGATTCCCCCCGCCTCCCCCCCACCCCCCACACCCCCGAAAAAAAGCAGCAGGATTGGTGTGCCCATGCAGCTGAGATTTGTGTCCCCTGACATATTTTAAAACTGCAAAAATTTTTTCTTCAACTTTTGAGATAACTTTTCTGCCTTGTGTTGTACTGTGATATCTGTAGTAGTAAAAAGATGTGAGGGCTGGGACAGGGTTTGTGAGAGCCAAGGCTATAGAGAACACAAAGAGATTGGAAGAGGTCCTGTGTATCACAGAATGATGGAGATTAAAATTACAGAAGCACAGTGCTGTGTTGTGCAGTTTAGTGTGTGTTTTACATGTGAAACTTAACTGCAGTAGTGCTGTGGAGTACAGTAGATGTGATCCCATATGGGTGTTTCCATAAATATGGAGGCCAGTGTGTGACATGAGAGTCAAAATTTAAAGATTGCCTGATTGTCTTCCAAGTTATAATTTGAATACCTGTATAACCTCTATAGTAAATGTCCAAAATCTTTTTCCATTTTGTTGTTCCATCTGTTCATGCCAGGCAGTAACAAAAGAAAAGAATCAACAATATTTCACGCGTAACAGAGAAACCAAAAATATTGCTTCATTAAGCACAGGACAATCCCTATTTGGGATAATCCCATAATTTGTTGTGTTTGCAATGGTGAAAGATATGGTAGCAACATATTAGGGGTTTTCTATTTTGCACAATTTTCGAAAAAGATGTAGTGGACATAAAAAATTTTCAGTAAACTGTGAAAATGGGATGGCAGGCAAGTTGGATGTTATTTATTACACTGGGAGAACACTAAACCATTCTAATACCACCACTTTTGTTTAAACACTTATATTTGGCAAAAGAATGCACACATGAACTCTGTTACATCTTGGCATTATAATTACACCCCAAATAGCACTGAATTAATTATTTCACGTGTAACGGAGAAACCAAATTTGGTTTCTCTGTTACACGTGACATAATTCATAACAGTAAATACAGACATTGTCCACAGTTTAAAGTCACCTGTGTATGTAGTTTCTTTAATCCATCAAGTAAAAGCTGGATACATGCACTTTTTCACAATGTGTACATTTCACGCGTAACAGAGAAACCAAATTTGGTTTCTCCGTTACACGTGAAATGACTTATTGAGCCTTCCTAACATAAAACTTGCATGTGTTATTCATATGCCTGCCTAAATTGTCTCAAAGTTCCAGTTTGTCCATTCTAGTAGAGAAACATACTTTTTTATTTTAATTTACATTCAAAATATGTCAAAATAGGGTTTATTCATTTCACGCGTAACAGAGAGAAACCAAAACATTTTTCCTGAATATTTTCATTTTGGGGATAATAGCAGCAGAAATTTTAGTTAGGTTATGTTGCCTACCACCAGATATACCAAATAAGCCAGTTTTGTTTCCCTATTTTTCAGATAACTAATTTTATTTAGCAAGGAAAAATCACCGTGTAACACTTTTGTGAGAAACCAAACTTCCGGTGAGATACTCATTTGTGAAGATTTCATCAAAATTCAAATGTTTTTTGAGATTTATTCCTGATATAGGGTACTGGGCTAGGAGTATCTCAAAAATAAAGTGCAATTTGCCTTCATACAGTTTAACACTGTTGAGATTTGATGCTTATTTTTGGAGGATTTCACGTGTAACATGTTGAGAAACCAAATGTTACACTGTGATCTCTTATATGAATGCTCATCAGCCAAAAAACACACAAGCCTGGTCACTACATTAGGTGTTTGCATTAGTAGGTTGTCCAATTGTCTTTGTTTTAAAAGTAAAATGAAACCATGCCTACTTCCAAATCAAATTGTATTGAATCATGAATAAGGCTTGTTTTTTATGTCACACGTGGTACCCTAAAAAAATGTGAGAAACCAAACGATTTTTGGTCAAATATATAAATTTTTAAGCAATGAAAATTTACTCAACCACAACATGTAATTTCTGTTGTATGTTATCTCTCAAAATATTCTAACAGTAACTGTATGGAAGTATGCATGAACGAGCTACAGCTGAACCAAAACATTCAATAGCATAAATTCAGCTGGCCTCCTTATTTGTGGAACCACCCATATATTCTCCAATAAACGCTCCCCCTCTAATAAATGCCCCCTTGTAAATTTTGAAAGACAAAACAGTGGTTCAGTGGCCATTTGCCAAGGGAAAAGCCGAAGGTGTTTTGGTTTTGTATTAAAGACCAAGGGGCTAGGCCTATAACAATGTAACAGGGAAACAGCAACACTGCAAGGAAGCGGGGGATTAGAGGTGCCCTGCAAGTTATCCTCTAACTCTACATCTAAGAAACGCTTAGCTGGTTAGTGTAGGCTTTAGCAGTAAGTTATTTTTTTAATTGAAATATACCGTACCCTCAAGTAAACACCCCTCGCTTCAAAAATGCAACACCCCTAGGGCATTTAGTAGAGAATATAGGTAACTACAGGGGTAACAAACAGCACTGTACTTGTATGCATGGAAGGAGTAGTCTTACTGTAGTTGTCAAAGACAACACAATGACAAATCCACATGTATGCTGAAAGGACGCCCAAGCTTTTTAATTTTTAAATGAGCTATAATATGTAGTAGAAAAACACTGTGGGTTTTTGTCAGAAGTGAGTGATTGTTGTGTTCCAAGGGATTAGCAAAGCTGAAGGCTCTTGTTTGTATTATTTCCATAGGAACATAGAGTCAGTGCACAGTACTTGTATTATACTCCAAAGAATGGTGCAAGCAAACATTTTTTTCTGGTTTGTTAATGCAGAGGTTTACCATATGTTCAAATTGAGAACATGCTTTATAATTTGTATTCCTGTACAGATTTGTTTTTGTGAGTATTACAAATTTGTTTTGGTGGGATGCCAAGTTTACCTACAGTACATCAGGGTTCAGAAAAATATGGTATGTGAAGCTTGTGAAATTTCAGTGTCTGTGATGCAGTCACACTGCAAGTACTGTGAGCCAAATTTTGGAATGAAAAACTGAAATTAAATTTTAGAGGAGAGCAAAACAGTAATCAGTGTTAGTTTGCTATAGATGTCACTCCTGCTCCCTTCTGTCAATATGTCAAAAATTATACGAGGGAATTGTATGTATTTACATTACACCAAAATGCATGACTAATAGTGCAAAAAGGCATACAGATCTGATTGGCAGACTTTAAATGTAAAACGTATGAAGTGCATTAGACTACAGTAGTTGCTGGAATGTTACAAGACATTGAACTTATAGTTCACAACCACTCTTGGCTCATCATGACTACAGTACAGGTAAAGAGTATGTACACAGGTGTGTCACTGGATGATGATCTTTCAGTAACAGCTTGCAGAATGAAGTCCCCTTGTATATTGGAAAAGAACATGTTAAGTCGTTTACATGCACAGTTTACACTTTACAGTACATGTACACTGGGAAACTGTCTTTAAGTCTTTGATTATTCTCCTTTGTGCTTTCTTATCTTTGCCCCAAGTTTTGTGATTTAGCCATTGAACTTTCAGGCACCAGACTCAAAATTTTTTCTAAGTCCTCTCTGGTCCCTTCCTTCCTCACTTTAATGATTCATCATTACTTACCCACTTAAGAGTAATATGTATGTGTATAGTCATGATCTCAAGTGATAAGATGCACGGAAAGTGGTATTCACACCATGAAAAAATGGATTGTACATCATAGATGCTCAGCCTTTCTTGAGTAAACATCTACTTTTGTGGTTGCCAGTTTGCTGCTCAGATCAACCAGTCCAGTCAGCAAGAGGTCATTGATAGTCATATTATATGAAGCACACAACAAAGGAATCCATATTGATTGAGAATCAGTCTGTGATCAGTGATAATTAATTATGATCTACATACCCTTGTTGTGTAGGTTTAAAGTGGAAACACACTAGAGGACATTGTTATGATATTTTAATAGATGTACATGTCACTTTAATGGTTAAGTTTAGTATAGTTAACTTTTCAGCATCAGGAAACCACTTGGGCTTGTAAAAGACCCTGTACCAGATTGATTGTGATGAATACCGGCAAGATTAGCCTTGAAATAGTGCTCAGAGTGTAACAAGGCAGGGGTGTAGTTATTGCTCCCAAATCTGCTTCTAGCACTGCCATTTACTGTACTGTAATTTCCCTGTCCAAGGACATGAGT
Source organism: Holothuria leucospilota (assembly GCA_029531755.1). Taxonomy (NCBI): domain Eukaryota; kingdom Metazoa; phylum Echinodermata; class Holothuroidea; order Aspidochirotida; family Holothuriidae; genus Holothuria; species Holothuria leucospilota. The sequence continues at coordinate 53,738,050 of CM055967.1, forward strand.
GTACTCCCAGTCTGAGGCCACTTTTTAAGGTTGGGAGGGGTGGTGAAGCCTGATACAGAACTACAGTAGCACTGAATATCAGAAATACCGTATCACTAGATCTCTTTAAGTTTAATTGCGCATTATACATTTGTAGATTGCAAAAAAATATTGAATGGAAAGGAGTGGGTAATACAGTTAGGTACTGTGCAGTGCAGTAGGCATGCACTTGGAACTCTTTATGTTGTCAAATACAGTTTTAAAGACAAGGTCACATGAATATGCACATATTTTTCCTACTGCACAAACAGCAGAGTACTTTATACTGTGAATAAATGTGTAATACATATTTTTTCCTCTACAGGTACATTGTACCTTCTTGTTGAAAGCTGCTGCTTTTTTGTATGGTCACACCCTAATGGCCTAAACCAAGAACTGTTATCACGGTTCTGTCAACATCATCTCCTAGCTGGCCTGCAAATTCTCTATGCTTTTGTACATTATACCAACAGTAGCCATCTGATTACAATAGCATACAGTAGGATGAAAGGCTTTCATGTATGAATTACTGTATGATCTTGTGCTGACTGTACAGTACACAGAAGACAGAAAATCTATATTTTTTTCATTCACTTGTGAATAGTTTTTAATATTTAAGTGCCCTATTGTCAGATTGAGATTTTGTGCATCATAATGACAGTTTTCTGTAGTGTTGGACTCTGTGCAATATTATTATACAGTACATGTATGCATTATGTTTTTACAGCTGTGTTTGTAATGTTTACCATTTGGTAAAAGTAATGAATTTAATTTGGTGCTGTAAATTATTTATTAGGAATATTATTTGCAGTTTGATACAGCATTTGCAAATGATGGAAATATAAATTCGATGTAGAGAAAATTAGATTGATTTTTTAATAACTGAGAGATTTTTAAATTCATTCGGGAACTAGAAAATTCTTCAGATGATAATCTTAAAGAACACAGTAAGTCATACATATGTATGAATTGCATGTTTGGTTTACTGCACCATACATACTGTACTTATGTGCTATACAGTAGTAGGTGTAAATATTTTCTTCACTACTTGATACAGTGTTAGCAGCAGTATAAAGGTGGTATGTATATGGTAGAATAGAGATGTTAATACTGTATGAACAGGTCTGTGCTGCATAGTTCAGTCAGTCTGGGAAGACTTGCAGTATAACAACTGACATGATTTGTCAAGGCTGAGTACTGTATATCAGGCTTGAACCAACAAGGATTAAAATAAGAGTTACTGAAAGAAACCATAGATGGCATAAAGTATGGCCTTCAGGTGACAGCATTTCTAAGGGGAACAAAGCAAAGCAAGAGAAAACAGGGGTCATTCTGAATTTTGAGATTATGTTCAAGAGGTATCAAAGCAAATTGAATGGGGCATGGCAGCTATTTCAACTTTCAGGTGCTAAAGTGTGCTTTAATATAGTACTTACTGTACTGTACATGCAGGTACTGTGCATGTACAAATGTTATTTACTGAACTTTACTGTGCAGCAATGTACTCTACCTGTACGAATGTAATGTACTAAACTGTACTGTACAGTAGTGTACTGTGTTGTATATACTGCATGCACTCTCACAACTATGAAATTTAATGATTATCACTGTATCAATATTACCTACATGCTTTTTGGCAGAGTTTTGGGATAACCTTAGCTACAGACCAGACTGGTGTGCGGGATGACATCAGCTCAAACAGCTCCACCAAATCTTGGAATAGCCTTGAGGATGATTTGATACCTTCTATTGGTAAGATGATTAGAAAACATTAGCAGTTAATCTTTCAAATATGATTATAGTATTCTAAATTGTTTAAGCTGATATATTAAGTGTACAGTAGAAATATTTTCCAGCAGTGTTGGAGTTACAGTACAGTATATGAATCTGCCAGTATTCATCTGATACCAACTTGGTCAACAGCATGTCATACCGTGATTTTTCTTTTTCTAGTCTTATACTGCATAGATATTGATTCTGTATAGTTGTTACCAATTCAGGGCAATTTTAGTAATCATATCAGATTACCAATGCCTGTATAATCGTCTGATATGATTATCAGCCCACTACTTTTGTTGAAAAATTAGTGATAATTGGTGTGATACTCATGTATATGGGTTCTTTTTCAATCTCAAAACTAGTGTCATACTATTATGAACAATAACCTGTGCATTATAGGTAAAGTTTACTGATATACTGAAGGTACCACATTTTCCTTGATAAATGCATAGAGACTTTGCTGTTGAGAAGGAAAAAAGGGGCAGCAGATGGGGTGTGAGTGTTCAGTTGAGGGTGGTGGTTTTTGGGGGGATAAAAAGTGCTGAAGAATTTTTTTTTTGGATAAAAAGTGCTAAATAATAAACTGTGAACTATAAGTCAGATTGAAGTGCACCTTAATATTTAGAAACCTGTTGTTTGTGATTATTACAAATTTCTTTATTTTGAAACTTCCACATGGATCAGACTGCAAACTGAAAATGTCTTTTACATACTGTATTGAACCAACATCAGTATACTGTACATACATTTTTGTATAGCACTTTATATTCTGGTGTAAATTATTGACATTTAAAATTTACAGTTTACAAACACTGTATACGTGGACAGTAACATGAGAATTGTAGTAAAATTAACAGTGTTGCACATGAGTACTTTACACATCATGATGAGTGCATGGATTATGCAGGTACTGTTGTATCAGTATCAATTGATGAATGCTTTGTGACTGGCTTGCAGCTGTAGTTTACTCACAAAAGAAATGAAAAGTCTAAATTTGTGTATTTACTACATCATTCTTGCTTTACATGGACTTTGACCGTGTAGTGAAGTGTACGTACAAATGAGAGAGTTAAGAAGAAACTGCCAAGCATTTTATTTTCTACAGCTCTCCAATATAACATAAATTTATATAAAAGGCTCAGAAATCCTACTGTACAAAGGCAGAAGGCCTCTCAGTCTCAAGTATTTGATGGATCACACCATTAAGCCTTTCTAGAGTGCATTCCTTCTTTGTGAATACTTAGCTGAAATAAAGCGGAGTTTTTCATGCTACTTCCTGTTATTTTCTCATGAGGATTGCCGTGGTTTGTGAAGAGTATTTCATGATTTATTTTTCTTCTTGTTCTCTGTACCAGATGTAGAAGTTAAGGGAGAGCCATCATCCCCAACTCTGTCACAAAGCTCATCAGATACTGGGTCCCAACAGGTGAACCTTATTTTTTATTTTCAATGTATTTACATTCAAATAGGTGAACTTTGTCAGCTAAAAGAACCAATTTCTCCCCACTCCCCCCTCCCATGTCACAAACTCATCAGAGACTGCACTCCACTAGGTGAATCTTCTATTATCTTTATTTAAGCATTCAAATAGGTGAACTTGGTCAAAGCTAGCCAATCTCACCCCCACCCACCACACCCCCCCCCCCCCCCCCCCCCACCCTTCCCTTCAGTCACAGACCTCATCGAGACTGCACCGCAACAAATGAATTTTATTATAATTGTATTTATTTAAACATTCTAATAGATTTTAACTTAGCTAACTAGAAGAGGAAGACCCCACTCCCCACCTCAAGTCCTGACCATCAAAACATTAAACAAATGAAATGCAATAAGAAGGTTGAAACCAAGCAAATAAGTTTAGTGAAAAAACACACATACACATACACACACACACACACACAAACACATAAATATTAAGCTCTATCAAAGTGAGTGCAAATATACAAGAGGAATGGAAAATGTTTGCAGCATCCCGTTATTTTACAATTTACAAACTCTAATGACATTGACACCAAACAAGTACATTATTTATTTTTAATTTGGCTCTGGTGCCAAAAATCAATTGTATCTGCATTGGATGTATGTAAAATAAACAGTTAAATATGTGTACAACCTGTGTGGCCTTTATGAATGTTTTGATAATTGAGCCAGATAAAACACTAGAAACTAACTTTGACATACAGCTGTATCCAAGTTTAATAGTATGCCTGTTATTTTAAATGGGATGCTTACTGGCAGGAAAGACAGTATGGAAGGGTATAAAGTATTCTGTTGAATATAGCATACAACAGGAAAATAGAATGTTACATGGTAAGGATGTTGTAGAATACAGTATATGATAGTCCAAATGCAGTATGATATGGTACAAGATGGGTTCTGTAGAACAGAGAGTGTACAACAGGAATGTAGGAGTAGTGTTAAATATGTATGGCAAGGACTCCGTAGAACACATTATATGACAGGAATGCAGTACTTGAGAACTTTATGGCGAGGATTCTTTAGAAAGTGAGAAACACATATGTCAGGCATGGGAGGAAAAAGTTGAGAAGCTGGGAGGCTCCTTCCTGGGAAATTTGGGCAATTTGAGGGAAATTTCCCCTTTTTTGCACATGAAAATATGGAAAGAATTGTGGAAAGTTTTACTTCCTTCTCAGGAAATATTTTTTCAGCCCTGATGACAGGAATGCAGAAGAGAAGTATATGGCAAGGACGATGCTGTAGAACACAGTATATGAGAGGAATACAGTAGAATATAATATATGGCAAGGTTTCCGTAGAATGCAGTATATGAGAGGAATACAGTATTCTGCAGAATGTAGGTTTTCAAGTTCAATTTAAAGAAGCACCCCCTTCCTGTTCCAGCATTCTTTTAACAGATTACTTGAGTGTGTGTTGAAGCATACTCTTCCAAATGTATCTGTCACTGGAGTACAGTTCATGCTTTCCCATTTGACATGAGTGGTATTTTCAGCTGGCAAAAAAGTGACTGAATGTATGGGAGAGGTCCTACTTGAATAACATCAAAATACTGTAGCTGTGACATTCAATTAAAAGTTACAAAAAACCTTAAAAGTGGATTGAATCTTAATGTAATAGAAACTCTCCCCACAAAGACCCGACACTTCAAAATGGACAAACACTGCTTGAACCAGGCGATACTTTGATGTCACAAAATTACAGGAATTTGAATGACTTTGCTCTTTTGAAACTTCCCAATGCTGCATGGCATGTTTACAGTAAAAAAAATATTGACTTTTTTTTTTTTACAAATATTAAACCAATTTTATCATTTCAAAATTTATTTTAATGCTAATCAATCTGCAGAGTTGATTTTTAGCAGATGTAAAGCTATTACTGTAAGAAATAATTCTTAGAAATTTCATTTCATTTCATTTCATTTCATTTATTTGTTTCTCCACTACAATATACAATATGACAAAAAATTACATATTATACAGTTACGGAGGCAATTTGTCGTAGTAGTAGTGGAAGGAAGTGAACTGCAAAACCCTGTTGGGCTTGACATAAAAGGCAGAAACACTCCCCTGAAAAATAATAGAGTGAAGTAATAAGAAAAAAAAAATAAATTGAGTACCCAACCACCCGCCCCACCACTAGCTGGAAACCTAAGTCATGCCTCTAAACCAGATAAAGGAGCAAGCCCTGAAATGATGGGGATAGATGTCCACTTTCAGTTTGTTAACTGCAAATATTTTTGCATAGTCATCACTTTTTTAAACCAAGGACGAAAAGACTTTTTTTCAAGGCAGTAAATTCTCTCATGAAAAGATCATGCTCAAAACTGAAAGAAAGATAGAGTGAAAAATATATCGGCTTGGTTGATGTTCTACAGAAAAGGGACACATATAACTTAAATCGATAAAAGTTGGGATGTAAAGGATAGTTTATCGTAACTGCTCCTTGCAAAAAGTACTTTCTTACTCCTGACATAATTTCCTTTCCATCTTGTTATTAATATTGTATCTAGAGTAATTGTAATCTTTGTACATTCTGCATACAGTACCATATACTTACTGTTGCTATACATCCTTATATTTATACTGTAGCTGGCCTAGCTCTCCTCCATACAATGTGTTTAGTTGTGGAAATCTTAAGTAGGGCTCGCTTGCAAGTTCTAGGTGATGATATTCAGTACTCCAGAACAGACAGCAGTTTTAAACCAAGTAAACTTTTTGTGTCCCTCTTGAGAGTGGCTAACTACCTATTTGTGAGTGTTGTTCAGAAGAGCTGTAAATAAAAACCGGTTCACAAAAGAAGTTCTCGTTTACTCTAATGGGCATTCCTCCTATCTTGTACTATCTGATTTGAATGTGTTTTACATGCTGACTTAAATACACCATAGAAAACTTGAAGTGTACAGTAGGATTATATTAACAAGAATTTATTTTTTGACAATTACCCAGTAAAATTTCGCTAAGTGTTCCATTGATATGTAAGCTTTAGATACTGTAACTTTGTTTCATTTTGTTCCTTACTTCAGAATGGCATCTGTGAGGATATCCAGATCAAGTTGGAATCACCACCCCTTACTCCCCCTCATGAATTTCATCAGCCATTACTACAGGCCCAGTTACTAACTGACTTTTCAGATGAGGCTGTTTGTGAAGAGCAACCCCATACAAGCCTCTTGAATGGAGGACTCCCATTGTCAAATGGGACAGCTCAGAATGGTTACGTGGTACACAATGCTAATTCGATCGCACCAAATGGGGTTCAAATAGTGAATGGAAATGTACCAAATGGGACATGCATTGTAAATGGAAGACTCAATGTGGCTCCTACTTCAAACGGAGTAATAGTCCCTAATAACAGTTGTGTACCCAAAGTAGTCATGACCACAAATGGATTGCCAAATGGTATTAAAGTGCAAGTTGTCAATGGTGGTACAAAAAGGCTGGCTAATGGTACCATCAAGACAGGGGGAAGGAATAGTACCAGAAAAGGTGCTGCTAATGCTCCTAAAAGGGATGCCAATGGAGTCACCATCCACCCACCAATTGTACCCAAGGTAGATGGAATTCATATGAGTGGTGTTCCAGCAACCATTGCTATGACACCTTTACCAGGTAAAATTAATTACATTCTATTTGTAATGGTGATGTGTTTTTTTTTTGTCCTTCAACACAATGCTCATTATCCCTAAGCAGTATCCCAACTTGTAATGAAGCTGTCAGATGATGATCTTGGTCATTACATGAGCCATTGCATCTCTCTGTCATACTCATTATATAAACAACATATGTCTATCACATCTGTCATTCTGTCTGTCTGTCTGTCTGTCTGTCTCTGTGTGACTTTGGTGTCGAGTTTCTGCACTTAACAATAGATCATCATCACTTTTTGTTAATCTCAGGACTTTGTAATTTAGGCTGGGAAGCCCCCAACATTTTTTGAGTGGGACACCCGTCCTGTTAGTCATGACTCTAAAGGAGTTGCACCCTCCTATGATGATATCATAACTGATACAGGAAGATATACCTCAGCAGCTATAAACTGTTGAGTACTAGCTTATCAATGAGTATTACCACACCAGTATTCTTACAATAAAGACTTCCCAATGACTGAGGTGCTGAGCCACCTATGTCAGAGAATCATGGTGGCCAACTGAAAAGAAAACTTTTGATTGAATAAGGGAAAAGATCAAAAGAGCCAGTTGTGTCTAAATAGGTCATTAAAACTTGTGGAAAAATACAAAATGTAAACTCCAAAATGTGATTTTTGTGCATATTTTGGATGTTGTTGAAACTACCTATGAGTTGGGATACCTGGGCAGGAGTCGTGACTCTGAAGTAAGGTTTAATAGTCCCTCCCCACCCCACCCCACCCCCAAGCCTATTATAATTTTACGTTTACTAGTAAGCAGTGTGGATAAAAAAATGTCAGCTGGTCAAGTGGAGCCGGAGGATACTGTACATTGATGTATCAACTACCAAAACGGTATGTATTACCTAGTGTAGAACGAGTCTTATCAAGAAATTTCAGAGCTTCATGCCAAGCAAATGTCTAAGGTTTTCCTCAGATAATTACTCTGAAAACTACACTCATACTTTTTCAATGTTCTCTGCAGCTGCTAAGACAATTGTGTTTACTCAAAGTGCAATACCTAGTGGGGAACTTCAACCTCCTCGCCAAACTACTGCTCCTTCTCAGCAAGGTGTGAGTGGCTGTGCCTCGAAGACCAACATGTCACCATCACTCCAAGAGGATGGGATGGATACTAAAGAGGTGAGACATGCTCTGAAAGGGTCTGGGGATATAGTGAAAAAGAAGTACTGCTTTTCCATTCTGTGAATACTGCACCAATCTTACTTTATCAGTAGTTTTCTAACTATACTTAAAATTTACTAAACTGTTATAGATTGATGTGTGACTTAAGTGGAGAGAATCAAGCCTCTAGTACTTATGTTAATCACTAATGTTTAAACCTGCTATTATAAAATGACACTGTTGTATTATAAGCTTAGTACTTTGATTGCAGTTACTCTGCACATTTTTATAAAAATGGCCAAGTCAGCCTTCATGATATAATTCTGCTATCTTTTTTTATGCCTACCCCCTAATCAGGGAACAATGTTATTACACTGTAACCTGTTAGTAAACACTTTATTATTAGGCTGCTTGCAGGTATGCTCAAAATTAGTGATGCATGGACTGTCATGGAGGGCAAACAAAAGTCATGCAGCATGTTCACATTGCATACTTTACTGTAAATTGAAACACAATGTATACAGTACTTCTGACCTCATTTCTCTCCATCCCTGTCTATTGTAGATGATTGCTTGGAAGAGACAGCAGAGAATGATCAAGAACAGAGAGTCGGCTTCTCTGTCAAGAAAGAAGAAGAAGGAGGTAGGAAGATATTTATTTTTCAGTCAGTCATATAACTAAACAGAAAGCCCTGGCCCACAAGTGTCTTCCCACATGAAACATTGTCCTGAAAAAGTAGTGTCAACTAAAAGTGAAAAGTGAAAAAAAAAAAGTGTCAAAGTTGCATATGTCCTTTTTGTAAATACAGTTATGTCCCCTTTAACTAAAGAAAAAAAAGGCATTCTCATTCGTCTATGAGAAATTTCAGTATGCTTCCAATACCATTGGTGTTAAAAGTGGAATTGTGCCTATGGAATTTACTCCTAAGTTCATAGGAACTGATAGTAAATGGACAATTTATGGGTCATTAGAATTATAATATAACACATCTCTTTCTGTGTGTAGCCTGCTACTAAATTGCAAAAGGTTCCTATGAACACTGACTAGAGGTCATAATAATGATACTTCACTTATGGACACTATTGTGTGTCAAGTATTTTAGAATTATTTCTGGCATTTGGTCATTACTTTTAATTTGTTTGTGTTTTGTTTGTTTGGGGTTTTGATATCCATTCAGTTTGCAGAAGTTCTTCTGAGTTTAGTTTGAGCCTGTTTCATTCTACACTTGTAAGTGAACTCTTTCTCACAAAGTGTGACTTCTTTGTTGTAGTATGTACAAACACTGGAGCAGAAGATGAATGAGTTGACAATAGAGAATGATATGTTGAGAGAGGAGAATATGAGTCTCAAGAAGAGGTTGTGTGCCTTGGAGGAAGAGGTAAGTTATAGGGGTCTTCTCTAATGTCAGCACCCTTTTTGATTGTCATGTTGGTTTTAACAGTGAAAGAATTATTTCACATAGTGTTTTGTCCCCTAGCTGCATGCTGACAAACTTTCATAATTTACATGAATAACCTCATAGTCCCCATTCATGTAATAAAATCTAGTCACATAGAGGACATTTTTTTTTCTAAAAACTTTGATTACAAGATTTACAGTTGTGTGTATCATAAGTTGACCTCTGATCTCCTTTTAGGTGGAAAGACTGAAATGCAACACTCCAGTGAGCACTTCCATGTCAGGAAAATATGTAACGTGCCTTCTTGGTGTGATATTATTTATTGGATTTAACCTTACACCTTTCAGGTAAGATTTCATAATCTTCATAACTTCCTTATCTCCTGCTCATATTTGCAATCCAAAGAACCTGACAAAGTTGATGGCTTAGGAGGAAGGGAGAGCTCTTCATCAATAGAGCTCTTCATCAATGGAGGGCATCCGTCAATCCTTTTTTGCCCTGTCTGTCAGACCTTACCAAGTGGGAGCCCTCTTCAGCCATAGAGGGTCACCCTCCATACTTCTATACCGTATCTGTCAGACCTTACCAAGTGGGAGCCCTCTTTAGCCGTAGAGGCCGCCCCTCCGTACACTTCTATACCATGTCTGTCAGACCCTACCAAGTGGGAGCCCGGAAGTTTTGGTAGGATTTTTAGTACAGATAGCAACTGGTAGAAATGACATTTAGTAAGTGCCTGACCTCATACATTGTTAAACCAGGGAGTTTTATGGAAAGTGACTGCTGAGATGTCCATGTACTGATATTTTGTGAGGTCATGGCTGAAACAGTTGGGAGGTTTTTTCAGTTTCATTGAAGTGGGCCAGTGTAAAAGCTGTTAATGGAGTTAACTGACGTTGTAATGATAAGGTCAAATTTAGTACCCTTCATGAGGTTAAAGTCAACTCCTCACTGTTATTCAGTTTATCAGAAATATTTCAAAATTAAGTTGATGTACAAGAACAAAGCATCATATTCCTACATCTTACTAGTGTTGTGAAAAAAGTGTTATTGATGTCATTACAAATACAGGAAAATGTTAGAACTGAAAGAAATATGAGCTCATCAGTTTGGCATGTAAAGTTAATATGCATGTAGTTTTTTATGTACAGTTGTTCAATCGAAGACCTTCTCAATCTAAGTTAATTGTAGGTATGTGCTGCTTGTGTGTCAATAAGTTCATGTATACATTTCATATTGTACTTTATCTTTTATCCACCAGCATCTTTGGAAGCCGAAATTCTGGTAGTGAATATATCCTTACATCTCACCATGGTCGGAGTCTTCTTGGCTTTGAAGAAAGTCCAGAGAATCACAGTAGCAGTTCAGCTTCTCAGATGGCAGATATCAAAGATCAGTACTACAATGAGACATTACTAAGGCTTCATGATCAGTCTTCACAACATCACTTAAGACAGTCAGAGGAGGAGGAGGCACTCCTTCTGAAGCATGCTCTCAACTGTTCTTTTCTTAAAAAGAAGCAAGAACCAATGCTAAATGCAAGGTAGATTTAATCCCATTTTACATAACTTATGATAGGTCCTCCCCAAATTCCTCAAAGCTTCCAAATCTTTCTTTTTGTTTTGCAGAGCAATATCAGGGACATTGCCTTTAAAGTTTATCACATACTGTATAGCGTATTATTGGTTGCAATGATCAACAGGCATGCATCTATCTCATATGCAGTATGATATACAGAAGCTCCTTCAGCCATTATTATATGAACTAAATTTTTTATAATATTTACTGAATTTATTCCTTCCAAAACAGTATTAATGGTCTCTTTTAGGCATTGTTTAAGTGCCCTTTTCTGCGAAGCATTGTAAGAGTTTGCCTTAAGATGTTTTCAAGTACATGTTTCAGAAATATGTGTGGCAGGAGATTGTGCATGTTCTGCATTGGAAGCATTGATGTTTGACTTTTCTTTATGTGAAATAAGGTAGTTGTCCAGATGAAAGCCAATGCAAAACCTGAAGAATATCTACTGTAGGATAGTCTCTCATATTGTCATGTTTGAATGGGATGAATGCATTAATTAACATCATGACATGTCCAATTTTTTATAGGTTGCTGGATGCTTTGAAAAAGTTAGCTCCTGATGAAAAACTGTTTAATCAGGAAGACCTTGACATGAAACAAAAAAAGGTATTTTTGTCATTGTGCTTATTTTTGCATTGGGGAGGAAAGCTGTCATCCACATCTTTAATTTCTCACACAAAATAAATGGTAGCTAACCTATCCCATAAGTGCCCATCCAGGAAGTGGCTGAGAATTGTGGATGGTGTGCTAAAGAAATCTTTTTTAATACAGGACGAGTTCTTATTAGCTGTTGCATGCCATTTAGGAGGATGAAAAATGAGTACTCCAGTAGCACAAAGGGAGGGAAGGAGGGAAGGAGGAAGAGGCATCATTCAGTAAGGAGACCTCAAAGCAATATGAGGTCTGCTCTCTTCCCTAAGTCCTCTGACAGCATTGAAGATAAGTGCATAATTACAAGAGTGAAAAGGGATGCAAAAGTCCTCCTTCCCAAAGTTTGGGGGGGAGGGGGGGGGGAGGAATGGACATGAGGAGGCATAAGTCTATGAGGAGACTCAAGTAATTTAATTTCTGCTCTTTTCCCTACTGTAAGTCCTCTGACAGCAATGAACATAAATGCATAATTGCAAGAGTGAGAAGGGAATCAAAACCCTCCTTTCCCGGGGACAGGGGGGGGGGGGGCGGTAGGAGGCATAAATCTATGAGGAGGCCCGAAGCAATTTGACTTCTGCTCTGCTCCCTAAGTCCTCTGAGAGTGAGAAGGACTCAAAAACCCTCCTCTCTAAAGTGGAATATGAAAACAATGCATCTTAAGTATGACAGTATGTCCTATGATAATTTGTTGAATGTCTTTCAGAAAAAGTCCAAACCTAACAAAAAGATGAAGTACCAGCGTAGGGAGAGGAGGAGGAAGATGCAGGAAGCTAGCTGGCAAGTAGAGTCTGGTGAAAGATCCCTGCAGCTTTATGACAGTTTCTTTATAAGACACTATGAGAACCTTATTAAGTCCCTGGAGAGAAGAGATGACACATACTATGTTGTGTCTTTCACAAGGGTAAGAAATCCTGAGTCATTACATGGCCCTCCTTTACTTAACTGTATATTCTCTGTTGGCTTTGATTTATAAAAAGTAAACAGTCTGTACAACATTTACTTGTAATTGATTGTAGAGGTGGATAATTGGCATTGAGTTTATTTTCCAGTGAAACCATTGTAACTGATTCTCTCCATATGAAATGGTTTGAGAGACTTTAGCAGCAGGAGTCTCAGTCATTTGATATGCATTCATGAAATATTATCTTCCTTAGGACCATCTTCTCTTGCCTGCAATGTCACACAATTCTACTCAACGTCCAAAGATGTCATTGGTTATGCCAGCCGGGGGAAACGGTGAGTCAGCCATCCTTTTCAAGCATGCAAACATGGAAATATTCATTTAACTTCAAAATGCCAAATGCTGTGTTACTTCATAAGCAAGCAGGTGCATTCCCTGAACAGAAAGTGGAAGTAGTCGTCTGAAGGGCAGTTGGTAGTAGCTTGCAAGCAGTTGCAATTTACACCTGACAGAATGTAGATATACCCCTCTATATGGCTATTTACAGTCTGAGCAAGTCTCAAAAATTTTGTAGTATACTGTTAAGCTAAATTGGCTTTGCAGGTCTACGTCCAAGGAGTGGAATGAGTAGCACTTTATGAAACATTTTGAAATGGAAGAAATTCTGTACAACCTTGTTCAATTAAGAAGTTTTTGTAACTATGAAAGGAGAGTTTGCTCAAATTGTTATGAATATGTTGTGACATAGGGTCATGTAGCAGTAGAGTTATAGTAATATCAGCATTCAGGAGGCATCATTCACCTTAATGAATTGGCGCTGCATGATTTATGTGGAAAGCATAATATAAGTGAACTGTAACTGTTGGTGTTTTCATATTTTAACATAGCTTTGATCTCATCAATTAATTTTCATCAATTTATTTTCATTCAAGCTGTTTAATTCTGACGAAGCTTTGATCTCTTTTTGTTTCATCATTATTTGCCCTTCTTTAGCTACCATGTGGGATACCCGAAAGGATCATATGACAATGATGCAAATAGACTGCGAAGTTACCAACACCAGAACTGTTTATGTACCAGACTTGAGAGAAGGCATCTTAAATAATGATACCCATACATCACCACCCTCAGAGCACCAACATCATCCTACAAACCATTCGTCTGGTTCTCCTCCTCCAAGTGGTAATGAGCCTTCCTCCGGTAACCAATCATCTGAATCCTTCCAGACACCACCTTTGTCAAAACCCAGTGACCAATACCCATCTCATAGTGATAGTAAGTTTAAGACAGCAGACAGCATCTTGCAATCCGGAAATTTTACAAAAACGTAGCATAAATTTTTTTTTTTTATTTCCCCTCAGGTTGTTTTCAGGTTGTCTGTTTCCATTCAGTCAAGCTATCATTTTTGTCATTTTAATATTTAAGATTATTCTTATTTCCTGATTATCAGTTTTTAGCCAACAGTGGAAAGTCTTGTCATGGGCTGATTAGTTCAAACCTAAATCACAGTTTCAGGTTCTGTCTTTAGCATTTTATCCTATGTGGAAAGTTATTTGAAAAACCAAAAGGTTTATTTATAGATACTAAAGTATGAAAAATAAAACTTGTGGTAAAAAAAAACAAAACAAAAAATGAAGTCCTAAATTGCATAAAAGAGATGATCCTTGGAGGTGAATGGTTTATACCACATCATGACTGGATATTTTCCTCTTGCACATACTTTACCTTGAGTAGTATTAGGATGATATGAGACATTCCACTTTGTGCAGCTCTTTGTATCCCCCCCACCTCATCAAAGGAGACAGAGAAAATTACTGATATAGTGTAAATGATAGTCTTTGATGAGATTGCAATGCCTAGTGGGAGGAAAATTTGAGGAAACTCACTTTTTTTTTTAAACTGGCTATTTACAAGAATTTGAGGCGTTTTGTGTATGGGATTGCTTTTGTAAGTTTCATTTATTTTGGATGGTATACTGTGAAGGTTGTATTTGTATGGATTTAGTGTAAGTGTATTTCTACTCAGAATTTTTGGAAGGTGCCAATGTGGACTTTGCTAATAATGAACAGAGCTATTGATGTTTCTGGTTATTTTATACATTTTATACATTAACTGTTGTTTCTTTGCAAAGCTTTTATTCTGTCAGTCAAAAGTTGTAATGTGGCATTGTCCAGCATTTCATGGGTACTGTGAACACACACATACACACAAAAGTTGTTTTGATATCACTTTCAATAGGGCAATAGTAGTTGTACATCCTTTGAGACAAAAGTTGTGTTTAGTTGTATTCAAAACCTGATCATAAGTTGTTATAAAAGGATAACACATGTTGATCATCGGAAAGAATTTTTATTCTTTGGAAAGAATTTTAAGAGTAAGAGGATGAGGTTATCAAGGGGCACACAATATGTTTCTTTATAAACACATTATACTCAATTCAGATATTTCAATCTCAGATGTACCCTACCGCTTGTTACCCATACTTTGCAGAGAGATATCCCCTTGTAACATGTCACCAGGTGGCTGCCCTGTGCTAAGTATATCCGCCAGGTACGGTTTTAATCCCACATGGCATGTTTTTTCATCTCGCACAGGCAAGCATCTTATATAGTCTCTCCCTGTAAAACTCCCCTAGGATAGCAGTCAATGTGTTCAATACTTAAAAAATCATGATCACTTGACATGTATAATAATGAGTAGGCAGTGCTAAATGAAAAAAAAGTCTGAACAATTCAGTATCTCTTGAGTAGCATCACCCAAACCTCCACATGATATCAGGCATGATAATATCTCACAAGACTTCTAACCCTAACCTTATTTCATGTCTCCTCCTCCTATCAAACCTTGTGACATGATATCATGCACAATAATGTCTTCGCGTCGAAAGGAATTCCTCATCAACAAAGTGTTCAGCCAGATCGGAGTTCTTCTCCTGGAGAAATGTGTGCACCTCTTCACGAAGGTCAAACACTCTCTCAAGGGCTCTACCCCTCGACAGCCATCTCACCGCAGCAAAATAGAGTAACGTATGTTCCGCCTCATTTTCGTTGCAAAGGTTAGCGAATAATCGGCTCTTCAATGCGTTCTTGCGTAACAAATTTATGACTTTCACTGTTATGTCCATGATGTTCGCGAGTTCATTCGAAAGGTCTTTAGCCGCTAGGTTTTCTCTGTGGAGAAAGCAATGAGTCGCCGCTGCTTCTGGTGCAACTCGCTTGATTAACTGAACAACACCATTGTGGCGTCCCGTCATTGCCGCTGCTCCATCCGTACAAACACCAACGCAATTCGCCCATACCAACCCCTTGCCTGTGATGTACTCATCAGTTTTAGTGAAAATCTCCTGTGCTGTCGTACTTCCAGTGAGTTCTTCACATGTCAACATGTCTTCCACCATTCTTTCGTCGCCCCTATAACGAACGAAGACTAGCAAAATCGCCTTATTTGAAACATCTGTGCTCTCGTCGATCTGTATGGCAAACATGGGACTGGCAAGCACTTCAACTTGCAGTTGGTTTTCAATGTCCTCTCCTAAGTCCATCACTCTTCTTCTTACAGTATTGGCAGACAGTGCAACCGTCCCAACTTTAGCTGCAGCTTGCTCCCCAAGCATTTCTTTCACAATGGCCTTGGTACACGGCAAAACCAACTCTTGGCCAACCGAATATGGCTTCTTGGCTTTTGCAATGAACTCTACAGCAACGAAGCTTGCTTTCAACGAACTCTTCGGCGTGAAGTAACACTTTTTCGCTTGTCTCTTTTCAGCTTCGTATTCCTTCTTCTTTCTTTGGAAAAAATCCAGTGGCTTGTTGTGATATTCAGGATGGTTTTTGAAATGCCGTTGCAACAGGTTCGGTTTCATGCTCTCGTTCGATCCCATCCATTTACAAAATAGACACTTTGGTTGGTGTCTGATTGGAACAATTCCGAACTGTAAATATTCCTTCTTATACTGGCGGACCATCTTTCCACTGGTTGCCGTGTTCGGTCGACACAATCAGCAGTATACCTGTAACAAAGGAGAAATGATCTGCTTGTTGCGTTTATTGGTGTTAAACTGAGTTTCTCAATCGAAAAACTGAGTGTATCACCGATGAACCGAATTTATCTAATTGTTGCACATTCGGCTTGCCATAAGAAGTCTTCTCTCCGGTTCATACCCTTCACGCTAAAATTTGTGTGGATAAAATGGCCGACTCTGTGCAGAGAGACACGGTGACCGTGAACACTGCTGGCTATGTTAGCCCTGCCGAGTATAATACAAAACGGGAGCTGTCGCATAGAAACGTAAAGTGTTAAGTTATAACTGACCTGTAATACTTACAAAGTAACAATCATTGTTCAATCTTTGCTAATCATGCTAGCAGAGAAAATGACAACTCACCTTAAGCCTGGCTGCGACGTATACATGTGGTGTCATAATTCGTCAAAGCAGGCGAGTCTGCAAAAACCTGCTCTACGTCGAGAAATCGTCAGAAGAGAGTGAATTCATGGTTTGTTTACATGTACAATACATGGAGCTCCGAGTGTGACAAATAAACACTGTTCCCTTGTTGACTCACATTAGTGACTAGTCTAAATTTAAAGAGTAGTACCTGATTAAAACCATTTTGCTTTTCATGATCTCATGAATGTATACCACGTATGCTACGAAAATGGCAACAACGAACGATTTTGAAGAAAAATAATCAACTGATCTATCTTGATATTTATATCATGTTACTTCTTGGCTTCTGTTGATAGTTTTTTTTTCCGAAATCAGAAAAGGTTCTACTTTCCACAAGTTTCTCAGCCAAACTTTTTATAATTTTTTCTTTGACCAAAAGGCGAGGCGTCCCACCCAAACTGTGAGGATATTGTGGCAGTATGTCTAGTTTACTCATTGTATCAATATGTATGTATCAATAATAAGTCAGAATAACATTCATGCATATGGCACCAGTCTGTCATGATAGTGTTCATTGGTAGAAGGATGTTTGTATGAGAATGGGTGGTAACATTTTTAGAGAGGCTTCCTTTCAGTGGTAAGAGCCTGGGAGGTATCTGTCAAGCTATGCCCTGTAGCTTATCCTGTCAGTGTCATACATAGTATATATTATGCTTAACCTTAATGGAAGGCAGCAAAAATTTAAGACCTATTTACCCAATGCATTTTAGATGTACATTCACCCCTTCATGTGGCTGTCAAGTGAGTTTTGAGGTGCATGATTGACACATGGGTCCATGGGTGTAGCCAGTGCATTCCGTCGATACTGTTACTGTCTGTAGGTATGAAGCTGTCTTCTTAAAGCTCATGACCTACTTTCAACGAACTGGTTTTTCAGGTGGAGTTTTGCTTGTAACATCGTAGATATTTGAATATGTGTCTTAATACATACCACATTTCTTAGCTTTTTGTGTTTGCCCTATATTTCTTGCCTCTTAGTATTTTGGGGTGTTTTCATCTAGTTTTTTATGGTTGGGGCATTGAAAGGGTGAAATTTGTACTGTGGTAGAATGTTTGTGTGGTAGATGTGGTTTTGTAAGACCATGGAAGAAATTGTTATTCTTTAACAACTCAAACAAATGTTATAGAGAAATTTTAATTTTGTATATAGTCTTGGAAAATAAATGCTTCTTGAAATTTCTGAAAATACTTGAACTTTAAGTATAGGCCTGCTTGTGCCATTAAAAGAAGTTAGCAAATTGATTTTGATTGGGCATCTTCAGGTCTGTCTTTTTCTTTCCTTTTTGAACGAAGTGTATGTGAAATAAGTTTTTGTGCAAATATGTATATTGTTCTTTATTCTCTCTGCTAGTTTGAGAAAGGTCAACTCTGTTGTATTGATTTTTTTAGTATGATTTTTTAACTAATTTTATGCACTTTAAGAAATGAAAGCAAACAAAAATGTAAGTAAAAAAAAAAAAATAACAAACGTAATGTTAAATGTATAGTTCCAAGTTTAAAAAATGGAACCCTTTGTTGCTAAAAAAAAAATTTGAATCAAATTTGCTTGGCAGAAATGTCAATCTATACAGATGTGGTTTTGTGCATTGCACTTGAAGGGACATGGATTCACAAACTACAATGAAATAATACATAATATGTCTCTTGATTACATTACTGGAACAGGTTAGTAAATAATTCAAGCAACAGTTTTGCTGTGAGAGTCAATCACCTTTTAATTTCACAGTTTCTAGAGACAATCTCATAGATTGATTGTAACTTGTGTATTAGTTATGTCATTCTGTACAACCAGGTACAAAGAAATGCTTACTGTACATGTACATTGTGTCCTTAAAATGAAAATCAAAGTTTTTGCCCAATTTTACTGTATTCAGGTGGTTGAATTCAAATTTGTCATATGTCAGAACCACTTGATGTTGGTAATATAGGTGTATGTGATGTAAGTATGTGTGATATACTGTTTGTGCTTGATTTATGTTGATGTAAAGTTTACACAGATGTATTCGTGTGTGCATGTTGAGTAAGTTTTGTTAAGTCTTTTTGAAGATGTTGGTCAAAAAAACCATTTGAAATGCCTTACAATCTATTGTATGGAAATAGAACACTGTACATATACATAAGCTGACTCAAATTGTATTGTTTATTTTGTTCATTCAGATACAACATATATAGTGATGTCTTACTTAAAGTGTTTTTCAAATATCAAAAGTATTGGATTCTGATCACCTCTTGTGGAAAAAACTTTGGCTTCAGGGGACAAAGTCCTTTGCTAGGGCTTTTTTTTTTCTGGAAACCAAAGTGTTTGGGGGAAGGGTACTTTTCCTATGCCCCTTTTTATCCTTCCCTTTCTTTCAACTGATAGATACTTTTTCACTCCAGCCCTGACAGATAGTGGTTACAAGTAAGCTGTAAACTGTTTCACAAAACATTGGTTTCTACATCTTGCACCCTTGTAACTTCACTTCCAAGTGTATGGCTTCTTGTGACAAGATATGAGACACTGGCAGGTCAAATTTGACCTATAACAAGAAAAAAGTAGGAAGCAGCTAGAATACAACACCAGTACCCTTCCTCTTTACCTTCCAATTCCCACAACACAATGATACCAAGGCCCATTTCATTAGAAAAAAACAAAAAACTGTATGGATCCTCACAGTAACCCCCTGACAGGCAGTCATGGTGTTTTCATGTACTCTTCTTCCCACAGACATTTTTCCAAATATTAATTACAAGGAATTATGGGACAGAGTTGTGGTAAGCATTGTTTTTGTCAATGACATTTTACTGTGGTACAAAATGACATATAAACTCTATCCCAAATCTTGTTGATACTCTTTTTGTGGGTGGAGCTTGATAGGTAGTTGGGAGTATTGTTATGCATTTGATTGATCTCAGCTCAAGTGATGGGACCGTCCAAAAATTTTTTGGTGACCTTCAAAAGGAAAATCTTAACAAGCTGTTGTAATATATGCTGAAAAGAGGCAGACTGTACACTACTGAATCCCAAATGTGAGGCCAAACATGAAGGGAATCATATGCTAACTTCAGACCATTGATTCCACTCACAAAGAAATTTCCTGATATTGATATGACTTTGACAGTTCTAGACTTAGGCAGCTGTAAAGATTATTTAAGGATTTGAGAAAAGAATATAAGTATATTTGGAGACTTCTGTCATCTAATCGATCCCCACCATGCCACTGAATGTAAAATGAAGGTGTTATTCGACAAACTTTAAGGAAGTTGAATTATGTGGATTTGTGGAAGTAACTCGAGGCCATAGAAATAAACTGTTATTTCTATGCTCGAGGCACAAGACTAAAGGTGGCGCTCCACCATTAATTGTTGCTATTGACTTACACACTATACAGACCTGCTTACTCGGTCTCTCATTCTTGTCAAAGTTTTCAACACTAGCTTGTGACCCATCAATGCGAAGCTCACGTGTTGCTTGTTACTGGCACATAAAAATTCCCGTAGCATGACCATTGACTTTCCGAGTTACAGGCGTGTGAATACAAAACAAGTGATCCGTCCCCTCGTCACTAGCCTGCTGTAAGCAGGCTATTGTTGAGTTTTATCAGCTACAAGTACAATTCTTAGTATTTGCTTACCTAATGTTAATGTACAGTACACAGACGAAGTTTAATACAATACAATAGCCTGCCAACTTTCTAGCCAATCTCATTTCTGAGACAAAAATAACTTCATGTTAATTAATACACACGTCATCAACGTTGGTAAGGGGTGGAGTCAACATGAGCGACCGGTTGCTCCGCTACAGCAGACAGCTCTTTTCACTTGTATACACGTTATGCAGTGCAGTACGGCTATTACTGTATAGTTACTGGCTTAGCTGCTACCGTGTACAATGTATACATATACAGCTAGCAAGGAACGTTGTCGTCTTGCGGCCATGCGAGGGCCTATAGACAGGCCAGTTTGTACAAACCGGCAAGATCTGGGACAAGATCCTCCGCCTAACGTTAGGCTTGACTTTTCACTGCAAGAATTAGCTCGATGTTTATCCCATACATGATAATTACGTACCTTTTTAAGATGTCACCGTATCTTCAGAACTATGTGCGTCGTCGCAGGCCGTTGATAGACATGAATAGTTAGTACCGTGAACACCATGTGACCTGCTTATGAATAATAATTTATCCCGCATTTTGGGGATTCGTGTAAATGAAAACTGGACGAAGGTTTGCAGACTCTGTGTAGAATATATATACAGGGTGTATTATGATTTCTGAGAGAGCGCCATCTTTTGGAATCTGCTACAGTCTGCTCCGCAGACTACCTCGTCACTCACCAATATATAAGATAGGTCCGCTGTCTTTCCAAAGCCTCGCAATCAGCTCAGGTGGAACCAATTTCAACCATTTTTTTCACAGCATGATCTCCAACTCAATCACTACCAAATACATTCAACAAAAGATTCACTGCCCTCTCATAACACGGTCAAAAATCAATCCAAAGAAAATTTATAGGGACTACATGTAGAGGGTTCACCTTCTGGCCAAAGTGCAATTTTATGTAATGGTGGAGCGCCCCTTAAGACGGCAGGGAAAACGCGGAGGGAGACTTGGTCAAGTTTAAAGGAACCGCTCTCTTCTTTTACAAATCATCACACCATGAAACGTGGACAATGGTCACCTATTGTTGGCAGATGCTTAGCCCTACCCCTAAGAAACTTAATCCATAGTAACAATACAAGAAGGGCATTTTACAGTCGGTCATTTATGAATATTCAGTCCTGAGTGGCTTTCGTTTAGAAACAAGAGTTGCTTTGGGAACCTAGGCAAATTCGGTATCAATAAAGACAGGTCTCCCGGCTACTTACGTAGCCGGGAGCCCTGTCTTTATTGATACCTTTCGTATCAAATGCAATCTACATGAAATATGGAATCGATTTCATTTAAGAATGGGAAAAAATTCACAAAACTATTAGAAATTTCAAGCGAAAAAATGCAACGTAGAAAAGGGGGGGGTCTTGTACGACTTGATAACAGGCTACATGCAACAGCGTGTAGTGACCTGATTTGGAAATTTACAGTAAGATATGATTAACAAAACGAAGCGTAATTAAGAAAAGAAAAATAGGGGACAAAGAGAAGTCGATAAAAGCTACAAAAAGGAAGATATGAAAGAAAAAGCAACTGTAAACAGTCGACAGTTCCTCAACACTAAAACCGCAAAACGAGAAAAAACACACTGCCCAGTCTCCGGGGTGGCCTTGAACTCACGTTATTAACAGTCAGAGTCGAGCGCCTTACCAACTACGCCACGACAATGCTGATAATCCGGCACATTATAATTAATATTTATAGTCTATGGTGTTAAGTTGTGTGATATACAAGTAGAAGTGCCTGGTGTAAGGGGGGTCAGGAGCTCGGAGCGAGCACATCTTTTCACTTGCATCCTTAAATATTGGTACCGTACTTTAAATTGCCTGAAACACGCCCCAAAATTTGTTTCAGCAAAATTTGTTTCTCAAAGCGGGTGTGCTTGAATGTTACGCTATTCATGTTTATAGCATTGCTTGTAATGAACGTTTCTTAGGAGCCTGCCATATAAATGACATCAATAGGGGTGGGGAATGGGCATGGAAAAGCTCAGGAGCCGTGGTCTTTGCCGGTCGCAAAATTTTCCAATTTCTTCTGTAACAGGTAGTCGGGATAGTCCTAGTAGGTACGATAAAATGTGTAATCCCGACGCTGGCCGAGGATAGCGCCAGAATTTGCGCGACAGGGGTCCAAACTTCCCTATGTAGGACTGCAGCCTGAAGCTACGACAAGGGAGACGGAGTGCCGTAAGGGTCGTGGAGAGTAAAATTCAAAATTTTCGGAGCGCATTTTGGGTTTTTAGGCGTGAAATTGGAAAATTTGGGGGGATTTACTACAGGACCTGCCCTCATTTAAATCAAAATGTCAAGTAAACCACAAGGGGCGTTTGGCTATTGCTGTGGACTTCTTCATACTTTAACGTTTCCCGACCACACTGGGAAATTTAAACGACCTTACGGGGATCCGTCCTCGACGAGAGACATACATGGCACCTAACCCCCATCTGATTTCACCACTGACGGTCCCGACGACGATCAGTCCACTGACTTTCTGACTTCCTAGCTTAGTCTCAAGTACACAAATCCTCCAACTCGAACACGACATTTTCGGCGCCCTTCGGACGCTGTAGCTAGAGTTCGAGCTCTACTTACTTGTGACTTTAACATGCTACAACATTTTCATACGGACCAAAATCAAGTATACGCGAATCAATGGAAGAATGATTGCTGGTACACGTACGCGCTTTCTGAAGTTTAAATAAATGCTAAGACTTCTTTGCAAAATCCTTACCGTAATGATATGGTAATTTTAATATCTACTGACGGCCAGTTTGTCGGCTGTTCTGTGATTGGTATCTTTAACCTGAAGGCCGGGAGCATTTTGCATTCAAGTGCGTATCAAGGGAGGGAAGTGGAGAGCGATATTGGGGCGCCCAGCCGGGTTGAAGACACTTTACTATACACTCTTCCATAGGCCGTCATACTCGGCATTTGTAAAACTTGAAGTCACTCCCCCCCCCCCCCCCTTCAGTTAAATGATCCTGCATAAGCAGATGTACAAGGCTGTCAACGAACCCGTTACCATTCCTTTATTATTAGCTTCATGGAGCACTTGAAATTTGGTCCGACTTACACACTAAAACGGGCCTTAATTGTTACGCTACCTCTCATTCCTTGGTCAAAGTTTTCAACGCGAGCATGTGACCCATCAATACAAAGCTCACGAGTTGGTTGTTACTGGCACCATAAGAATTTTGCAGCATGGTCATTGACTTTTTGAGCTTCAGGCGCATGAATAAAAAACTTGTGATCCTCGACCCCCGCCCCTTGTCACTCACCAATATATGAGATAGATCCGCTGTCTTTCCAAAACCTCACAATCGGCTCAGGTGGTATCAATTTCAACCTTTTTTTGAAAGCATAATCTCCCAACCCAATCATTACCAAAATACATCTAACAAAGGATTCACTGCCCTCTCGTAACAGGGTCAAAAATCAACCCAAAGAAATTTTTAGGGACTACATGTAGAGGGTTCACCTCCGAGCCAAAGTGCAATTTTATGGAATGGAAGGGGGCGCTCCGCCATTAATTGTTGCTATTGACTTACACACTATACAGACCTTCTTAGTCGGTCTCTCATTCCTTGTCAAAGTTTTCAACACTAGCTTGTGACCCATCAATGCGAAGCTCACGTGTTGCTTGTTACTGGCACATAAAAATTCCCGTAGCATTACCATTGACTTTCCGAGCTACAGGCGTGTGAATACAAAACAAGTGATCCGTCCCCTCGTCACTCACCAATATATAAGATAGGTCCGCTGTCTTTCCAAAGCCTCGCAATCAGCTCAGGTGGAACCAATTTCAACCATTCTTTTCACAGCATGATCTCCAACTCAATCATTACCAAATACATTCAACAAAAGATTCACTGCCCTCTCATAACACGGTCAAAAATCAATCCAAAGAAAATTTATAGGGACTACATGTAGAGGGTTCACCTTCTGGCCAAAGTGCAATTTTATGTAATGGTGGAGCGCCCCTTAAGACGGCAGGGAAAACGCGGAGGGAGACTTGGTCAAGTTTAAAGGAACCGCTCTCTTCTTTTACAAATCATCACACCATGAAACGTGGACAATGGTCACCTATTGTTGGCAGATGCTTAGCCCTACCCCTAAGAAACTTAATCCATAGTAACAATACAAGAAGGGCATTTTACAGTCGGTCATTTATGAATATTCAGTCCTGAGTGGCTTTCGTTTAGAAACAAGAGTTGCTTTGGGAACCTAGGCAAATTCGGTATCAATAAAGACAGGTCTCCCGGCTACTTACGTAGCCGGGAGCCCTGTCTTTATTGATACCTTTCGTATCAAATGCAATCTACATGAAATATGGAATCGATTTCATTTAAGAATGGGAAAAAATTCACAAAACTATTAGAAATTTCAAGCGAAAAAATGCAACGTAGAAAAGGGGGGGGGGGGGTCTTGTACGACTTGATAACAGGCTACATGCAACAGCGTGTAGTGACCTGATTTGGAAATTTACAGTAAGATATGATTAACAAAACGAAGCCTAATTAAGAAAAGAAAAATTGGGGACAAAGAGAAGTCGATAAAAGCTACAAAAAGGAAGATATGAAAGAAAAAGCAACTGTAAACAGTCGGGTTTTTGAAGGAAAACTTTATTATATCTTAGAAAATATGTACATTATAATACAATTTTATGTACAGTTTTCGGTTCAGTTTTATGTACAGTTTTATGTACAGTTTTGTACAGTTTTATTTACAAATGTTTCCCCAAATTTTACTTTAATCAGAAAAGGGGATCCTGGAATAAATTAATATACATTGTTATACATACAATAATATACACTATTAAACAATTTTTGAACAAAATCTATATACAAACTAATACAAGTTGCAACTATGCCACGAAGCTAGTCTAATGAAACTTCAAATTAAAGATAAGCTGATCATTTTTCAGAGTAACAAAGGACTTATCCTTTATCCACATTTTGAAAAATTTTTCCTCAGAAAATCTTATGTGATCAGCGTCAATCCTGTCTTTAATAGTTTTAATGATTATTGACAGAATTTCTCGATAGTTTTGCACTTTCAACTCGAAAACATGCAGACATCTTGATTTACAGACAATAAATTTTGTCACGCAGAAGATAAACCAAATTTTGTTGAAAACCTGCTTCCTGCAGTTAATATCAGGAAAGCCGAACATAAATAAGTGAGGGTCAAAGTCAACATCCCTGCCACTAGATCTTTAAGGGTATTCTTGACCCACGCCAAAATAGGTTGGACCTTCGGGCAATCCCAAAATATGTGGTCTAAAGTTTCAACATCAGTACATCCGTCGAAGGGACAGACACCATCACCCATACCCCAGTCCTTAATTCTTTTGCCTGTGTAAAGAACCTGGTGTGCTAGTCTCCACTGGAAGTCCTTTAACTTATTATCTAGGAACAAACTGAAGGATAAATTCCATATTTTGTTCCAAGGGTAATTGGGATGCTTCTTAACGATAGAGATAGTAACATCATCCGGTCGTAACCTTTTCACAATGTCCTTAGTATTCCTACATGAACTGGCAAAGCTAATGTCCACTCTAAACAATTGTTTCAAAATGGAACACGAATGAAATAAGGAAGGGGAACAAGTATTACTATTGGGTTTAGAGTTGGACCAGATGGAGGGATAAACACTACGCAGCTGCTTTGCAATGAAATATCGAGCTGTCATAAGATGAGGTGGTAGGTCTTTTCCAAGAAATAATGGAAATAACGGTTTTACCAGCAAAGCATTCATTTTAACTCTCAAATCGTCGACACCTAAGCCCCCACAATTCTTTGGCAAAGTAATGACGTCACGGGAGACAAGATCAGGTTTGTTAATCCCCCATATAAAGGCGAACACAGCTTTGTGTATCTCCTTAACCGCCCGGTCAGGAATCGAAAAAACTGGCCCCCAAAAATAAAACAGAGGATAAATCACCGTGTTAACGACCTGTGTTTTCCCTATGAGGGTTAGGTGTCTTTTTGACCAAGTTTTAACACGAAACTGCGTAGCTGTAATTTTCTTGGCCCAATTGCTGAAAACAGAGTCATCACTACCAAACACTACCCCTGTTATTTTAATATTAGAAGTGCTCCATTGTATATTGCCCGGAAGTGATTGTGAGGAAAAACTTCCCAATTTCAACCCATGCGTTTTCGTCAAATTGATACAAGCGCCGGTGGCCCTTTCAAAATTATTTAAAATTTCAAAATACAGTAAGATGTCCGAAACACACGTCGCAATACATGTGGCATCATCAGCATATTGAAGGAATTTAACCCGCTTGGTACTTCCTGGTATTACAAAACCATTAATATTATCACAACACTTAATGAATCTTTCCAAAGGTTCGATCGATAAATAAAACGTACAACAGTGGCGACAGGGGACATCCTTGCCTAACTCCTCTTGATATGTGTACTCTGTCGGAAAGATACCCATTAATCATTAAACGACTAAAAATATTTCTATACAAAATTGTGATCCATTTCTGAAAGTTTTGGCCAAAGTTAAGCTTTCGTAGTATTTTCATTAAAAAGGACCAGTTCACCATATCAAACGCTTTTTGCTGGTCAATAGATATGAGGGCACACGGGTGGTTCCCCAAGACACAAAAATCACTAATGTCTCTTACTATAAGCAAATTGTCGTGGATGGATCTCCCTGGAATGGCGCAAGTTTGAAACTCATTGACAATACTTGGGATGACTATTTTCAGCCTAGTTTGCAACACTTTGGCAAGTATCTTATAGTCACAGTTAAGTAGACTAATAGGCCGCCAGTTAGACGGGTTAGTTGTATCGCCCTTTTTAGGGATCAGAGTAACAAGACCAGTACGTTGACTTTCGGTCAGAGTGCCGTTATTGAAGATATCATTGAACACATCGACCAGGTCATTTCCTAACAAATCGAAAAAGTGTGAGTAAAATTCATAAGGCAGGCCATCATTGCCGGGAGATTTATTCTTAGCAGAAGTTGAGAGAGCATTCCTAACTTCACTTAGATTGATGGCTCTCTCCATTCTAGCACTATCATCCTCACTTACTTGGGAACCTAAACAATCAATAAAAACATCCTGCATGTTTGTATCTACAGTACAATCTTCAGCAAATAGACCTGTATAAAAATTGTGAAAAACATCCATGATTTCATTTTGTCTGGATACAATTTGGCCATGCTTGTTTTGAATGTTATTAATGACCTTCTGCTGGGCTCGGCGTTTCTCTTCTCTACAAAAGAACACCGAGGGTTTTTCGTTTTCATCAAGTAACTGAACTCGTGAACGGATACAAGCCCCTCTAAGTTCGCTTTCTAAAATTACATCAACCTCATCTTTATTTAAATTGCTACACATGCTTTGTAGCGATAACATACGATCCCTCTTTACGCGAGCTATACGCACACTATGCTGAATAGCAAGCTGTGTAATCCTGCCCTTGATGCTTTCCCACCAGTCGGAAGTAGATTTGAAACCAGGCTTTAGAGTGGACCACAATTTGTAGTGAGAGCGTAAATCTTCGCAGAATGCACTGTCCTTATTAAGAGAAGTATTGTACTTCCAATATCCCTTGCCTTTCTTGGCAGAGCCTGAGAGCTTGAAATCCACGTGAACACAGTCGTGGTCTGAGTAAGGACACGAAACAATGCGAGCAGAATTGAGAGCAAAGTCTTTAGATAGATTCTATCCAGTCTTGATTTTAGGTAATTGCCCGTCCGTGACCATGTATAGCCGGGGAGTAGCGGGTGCAACACTCTATAACAATCAACAAGGTTATATGCGGAGGCGAGGTCGGTAATTTCGTTCTGTCCGGCTGTGCAATATGCGTTAAGTGAGAGATTTTCACGATCTATACTTTCCATTACACAATTAAAGTCGCCACCAAGAATCAAAGGGTTGGGACCACGCAAGTAAAAATCAAGATTACTTAAAAATTCCTTTCTGTCTCCAGGAGGATTTGGACAGTGTACATTGCACACACGGAAGGTGGTCTCGTTTAAAGAACATAAAAGAGAAATACAGCGACCTTTAATGTCACGACGTATTTGAGATACGTTCCATCGGTGCTTGCTATTTAGGGCTATACCCACGCCCCCTGAGTAGGATGACAGGCTGGAGGAGAAGTAAACTGGACCGTCCCACTCACGCTTAAAGCACGAAAAATCCATTTCCGATGATAAATAAAGTTCTTGCAGTAAAATGATATCAAAGGTGAAGATTTTCAACCATTGGATAACACGTGATCGTTTTGAATGGTTACGCAGACCATTCACATTAACAGTAGCAATTGCCAGATTGACCATGGGAAAGATTATTGTCTTAAAAAGTACTTGTCAAAGAACTCAATCTCTTTTCCGCTCACAAATTCTGCGTGTTTACGGGCGAGATGCTCGATCCACTCCCACGGGGTAGAAAAGGTCAAATGACAGCTTCTGCGTGCGCATGAATACTCCTGTGGCTTCAGCTTTGAGTGATGTTCTCCAACATGCGCTTTTAGGTCTTTAAATTTAGAAAAGGTTTCACAGCAAGTCTTTACATAACATGAATGCCATGGTTCGTCCTCCAAGAATATTTGAGTCATTTTAATAACGTCCATGGGATTCTCTAGAGGAAAGCGAATCCCTGACCTTGACCTCTCAGGTCTTCTCCCGGTATCATGTTGGGAGGAAGCTTTTCTCCGGGGTTTCACAAAAATTGGATCCTTATCCACAGACATAGCTGGTTGTGACTGGATCTCGTTGGAACATGTTTCATTGTCCTGAATCTGGGGCTGAGGAATACAATTCTCCAGCGTTTTAATTTCCGGTCGACCACCGGAAATATCCATTTCACTCTCAGAAGACTTTTTGTCAGTCACCACATCACTGGAGGCCCTTGAGTGTCCGGTATAACTACAGGCTCAGAGTCCTCGAAGAGGAGTATCTGGCTATCGTTTGTCTGTTTGTCAGGCACCACTTCATTTGGGGGCTGACTGTCAGCCATGAACGAAGGTCCGGGGGTAGACGCTATAGCCGAGTGCGTAGCATCATCCGAGCTCACCTCAACCACTTCCTCACCTAAATTCGCCTCGACTTCCTTTTCCCCTCCCTCAGACATTTTCGCATGGCTTCCAATTATCCACGATGAGTTTGGCTTAATTTTATTAGCTAAAGACACTGGACAGTCACGATAATGGTGGCCTGACTTTCCACAAATAGTACACGTGGTGGGCACCTCACATTCCTTCGATGCATGTCCAAGACTCTGACCATTAAAGCATCTAATTACCCCACACTCTTTGGCCTCATGGCCAGCTTCTCCACATTTCAAACAAGTTCTCGGTTGCCCACGGTACCTTACCCAGCAGCTTCTCCCTCCAAAACTGACACTAGAGGGAATATCACTATTAAGCTTCATTTTGTACTGCCGAATTCCATTAAATACAGTTGGGTAGTCTTTAAACATCAAGAATCTGCCACTTATAACCCTTCCACAAGGGCGTAGGCTGGGGGGGGGGTGCATTGGGTGCACGTGCACCCACCCGTTGAGGCAGAGGAGTTCCGCTCTGGCCTGGGACACAGAAAAATGCACTCCTTCTGTTTTCAACAGCTGTGAAAACAAGGACGAACATGACTTTTGTCCACACACCAACCTACGTCGGTAAGTTTGGTAATTGAATTACAGGATGCGCCTTGAATATATATGAAGGTCTATAGAGCCACGGTATCAGAGCCCTCTATATCAGAGCTCTAAATATAGAAGTCTCTGTACTTTAGCTTACGAAGGTCTAGTGTCATGTAAAATCTTTCCTTAGAATTACTATTTCCATTATTTAAGGCCCTGTTCGTGACAGAAGTGATGTTGGCTACTTCTTTAGTCAAAGTTATGGTCATTAGCGTCTCCAGAGATGTCCTTAAAATGTCTATTTCCACAAGCGATGCTACTTTGTTTTCCGGACGTTCTATCCAAATGCAAATCTTGTTACTAGGCCCTCCACACTATTACATGCTAAATAGGACGCATTGCTGTACAATTGTGACATAGTACTAGCTATGGTTACGTTCATACACGCGCAACTAACTGAATCCACACGCGCATACGCGTACGTAGCAACAATCACTACAGTAACGAGGTTACCGTCACGGTAACCTTGCTTGCAAAACTTGTACGGCGGTACGTAGCATAGGCCTTCTTTAGGCAGTTAGGTAACAAAGTGTACGTGAGAACTAGGCCTACAAAGTTGACCATTTTCACGGCATACAGTCATTCTCTCTGCGCAACTTTGGAAGGGGGAGTGGGGGCGGGGGCTTCATGTAAACCTGGGAACGGAGATTCAAGAATATTATGACAAAGCGTCCCAACAGTTTTGTCCAAGATTGTAGGTACCCTAGGCTAGGCCAGACCGCGGAAGCCAGATATTAGCCACGACTGGGCCAGACTTGTCATGTCAAGTTTTGTCAATATATCGTCTGCCAGAGGATTGCACAAATATTTTACTTGTAGGCCTATAGATCCAGTTGATTAAAAGACCAGCAGAGGTCAAAGTCTTGAAAAACCTTATAGAAGGAATAAGTGAAGAACAAAAAAGTCTCTGAAACCTAGTCGGAGTGATATCTGAGGAACAAAATAGGTGATTGAGTTCCTATAATTTGACATGTAAGATGTACATGAGAGTATAGCTGACCTCTTAATCTGTGTCAAGGTCATTTGAGGTCAGCGGAGGTCAAAGTCTGAAAGCCTTGGGAAAACCTATCAAGCTAGAATATAAATATGGCGATATTTCAATTTGAATAAAAAAGTCATGCATTAACGATTCGTGTATCATTTAAATTGAGAAACGGCAGACAGGAGATCACTTTTTGAAGGATGTGTACATGTGGCTTAAAGACAGACAGTCATCACCCCAAAGTATATTTTTAGTGTATGTATATCAAAATTCTCAGTTGGTGACTACTCTTTGATTGACATCAAAGTTTGAAAATTTGAAAGATGCAGAGTAGCTCACATTCCACACAAGGCAGAGAGAGTACTTTTATTACATTTTATAGCCTTGTATGCTCACCAGGATATGGCCTTAAGCAATAAAACAGGTTTATTCTTGCACAAGGAAGAGCCTCATACAGTTATGGGAGGAGCTAGAAGATGCATAGTTGGGAGAATTGGAACTGTCTGGGATCATGAAAATTCCCCTTTAAGGCTCGGGAAATGCTGTTTCCGGCCATCTGGGGGGTTTTAAAACCGAAAATTTTCTTGTACGCTCCGCGCCAAGCAATGCTGGCGCTCCGCTTGATAGTCTTCCTGGTTCCATCTACCTGAAATGTGCACCTCCCCATGCCAAATTCAGCCTACGCCCTTGTTCCATAACGTCCCAAAACGTATCTCACCACATTATCGTATAGTTCATGGGGTACGTGAAGTACCGTTACAAGAGTCGTGGATTCGGTGTACATACTAGCTGAGCAATATTCTCCGTCAGAGATAAAAGGCCAGAACTTTCTTCGCAATTCAACTGATTTAAAAGTAATGTCCCACAAATGACCTGGTAATCCTTGCACTGCCAAGAGATGATCTCCAGGATCAATACCTTTTCTTGTCAAAAAATCAAAAACTTTCTCGGTACTTTGCCCAACTTCAAACTGAAGTTGTACTGATGCTTCTCTCTGTAGAGACGCCATCTTGACAGTTCCTCAACACTAAAACCGCAAAACGAGAAAAAACACACTGCCCAGTCTCTCGAACTCACGTACCTAACAGTCAGAGTCGGGCGCCCTACCAACTGCGCCACGACAATGCTGATAATCCAGCGCATTATAATTAATATTTATAGTCTATGGTGTTAAGTTGTGTGATATACAAGTAGAAGTGCCGAATGTAAGGGGGGTCGCGAGCTCGGAGCGAGCACCCCTTTTCACTTGCATCCTTAAATATTGGTACCGTACTTTAAATTGCCTGAAACACGCCCCAAAATTTGTTTCAGCATGCTTGAATGTTACGCTATTCATGTTTATAGCATGGCTTGTAATGAACGTTTCTAAGGAGCCTGCCATATAAATGACATCAATAGGGGTGGGGAATGGGCATGGAAAAGCTCAGGAGCCGTGGTCTTTGCCGGTCGCAAAATTTTCCAATTTCTTCTGTAACATGTAGTCGGGATAGTCCTAGTAGGTACGATAAAATGTGTAATCCCGACGCTGGCCGAGGATAGCGCCAGAATTTGCGCGACAGGCGGGGGTCCAAACTTCCCTATGTAGGACTGAAGCCTGAAGCTACGACAAGTGAGACGGAGTGCCGTAAGGGTCGTGGAGAGTAAAATTCAAAATTTTCGGAGCGCATTTTGGGTTTTTAGGCGTGAAATTGGAAAATTTGGGGGGGATTTACTACAGGACCTGCCCTCATTTAAATCAAAATGTCAAGTAAACCACAAGGGGCGATTAGCTATTGTGGACTTCTTCATATTTTAACGTTTCCCGACCACACTGGGAAATTTAAACGACCTTGCGGGGATCCGTCCTCGACGAGAGACATATACATGGCACCTAACCCCCATCTGATTTCACCACTGACGGTCCCGACGACGATCAGTCCACTGACTTTCTGACTTCCTAGCTTAGTCTCAAGTACACAAATCCTCCAACTCGAACACGACATTTTCGGCGCCCTTCGGACGCTGTAGAGTTCGAGCTCTACTTACTTGTGACTTTAACATGCTACAACATTTTCATACGGACCAAAATCAAGTATACGCGAATCAATGGAAGAATGATTGCTGGTACACGTACGCGCTTTCTGAAGTTTAAATAAATGCTAAGACTTCTTTGCAAAATCCTTACCGTAATGATATGGTAATTTTAATATCTACTGACGGCCAGTTTGTCGGCTGTTCTGTGATTGGTATCTTTAACCTGAAGGAGCATTTTGCATTCAAGTGCGTATCAAGGGAGGGAGGTGGAGAGCGATATTGGGGCGTCCCGCCGGGTTGAAGACACTTTACTATACACTCTTCCATAGGCCGTCATACTCGGCATTTGTAAAACTTGAAGTCACTCCCCCCCCCCCCTTCAGTTAAATGATCCTGCATAAGCAGATGTACAAGGTTGTCAACGAACCCGTTACCATTCCTTTATTATTAGCTTCATGGAGCACTTGAAATTTGGTCCGACTTACACACTAAAACGGGCCTTAATTGTTACGCTGCCTCTCATTCCTTGGTCAAAGTTTTCAACGCGAGCATGTGACCCATCAATACAAAGCTCACGAGTTGGTTGTTACTGGCACATAAGAATTTTCGCAGCATGGTCATTGACTTTTTGAGCTTCAGGCGCATGAATAAAAAACTTGTGATCCGCCACCCCCGCCCCTTGTCACTCACCAATATATGAGATAGATCCGCTGTCTTTCCAAAACCTCACAATCGGCTCAGGTGGTATCAATTTCAACCTTTTTTTTTGAAAGCATAATCTCCTAACCCAATCACTACCAAAATACATCTAACAAAGGATTCACTGCCCTCTCGTTACAGAGTCAAAAAACAACCCAAAGAAATTTTTAGGGACTACATGTAGAGGGTTCACCTCCGAGCCAAAGTGCAATTTTATGGAATGGCGGAGCGCCCCCTTAAGGTGGCGCTCCACCATTAATTGTTGCTATTAACAGACCTTTTTACTCGGTCTCTCATTCCTTGTCAAAGTTTTCAACACTAGCTTGTGACCCATCAATGCGAAGCTCACGTGTTGCTTGTTACTGGCACATAAAAATTCCCGTAGCATTACCATTGACTTTCCGAGCTACAGGCGTGTGAATACAAAACAAGTGATCCGTCCCCTCGTCACTCACCAATATATAAGATAGGTCCGCTGTCTTTCCAAAACCTCGCAATCAGCTCAGGTGGAACCAATTTCAACCATTCTTTTCACAGCATGATCTCCAACTCAATCATTACCAAATACATTCAACAAAAGATTCACTGCCCTCTCATAACACGGTCAAAAATCAATCCAAAGAAAATTTATAGGGACTACATGTAGAGGGTTCACCTTCTGGCCAAAGTGCAATTTTATGTAATGGTGGAGCGCCCCTTAAGACGGCAGGGAAAACGCGGAGGGAGACTTGGTCAAGTTTAAAGGAACCGCTCTCTTCTTTTACAAATCATCACACCATGAAACGTGGACAATGGTCACCTATTGTTGGCAGATGCTTAGCCCTACCCCTAAGAAACTTAATCCATAGTAACAATACAAGAAGGGCATTTTACAGTCGGTCATTTATGAATATTCAGTCCTGAGTGGCTTTCGTTTAGAAACAAGAGTTGCTTTGGGAACCTAGGCAAATTCGGTATCAATAAAGACAGGTCTCCCGGCTACTTACGTAGCCGGGAGCCCTGTCTTTATTGATACCTTTCGTATCAAATGCAATCTACATGAAATATGGAATCGATTTCATTTAAGAATGGGAAAAAATTCACAAAACTATTAGAAATTTCAAGCGAAAAAATGCAACGTAGAAAAGGGGGGGGGGGTCTTGTACGACTTGATAACAGGCTACATGCAACAGCGTGTAGTGACCTGATTTGGAAATTTACAGTAAGATATGATTAACAAAACGAAGCGTAATTAAGAAAAGAAAAATAGGGGACAAAGAGAAGTCGATAAAAGCTACAAAAAGGAAGATATGAAAGAAAAAGCAACTGTAAACAGTCGACAGTTCCTCAACACTAAAACCGCAAAACGAGAAAAAACACACCGGCCAGTCTCCGGGAGGCCTTGAACTCACGTACCTAACAGTCAGAGTCGAGCGCCTTACCAACTACTCCACGACAATGCTGATAACCCAGCGCATTATAATTAATATTTATAGTCTATGGTGTAAAGTTGTGTGATATACAAGTAGAAGTGCCGAGTGTAAGGGGGGTCATGAGCTCGGAGCGAGCACCCCTTTTCACTTGCATCCTTAAATATTGGTACCGTACTTTAAATTGCCTGAAACACGCCCCAAAATTTGTTTCAGCATGCTTGAATGTTACGCTATTCATGTTTATAGCATGGCTTGTAATGAACGTTTCTTAGGAGCCTGCCCTATAAATGACATCAATATTCAATAGGGGTGGGGACGGGGCATGGAAAAGCTCAGGAGCCGTGGTCTTTGCCGGTCGCAAAATTTTCCAATTTCTTCTGTAACATGTAGTCGGGATAGTCCTAGTAGGTACGATAAAATGTGTAATCCCGACGCTGGCCGAGGATAGCGCAAGAATTTGCGCGACAGGGGTCCAAACTTCCCTATGTAGGACTGCAGCCTGAAGCTACGACAAGGGAGACGGAGTGCCGTAAGGGTCGTGGAGAGTAAAATTCAAAATTTTCGGAGCGCATTTTGGGTTTTTAGGCGTGAAATTGGAAAATTTGGGGGATTTACTACAGGACCTGCCCTCATTTAAACCAAAATGTCAAGTAAACCACAAGGGGCGATTGGCTATTGTGGACTTCTTCATATTTTAACGTTTCCCGACCACACTGGGAAATTTAAACGACCTTGCGGGGATCCGTCCTCGACGAGAGACATATACATGGCACCTAACCCCCATCTGATTTCACCACTGTCGGTCCCGACGACGATCAGTCCACTGACTTTCTGACTTCCTAGCTTAGTCTCAAGAGCACAAATCCTCCAACTCGAACACGACATTTTCGGCGCCCTTCGGACGCTGTAGAGTTCGAGCTCTACTTACTTGTGACTTTAACATGCTACAACATTTTCATACGGACCAAAATCAAGTATACGCGAATCAATGGAAGAATGATTGCTGGTACACGTACGCGCTTTCTGAAGTTTAAATAAATGCTAAGACTTCTTTGCAAAATCCTTACCGTAATGATATGGTAATTTTAATATCTACTGACGGCCAGTTTGTCGGCTGTTCTGTGATTGGTATCTTTAACCTGAAGGAGCATTTTGCATTCAAGTGCGTATCAAGGGAGGGAGGTGGAGAGCGATATTGGGGCGTCCCGCCGGGTTGAAGACACTTTACTATACACTCTTCCATAGGCCGTCATACTCGGCATTTGTAAAACTTGAAGTCACTCCCCCCCCCTTCAGTTAAATGATCCTGCATAAGCAGATGTACAAGGCTGTCAACGAACCCGTTACCATTCCTTTATTATTAGCTTCATGGAGCACTTGAAATTTGGTCCGACTTACACACTAAAACGGGCCTTAATTGTTACGCTGCCTCTCATTCCTTGGTCAAAGTTTTCAACGCGAGCATGTGACCCATCAATACAAAGCTCACGAGTTGGTTGTTACTGGCACATAAGAATTTTCGCAGCATGGTCATTGACTTTTTGAGCTTCAGGCGCATGAATAAAAAACTTGTGATCCGCCACCCCCGCCCCTTGTCACTCACCAATATATGAGATAGATCCGCTGTCTTTCCAAAACCTCACAATCGGCTCAGGTGGTATCAATTTCAACCTTTTTTGACAGCATAATCTCCCAACCCAATCACTACCAAAATACATCTAACAAAGGATTCACTGCCCTCTCGTGACAGGGTCAAAAATCAAACCAAACAAATTTTTAGGGACTACATGTAGAGGGTTTACCTCCGAGCCAAAGTGCAATTTTATGGAATGGCGGAGCGCCCCCTTAAGGTGGCGCTCCACCATTAATTGTTGCTATTGACTTACACACTATACAGACCTTCTTACTCGGTCTCTCATTCCTTGTCAAAGTTTTCAACACTAGCTTGTGACCCATCAATGCGAAGCTCACGTGTTGCTTGTTACTGGCACATAAAAATTCCCGTAGCATGACCATCGACTTTCCGAGCTACAGGCGTGTGAATACAAAACAAGTGATCCGTTCCCTCGTCACTCACCAATATATAAGATAGGTCCGCTGTCTTTCTAAAGCCTCGCAATCAGCTCAGGTGGAACCAATTTCAACCATTTTTTCACAGCATGATCTCCAACTTAATCATTACCAAATACATTCAACAAAGGATTCACTGCCCTCTCATAACACGGTCAAAAATCAATCCAAAGAAAATTTATAGGGACTACATGTAGAGGGTTCACCTTCTGGCCAAAGAGCAATTTTATGTAATGGTGGAGCGCCCCCTGAAAACGCAGCATGGACGAAGCATCTCTGGAAAATTCCATCGTTACTTACCGGCAGCAGGTATTTGCGGTTTAAAAGGAACATCGAAAGCTATCTTTATTGCCAGCTTTAACTTTTTCTGTAACTTATTCCTATCGAATTAACATTGCCACTAGACTTTCAGTGGATTGTTTTTGTGGTGGGTGCTTCTTTGCCAAATAAACTGTGTGTCCCTGTTTCGCGAAATGAAGTTAGCGTCCAGTAGATGATTGATACAGCACAGGCAGGCCTAGCGTTATTTATAAATACTAGGCTATAGCATTTTTGCCCCTAAAATGACGCACCCAAGCATTTCAAAGCCGATATTTAGATAAAATAAATCCAAGCACTCTCCTGTTTGCCTTTTCCAAATGTGTAGTGAATTAGGCCTAGGGCCTAGGCAGTCGCCCCAAAATTTTCTTTGAAAAATGAGCAAATTCTTGCAAATCTCATCTTATTGCTTTACAAGCACCTCTGAAGATGTTTTGAACATAACTATTACAAACAACATGTAAAGCAAGGAGAAATTCTCCTTGAATTTCACAATTTACCCAACAAAAATATTGTCACATGATAAGAATGGGCCAATCATGAACTTGAGTGACAGGATACACTCACTCTGATTGGGGTGACTGCATACGGCTACAGTAGGCCTATTTGTTCCCCACAGTCCTCCTATTCCGATCCAGAAATTAACCTAGGCCTAGTAAAAGAATGCTTGATTTGACTCGAAAGTTAAGGTGACCATATTTTGGGGGTTTAAATCAGGGACGCTACAAGACCAGGCTCCGTGTAAGGAAAATATTCATCGTCAGTGAGCAACTGACTTACTCAGTTACTGTAGTGACTACAATAAATGTGTGTGATCACCAGATTGGAAAGTTTGCCCTGCATGGGGGATTTATCCCCCGCGCAAAAATGTGAATTTCTAAGTTGCCAGCCGCGCAATTTAACAACTGACAACTGCAACCGCGCAAACTTGTTGGCAGTAACCAATCAAGTTGGCTGGGAAAGACAATTTCCTGCAATCTAGGAGGTAGTTCTGGCTTAAATTTTCTTGGTATGTTCTGTGCCAACTGATGGTGGCGCTCCGCTTAGATACTTGTATCGGCCGCACAATTCTCTTGGCTGTTATTAATGTCCCCTGCGCACCATTCATCATCATCATCATGGAAAAGATGTTGTTGGCCGGAGGCCATTTCGCCCGTAAAAATTAGGTGGCAATCATGTCCGCCTTATAGTCAAAATAAAACTCGCTTTGTTTCCAAACTTTGTCAAAGTTTGACTTGAATCCGTTTGAAGATGGTGCCATAACGACGTGCGCTGGCAGCGAGTTCCAAACATCTATGCTTAGCTGAGTAAAGGATCTCTGTCTAACATTTTTAATACAACGTGGCTTAAGAATCTTTAATGGATGCCCTCAAGTACTGGAGTCAACCTCCCTTTGAAAAAGTGTAGCATTTCCAGCCATATCGCCAGTCAAATACATATAGATCATATCACTGCACAGTCTCCTGTACCTGGGTGTTTATTTTAATTAGGGTACCAGACTGTGACATGACATTTATAGCCCTAATTTCATGTATCATAATTTTTGATGTGAAACCATGGGTGGAATTGTTATATTTACTTGTTCATTATAGGCTTAGGCCTAAATGATGTTGTACAAGTTGTTTTATGAATGTTCAGATGACGTTTGACCTCAAAATAGCCCCATTGCACAGAAATTATAGGTTTCACAGTGTAACATGAACACCAAAAATATGTTTGTCCCACTAAGACTACTTATTGAGTTATTTTATATCATTTATGGGTTTTCTATAGTTAATCTGAGCAGTCTGAAGCTAAAACCTCTTGTGATTACTTAGTCAAGGGTTTCATCTCAATTCTGTGGTACAAACAATACGTTCCACGTGTAACCTAGATTGGAAGAACACCAAAGTAATATTGTATGATATTTCAAATCATAAACAAGGTGGCACAGTTTTACTACCTGTAAGTTAAAAGCTATGTTAAATACTATAGTTCAGCTAAAAATGACAACATATCAAGTTTAGGAAGTACAGGTAGTAGTATTTTAACTGCAAAGGTTCACTATGTAACATATTTCTGTGACACCAAAGTGGCCTGTCAAAATGCAAAATGGCTATGTTTTTCTTTTCTGTTCAATTGCTTTTGTCCAAACCTATATATGCATTAAAAAATTGCACAGGCTTCAATCAACCACTAAAACAAGAAAGATTTAGTATTTACTGTAGGTAATTTTTGGAAAATAAGATACTGAAATTTCACACTGTAACGGTAACACCAAATGTTACACGTGGAACCTATCTTTCGTCGAATCCCAGGAAAGAGAAAAATGTCAGTTTCACATAAAATATGAGTAAACTTCAAGGGTACAATTGATACCTCATCAACCATTTAAGTTAAAATAACTGAGCAAGATAAGTGTAAAAATAAGGGAAAATCTAATTTCTGCTATGGTAGTTTAAATGTCACACTTTTTGCCCCCAAAATTGCTAATTTTAGCCAATTTTTTCATCAAAATTGGGAGGATTCACTACAGTTATATTTATTTTTTGGAAGATACGCACTTACATAAATAGTGAGGACAAAATGAAAGCATAGCAAAGACCATGTGGATTAAAATAGCAAGACAGTTGCCTTTAAAAGCATATTTTACCATTGGTACCCTAATTTAAATAATCACCCACCTAAGACATGGCAAATCCAATCTGCGTAACCTCTCAGGATAAGAAAATTCCCAAAGGCCAGGAACCATTTTGGTTGCTTGCCTTTGAACAGACTCAATTTCATCAATATCCTTCCAAAGGAAGGGCGACTAGGCTGGAATACTGTACCATACTCAATTACAGGACGCACCATAGATTTATACAACAAGAGTAAAGAGGAGCAATCCAAAAAACGAAAGGTTCTTCTAATTACACCTAAGACTCCATTAGCTTTAGTAACAATACCAGAAATATGGTCTCGAAAAGCCAGCTCATTATCTACAAAAACACCAAGATCCTTTTGACATGAACTAATTTCAAGGTTATGTCTATCACCGCCAGCATAATCACCCATAGAATAAGTGAAGGATGGAGCAGATCTACCTTACCTTAAAATTTGGCACTTATTCGGGATGAAAGCGAAGCTGCCAGGTAAGTGACCAGTCAAAAACCTCATCAATAGCTTATTGCAGTAACTCACAATCCTTTTGCAATCCAATTTTTTTATAAAGCTTAGTATCGTCTGCAAAAATCTTTACCCGACACCCAGATATAACATCCGGCAAATCATTTATATAAGCCAAAAACAAGGTCGGGCCCAAAACACTCCTTTGAGGTATACCACTCTTTATATCAGCCCAATCCGAAAAACATCCTTCAACATACACACGCTGCTTACGATTAGACAGAAAAGATCTAATCCACTCAAGGCATTCCCCACCAATACCATATAGCTTTGTAACTTAAGGAATAACCGCTGATGAGGCACCTTGTCAAATGCTTTCATAAAGTCTGTATAAACCACATCAACATTAAGGCCCTCATCTAATGATTTTGTCCAGTGGTCAAAAGTTTCAATTAGCTGAGAAACACATGACCTACCTGCTACAAAACCATATTGATCTGAAGTAAGTAGATCAGTCTGAACCATGTGCTGTATAATCGTATCTCTTACAAAAGACTCACAGATCTTACAAACAACAGAGGTCAGGCTTACTGGCCGATAATTTGAAGGGTTTGAACGCTTCCCTTTCTTGAAAAGAGGAGTTACATGACCCACTTTCCAATCCTTAGGAAGGCAGGAAGTCCTAAAGGATTTCTTAAAGATTACATCTAAAGCATCACAAATTACAAAGCGAGTCTCAAAAAGCACCCTAGGGTGGAGTCCATGAGGACCTGGAGACTTAGAAATTTTTAATTCGCTCAACTTCTTCAAGACATCATCTCTATCAGTCTCAATATCAGATGGCAGAGCACCATTAAACCTAGCTGCAGTCAATGGTAAAGAACTCAAATCCTCAACAGTAAAACACTACTGAAGAACTGACTGAGGATGTTAGCCTTACCCACAGCATCATCAACAAGCTCCCCCTTACCATCATACTCAAGAGCATGGACAGGATACTTAACTGAAGTTTTATTCTTGACATAACGCCAAAATACTTTTGGATTTGTTCTGATTTCCCAAGCAATATTATGCTCAAAACTACTGACTGCCTTCCTGGTATACCATCTAGCTTGGTTCCTTAAACAAGCAAACCTATTGTAATCATCCTGAGATTTGGAGTTCAAAAATTTTCTCCACGCCTTTTGCTTTTCCTTAACCTTCCTAAGAGCTTCACCTGTCATCCAGGCTGGCTTCGGCCTAGTACTATTACCACGACAATGAGCTTTAGGGACAAATAGCTCGACAGCTTCGATGACCTTTGACTTAAAATAATTCCAAGCATCTTCAACATGCATATTGCGTAAACTAGTACCCCAATCTAAATCTAAAAAGCTTTGCAAAGCTTTGCAAGCTTTCTGATCTGGTGTGATCACAGCAGTACCAAATAGAAAATCAGTGATGCTCTTGACTTTGGATCTCTGTGATTGCATATAGGCCAACCTGTTATTTGTTAGCCAATATACGTTGTATTTGGGCACTACGATATATCTCAGCGATGTTGATGTAATACTACTAGGTCCACAGGCATTCGAAGCGTTATATATATACATATACTAGGCTTATATACTGTATATTAACAAGGTAGGACGGCTTCAACTGTCGCTTTGCAGCACAGGAGCAGTTGCAATTCATTACACTGATGTGAATTGTGATTGGTGAATGACGAAGCCTACATCTGCAAAGCGGACTTGCCTTCTGCTGTGCCGTACCTTGCATTGGGCCTATGCAATCTATGAGAGAGACCGAATGGATAGCTACAGTATGCAGACAATCTCAACTGCTGCGAAGCGACCATTGAAGCTGCCCTACCTTGAACAGTATACATATAGTATAGTGTACTTTGTTCCGTTTGGGATCCATATCAGGCGTCACTTCAAGATAATTAAACTAGAGGGAGTACAAAGGAGATCTGTTCAGTTTATTGCCAACGAGTACTCCCGTGAAGTTGGTTCGGTGACTACCCTTTTGAAAGATCATGGTCTCGGCA
This sequence comes from Holothuria leucospilota, assembly GCA_029531755.1. Lineage (NCBI taxonomy): Eukaryota > Metazoa > Echinodermata > Holothuroidea > Aspidochirotida > Holothuriidae > Holothuria > Holothuria leucospilota. The sequence continues at coordinate 53,780,953 of CM055967.1, forward strand.
CTTTATCCGATCACCGTACTGTAGGTGTTGTAGGCTTCAAATCCTCACCAAAGGTATCCACGGTCAAGCTAATATCCCTCTGTCTGGCCTTTGTAAACCCACTCGTATTACTCGTAGCATGCATGCTTTGCACTGGTTACCACCCACCCACCCCCCTCTACTAGGACTAATTGCTTTTTAAAAATACACTATTATTCCATACACAATTCAGGATTGGAATGATCTCCCTGGCAGTCTTATCGAGGGGGCTGTTAGTCACCCAAAGCCCGTAGAGTTTATTATCAGTTCTCTGAGTGACCGACTGCAGTGGTCAAGTGGTTAGAGCATCCAACTTGCAGCCGGAAGGTCTAGGGTTCAAATCCGGGTCATACCAAAGACTTTAAAAATGGAACCTACTGCCTTTGTGCTTGGTGCTCAGCATAAACAACGGAGTAGGGAAAACAAGCCAGTGAGCCACAACTGGAAAAAGGCCGCAGTTGTCTCAATTTGACCAAATTGGTTGGAAACTGGGACGTTAAACCTCATCAAACCTAACCCAACCTGAGGGTCTGACCGACTTCACGGCATGTTTGTGGTGTACTAATGTCCATAAAGGTCAAAAGCAGTCGCCCAAACTTATTTTGAAACAATAGCTAAATGTCATAAATTTCTTCTTATTTCTCTTCCAAGTATCTTTCATAATATTTTAGGACATAAATATTGCATCTTCAAGGTAAACCAAGCAGTTGCTCCTTGTAAATTTTACAATTGAATGAGAAAAATACTGTCACATGATTCTCAAGAGCCATTCAGGAAATAAATTAGTCTACTATACAGTTCTTTGTTGCGGTGACTGCATTCTCCCTTTAACTGGATGTCTCACCATATTCGAAAGGAGAAAGTGTGTACGCATGTATATTTAATGCTCTGAATGCCTGTGTCTAGGTCTATAATTACTAGCTAGCCGCTGTACAGTTCCGGTCCGAAAGGTACACAGTAGGCTACACAATCGACAAAATACTAATGAGACATAAAAATGGTGATTCAGTTTGTGTGATTGTATTTAGAAGGAAACATTCTTTCCATAATTGTACTGAGTTTAAAAGAAAAATTTTGGAGTGTAATATTTCTAGCAATCATTCCACATGGTTGTTTATGTGTGATGCAGCAATGTTTGTCCATGACACAAAATACTTTTTGTATGAGAAATGTGTTTTCTTTCCCTGTGGTAAATATTTTTTGAAAAAAAAAAAATCTTGGAGCAGAGTTATCGATACTAATTATGTATGACCTCCACTGTGTAGCCATTAGATAAAATTCAGTTATACTATGTATGTTGTATATCAATACAATAGAAATTCATGGATGGACACTGTTGTATCAAAAGTCCATCCATGACAAATTATTTCAAACATCCTTGCTACTGAATGGAAGAGCCAAAGAAAAATGAGTGTTTGCAAAGCAATGGACAAATCTTTTGCTCATTGAAATACAGAAATGTTAGTCTCTGAGAAACTGATTAGCCTCATGTCTAAGGACACAAGATAATGACCCAGGCAGGCTCATGCAGTCAAACCAGCAGTCCTTGGATCACAAGTCCAACATCTTAACCAACAGGCCATCAATAACCAATAGGCCATCACACTCTCTTTCAAAATTTTGAGTTCAGTTGTGGGTCAGATCCAGAACTACCTGGGGCGGGATGGGACAGAAATTGATAGTTCATACTGCAATATTTTCCCAAGGTTTACACATGATACTACAGTTCTTTGTTTTATATACAAGTAGGTCACACTCAATAATTAGCAGCAAAGAAAACTTCAATTCTCATTTACACGTTGCCATGGGATGAAACTTAAAAACATGACGGGACGGAATGGCTTGTAATCACGATATCTCAAGATAGGAATGACCGACACTTTTCATATTTGGTATATGGATTTGTCATGTTGAGAGAAAGAACCCTATTGTATTTGGTGGAGGTCAAAGGTCATTTGAGGTCACCAGAGGTCAAAGACCGAAAACCTTGAAATCGCGATACGTCAAGATAGGAATGGCTGATATAGATTTGTCATGTTGAGAGGAAGAACCCTATTGCTTTTGGTGAAGGTCAAAGGTCATTTGAGGTCACCAGAGGTAAAAAGCTGAAAAGCTCATAATCACGATATCTCAAGATAATTTGGTATATGGATTTGTCATGTTGAGAGGAAGAACCCTATTGTATTTGGTGGAGGTCAAAGGTCATTTGAGATCACCAGAGGTCAAAGACCGAAAACCTTGAAATCACGATATGTCAAGATAGGAATGGCTGATATGGATTTGTCATGTTGAGATCAAGAATGCTATTGTTTTTGGTAGAGGTCGAAGGTCATCTGAGGTCACCAGAGGTTAAACTGCGAAAATCATGTAAATGGCTTGTAATCACTATATCTCAAGATAGCAATGACAGACACTTTTCGTATTTGGTATATAGATTTGCCATGTTGAGAGAAAGAACCCTGTTGTTGTTGGTGAAGGTTAAAGGTCATTTGGGGTCACAGGAGCTAAAAAACCGAAAAGCTTGTAATAACAATATCTCAAGATAGGAATGAAGGACACTTTTGATATTTAGTGTATAGATTTTTCATGATGTAAGGAAGAACCCTATTGTTTTTGGTGGAGGCCAAAGGTAATCTGGGGTTACCAGAGGTCAAAAAGCAAAAGTTCCGAAGAATTCCCAAGATCAACATCTGGGGTCACCAGAGGTCAAAAAGCAAAATTTGCCAAGAATTTACAAGATCCAAGATCCATTGGAGTTGAATCCCTTTCAAGACACTTCCTTCCTTTTTCCTTTTTTGTTATATTTGGTGGTGTTCAGAGGTCATGTGAGGTCAGCAGAGGTCAAATTGTTAAAACATCATAAAATGATGTAGTCAAGAAAGATAAATTTGAGGGATAAGGCTCAGTGCAACAAAGCATCCCCATTCGGCAAGGAATCACTAAGCCTTTGGGCTTTCTGGTTATCAAATCTAATTGGAGTTAAATACACCTTTCACTATTAACACAAAGTACAACTAACCTACTAACTACAACATTGAGTCATCTCAATTTGGTATTGTTTTAATTATAAAATACTAAATTAAAAAAAATGAACACGCGAGGGGACGGAAATGCGACGGGACGGAAATTTGTCAATTTGTATAAAATGTAGTTTCTTTCTAGATACCCTAAAAGGAGAGTAGCATCATCCTTATTCTGATTTTTGATTCCTTTCCATGAGGTCAAGGAATCTATGCATTCATGCAGGCATGTACATGTATGTACTGTATGTGTGTGCGTGATAGTTTAGGGGATTTTGTGACACTTAGCTCGTTAACATGATATCTCAAGAAGGGAAACTCCGACAGTTCTCAAAGTTGGTACATAGATGCCCCCTATTGAGAGAAACAACCCTATTGTTTCTGGTGGAGGCCAAAGGCCATACGGGGTCACAAGAGGTCAAACTCTGAAAACCATGTTAATACGATACCTTAGGTGGGAAGCTTGGATAAATTTCATACTTAGTATGCAGATGCATTATGGTGATAGGAAGAACCCTGTTCTATTGTTAATGGTGTGGGGTTACCAGAGGTCAAAAAGCAAATTTTATCAAGAATTCCCAAGGTCAAATGTGATCACAAAACTGCATTTTTGTATTCTGGTTTTGTGGTGGAGAAAAACTTGGAAAGGGCAAAACACAGTATCTCAACAGGGCTTACAGTGAAGTATCTTACACTTAGCATGAGAATGATCCATGTTGTGTGGATTATCTGTCAGGTTTATAATGGAGGTCAAAGGGTTTGAGTCACCAGAGGTCAATAGGTCATTAAGCTGTAAAGATAAGTCTCTTGAGAACTCGGTAACCTTGGTGAATCTGACACTTGCTATTATGATATCACACTCTCCATGGATCTTTCATTCTGCCCATAAATGTCAACAGTAATCAATTCCATAATGACTCTACCAATTGGTACTGTATTCCAGAGGCAAAGAAACCAAAGCCTATTGGCTCTCTGGTTGTTTAGAACTGATGTTTGTTGTTTTGCTTTAA